>PPON03000034.1:0-114642 GCA_003708525.3 Monosporozyma unispora | reverse complement strand
AAAGTGGAAATTGCCGCTAAATAATCACTAAATGAAAGAGAATTTTTATTATTTTTTTTTTACTGTAAAGTCCTTAAAAAAAAAAAAAAAAAAAAAAAAAGAGACAGAATGACAGTGGAAGGGTAATTTGAAGGGTAATTTGCAGACTAAAGTGTCACAAATTGTGGAATGGACGTTATATTGTACAGATAAAATAGTGAACAGAGAGAGGAAATATATATATATGTGAGTTTGAGATGTGTTAAGTTAAACAAGACTAAAGTTTCTAAAACATAGCTAAGAGAATAATGGATTGCAAGGAGTCAAGTTTATTTCTTATTCAAAGAGCCAGCACATTCGTAAGCTGACAGGAAGATCATTGTAACGGCTAGGAACTGTTTAACATTAGCACCATTATTGGCATCTCAATTAGCGCCTTCATTATTAGGACATTGAGCAGCAGCAGTAGTGGTAGTGGTAGTGGTGGCAGTGTTTTGTTTGGCAGCACCTTCAACGTCATTGCCTTTATTACCATTTCCGTGAATATCACCATTACTTTGGTTAACAAAAAAAACAGTAGTAGTAGTAGTAGGTGAAGGGTAACGTGCTTTGTGAAAATTAACTTGATTGATAGCATGTTTCTCTTTCCGCAACATGGTCAACACCACATTTGTTAACAGCTGTTTCTTTAGAGTTTTCTTTTTTACTAGACGAAGACCCGATATTATTGCCAGCTAAAGTAGATATCAAGTGTGTGGAAGTTTCAAAATTTGTGTTGTTCCAAAAATTATGGCTAGTCTCCCTAGAAGAAACAACACCTGAAGATGTGTGAATTGGATTAGTATCAACCGTGCGTTTAGCGGTGCCGATAACAGCTGAGTAAGAAGTCTCAACCATGACAACAACAGCAACCGATGGGTACTTGACCCATCGGCACAGTAATTGTGGTGGTAAAGGTAGTGCTTATTGGGGCAGTGAAACTCGTAGTAGAAGTAATCTAAGCAGTTGGTAATGTGATGCTGAAGCACTGACACTATTAAATATAGTTAAATGGGTGAAAGTGGACACAATGACTGTAGTAGAAGAAGAAGAAGAAGAAGATACAGAAATGGGGAATAAAGAAGCAACAGAAAATGGAGTATCCACCAAGATAACCACAGCAGGGGTGGTAAATCTGTCGGTACCTGTGATTATAAGGGTGAAACTAGTATTAACTGTAGATGTGGCACTCGTGGCAGTGGTTGAGTGGATTGCATTAAAGTGGAACGGGGTCTAAACTAGAATATCTACACCAGTAGTGGCAATTCCATGACTGTCGGAAGATGTTGTTGTGTATGTACCAGCAATTGCAACAACGGTGTGACGCAAAATCATATTTATTGGCATTGAATACATATGTATGACCCCCAGGCAAACTCAAAATTTTACCTAGGACCCACAAAAATGGGAGGTAACTCAATGTTTCCACAACAAAGGAACATTTGACTATGATTGAAAAGTTCTTATAAATAATCTTTTCAAAATCAATTTATCCGGCATTCGATATATGTGTCCTGTTTGAAATTTTGGGTAATTTCTGGGATGAGATTTATCGAATGCAATGTGATATGTGATTGGATAACAACACCAACTATAATCTTTTAATCTAAGGAGTGTTTGAATCATGTTGTAATAGTGTCAATAGATCGATACACTCAAATCTTAGTATTCAAATATCAATTTATTGGGTTTATAACACAACTTATTTCCTCAAAAAATCGAGTATGGTCCTCTGTAGTTCATCATTTTTTTCAATGATTTCTATTTGTCTTCTTAGTTTTCCAAATAGTTAGAAGAACGTTCATACATCTAAGTATTCATTAGTATTGTACAGTAAAACATCTATAATTGTATATCCTCAATCAATGGCTACTGTATTTCCGTATATCTTACTTCAGATTTTGAACTGGTATTATAAGTTATTTAATTACCTTTGCTTTTCTGTTCAAGTGAAAAAAAAAAATTACAAGTAAACAAATTGAGATTAGTCACTTATCATAAGTGTAACTCCCTAGTTGAAAAGATATTTGAAAAGAAGCAATGCATATGAATTATTGAATATTAGATAAAAACTAAAAAATGAATAACAACTGTAAATAAGAATATATTGGTAGTAAAAAAAAAAACTATGTCTCAGGAACAATACTGAAAATTTAAGATCACAAATACTGTGTAAATAATGTATCATCTAACCATCCGACTTTTTCAAAGGCAGAATATAATCTTGATGCCTTGTTAACATCAATGTGGCAAGCCTTTTGTGCATCAGTTCTTCTAAATGGTAATCCATGTTTCAATCTATCAACTTTTGCCATAAATAATCTTCTTTTTGAATCTAAATATAAATCACAAGGTAATCTTAAGATTTGTGCTAAATTTAATTCGGCTGGATGTAATTTATCTTTTAATGGATCTTGAGAAAGATCCATTGTGGAACCCTTCCATTCCACTTTCAAAGATTTATTTGTATTGAATGTGGGTAATGTATCCCAATTTGGTGAAAAATCAGGTAATAATTCCCATTTAATATTTGGAGTTGTATGATGTTGTGAATAAACTGTGGGTCTATGATGTGTCTTTTGTGTTGCTCTTGGATTTTTATTATAATGAATATGATGTTTTGGAGTATGACGAGATGCATTAGGAGAGGTAAACCTCTTTCTAGAAAGAATTGGACTATAATATGAAGAATCTCCATCACTATGTGTATTATTTCTTAAAGAATGTCTATATTCTTTAATCTTGGAGGATGAATATGAATTTAAATCTTTATCCTTAAAGATTCTATATTTGGATATGAAACCTTTAGTTAAATTTTCATATTTAATTGTATTTAACCCCTCATTCCAAACTGGTTGAGCTAACAAAACATTTTGTGAATCACCAGATTTTAATATAAACTTGTTTATACTGTCTTCTTTACTCAATTCATGATTATGTTCATGATTAAGTTGTCTTGGTGATTGAGGTGGAGATGGGAACCCTGGATGTTTATCCGATTTATGATTATTAGTCATCACTGGATTTTCCACTATATGATCCATTGATCTTTGTTCCAATGGTAAGGGGGGTAATAAAAGCCCCAATCCACGAGGAGTGGTCAATGACCCATTGCTCAATGGGTCATGAAGTGGCGAACCTGGGATTATGTGTGATAGATGGTTATCCTTGGGTATTATAATGCCATTGCCCAATTGAATATGTTCTGGTCTTGGTGAATGTAATTCCATGTTTTAAAATGTGCTTGTGTGTGAAAATTTGTAAAGAATTGAATCTTGGAGAGTTGCAATGACAAGTTTAGAAACTGTGAAACTCATGGAAATAGCCTCTCCTTGTTTATATACTTCGAGGGAAATACACATATATTTGTATGAGTAATAAAAGGCTAAGTTTGTATCTCATCGCAAGGCAGGCACACCGAATGGAGTTTCCCGAGCCTTCGTTTTTTTGTTCCAGACATTTCTTTTTCCGCTTCCTCCCCCAGTTTCCTAAAGGGGGGCACAATAGGGACAATAGCAGACTACCGCAGACAATAGGATCTTGCAGCAGCGAGACAATTGCTGGGACTTAACTTTTGAGTAAATTAAGTATATTTTATTGTTCCACGGGAAGTAGTTGTCCGCGGAGAAGTTACTTTTTGCGTTCCTTCCGATTCACCAAAATTGGCAAATTTCTGAATTTTCAAAAATGGAGTTTTGAAAATTGCTGTGATTTTCTTTAATCTCCTCATTTCTTTCTTTGATTTCTTTGCTTTCTTTGATTTTCTGTTAGAATGATAAGGTGATGCGTGTGGCTGTGAATATTAAGAGATAGATATTGAGATAAGAAGAGTGGGGAGGATCCGGACTAAAGGATGGTAACATGATATGGATAGCGGTTAGAATGATCAATTGAGTGTGCAGAAATGGGAGATAACGTTGAAATGACAAATTGAGTTTGAACAAAGAACTCAATTGATCTATATACGTAATTCTTACTTTATTAATTTGTATATTAATTATTATTGATTGAGTTTTTTATCTATATATGCTGTATATTATGCTTTTTTACATAGATATACCTTTACAATGGTTGAGATGGATTGTATGCTATACCGAATAATTCTTTAATCATATCATCAATTTCATTACTTAATGAGAAATCATGTGTATAATTGATATTATTAACTTGATTTAATGCAGTTTGTTTCTCTTGTTCTGCTTCTAAGGAAACATCTTCTTGTAATTTACCTGGTAATGCATATGCTGGTGATAATTTGGTATAAAAAATTGAATGGAAATAATTTAATTGTCTTTGCCAATTAGTATTCTTACCATCTAATATTATTAATTTTTTCAAACATGTTATCGCTAATAAACATGCATATAATTGATATAACGTGGCAAAATTAAAATTACCTAATTTCTTATTAAAATTATCAAACAAAGTCTCTAAATCATCTAGGATTTCAATGACAACACCACGAGATTCTTCACTTTCTTCTAAAAATGGTTTATTAAATGTTAATAAAACAATATAATAATAATACCAAAAATATGAAATTGTCGGATCTGTTGACACGTCTTCATCTTCAAGTAATTTCTTACTCCATTGTAAGAAACCTGGTAATGATTGTCTCCATTGAAACACTTGTGAATTAAATGTATTTAATAGTTCCACTCTTACATTAGTGTCATCTGATTCGATGAAAATCTTAGAAGTGAACACTTGTACAATACGAGATAAAATTATTAAATTTTTTAAAGGTAATGAAATTTGTAAGACATGTTTACCAATAAATCTAAACTCTTCTGTACCTTCCACTTCAGGTAATTCATCAGATTCTGGGATGGTAGAATTACTCACACTTAATGTTGACGTACGACCTAACATTAAACAAATAAAATGATCTGCAATATAACACCCCCAATAAATTCTAGATCTAATCTCTAATTCACTCTCAGTTAATTGACTCTTAGAATCATCTGTATACCATACTTTTGGATCTAATTGGAACCCCATATCATATCCAACTCTAATTGCTAAACCCGAGAAATACCATGCTAATTGATTACAACCTTTCCCCAATTCATAAAATGCAAGACAAAATAATGCTTGTACTGTGGTGATTGATGCATTATTTTGTTCATCAAAGACTAATTTCAAAAGAGTGTTCTTACTTTGTTCATAATATAATTCTGACATATTTTGTGTCTCTGGTGATAACCTTGACCCAATGGCACACATGGCATAAATTAATTCGGTGGAACAATAATGGGAATCTGCATAATTATTTTTAGAATGATTGAAAAACCCATATAAGAAACTTTCTCTATGAACAAAGATGAAATGACCCGGGTATAACCATCTATAAAAATTGGATAATGATTGTAAAATTAATGGATCTGTGTTTATACTATATTCATCACTAGAACTACTCACTGGTCTCTTAATCACTGTGGTTTTCAAATCTGAAATTCTTTCTTTACCAGACTTTTCAGCTACAGGTTGAACAAGTCCAACAAGGTTTTCAGAACTTGATTGTTTATCAATGGTATCAATATTAGCGGTAATATGTTCTTCGGGAAGTCCATGATTAGTAACACCAGTTTCACTTCCGGCTAATGACGTGGAAGATGATGACATAGAACTGACAGTTTGTAATGAACCACTTGATGTACTTGAATGAGTCGTTGGTCTTGGTTTGTATGGGACTGGACCTTCTGGATATAAACTACCTTTCACAAAGGATTTCTTTTTTAATTCTGGTGATGATTGTTGTTTGGCCAATTTTTTAACTTTGGTTGTAAATTCATCATGTTTACTAAATGATATGTTTGGTAAGATAGTATAATTAATCTTCGGGTTCTTTGGTTCTTCTTTAAGTTTTGTCATTCCACTAGTTCCATTGAATTTATCTTTTTCCTCTGACATGAAACCAGACATAACATCACCTATCATCCTATTTTCTAATCCTTGAGTGTTGTTTGGATAAAATTCATCCACTACTGTTTTCAAATTTGTTTCCAAATACGTTATATGTGCTTCCAAAGATTTGACATAGGATGAGGAGTATCTTTTCTTTCTTAAATCTTCTTCGTTGATATTACATTCAATACCCAATTTCTTACAACTTTCACAAGGATATCCCAGATCACATCTCTTCCGTCTCTTTCTACAATTATAACAGGACAGTCTTTTCTTACCATTTGGCCCCAGAACTACAGCCTTTTTAGGTTTCTTCCTTTGATTTTCATCGTTTGGTAATGGTGATTGGCTGAAAGCCGCTATTGGTGTTCCATTTTGCTTCATTTCTCCAAGAGATAAAGACCCTTCCATATTCTCTAAAAAAAACACTACTGTTAACAAACGTTTACGGAAATTTACCGGTTTTAGTTATCCCTCTTTTCAAAAGATTCAAATACGTACCTGATTAAATATATATTGGGTTTGTTGTGGGCATCATTAATCCTTGAAGGTGATTCCATTTGTTTTTTCTTATTTACTATAAATTTTTTTTTTATTTCGATGCGATTTTTTTGCATTTTGCTTTGTTTTGCGATAACTTTGGAATTTCCGTTTAATTGATATGTGAAATATCTCTTTATGGACCATATTTTGATAGTTAATCTGATAGTTAGACAGAGGTAGATTTGGCAATCAATGGATAGATGAAGGATCATTGATCACACTCTCTGCAATGAACAGAGACGGCCACGATTTCAGAATCACAACTCGTCATGAAGATCAAACAAGGACTCGATGTCCTCGTCATGAGTCTCTCCTGTTGGCGTTGTACCATCTATCATGTGAGCTTCTTGTTCAAACGTTGAAAGTTCCTTGATCCATCCAACTGCTTGCCTCTGGTTGGATGGAATCACGTTTCTTTTCAAGGATCTCTTTAACCGTGAGATGGCCACCTCGTTTTGGATATCATTAAGTAAATCCTGACCTATATTGACTAAAGAACGCGCATCAGCGGACAAACGTTGATAATGGATTCTTAAAATATCTCCGATATCTCTTTTCCTGAGTTCTTCCAAATTGATCACAAATGCAGGTTCTGTATCATAAAATGATAGCCCTTGATTCTTCAATCTCTTTTCCCAATATCCATGTTTCCAATATCCATCACCTTCCATTCTAAACATACTAAATGGTGCTAATTTCACCTCAGATCTTAAAATTTCCTTTGGATCAAATAAATTCTTGTCACCACCAAGATTCATGTAGACTATTTTGTTAACATCCATTGGGAATAACACATCTAAGAACAAAAATCTTGAAATATCCATCTTACGTGCATAATATCTTTGTGGTCTTAACCACTTGGGCCAATCATATCTGATAAATTTGATTGTGGCAGTGATATCTGGATGATTATTAACAAATTGTGCAAATCTTTTCAATGATGCACTAGTAAAGCTATCTTCAAATAACCAGAATGTGAAATTGGTGTAAGGGTCTGCTGCAACAATTTCTAAGATATTATTAATGTAATTTGACTCCTCATTTGCAATATCAGTCAAGAGTGAGAAAATATTGACATTAGAATTGGTATTTTCTTCTGATTTAATCACATCATTTTGTTTCACTTTAATCACTAAACGTAATGGGTTGAGGTCAGAAATGGTGAATATATTTTCATTTATAGAATCAGAATAAATATGAGAAGAAATTGATTCAACTTCATAACCTGATGTTACACATTCAACGTGATATGTCTTTTGAAAATTGCTTATAAAGAATTGACCATAACCAAAGGTTTCCATAGAGGTGAATGAAGATACAGTATTATTATTTTCGTCTAATATATTAAATCTCAATCCACCAATTCCATTAATATTACCTTCATTCATAACCACATTAGAATCATAAACATGTGCTTCCACTGAAATATTTTCAACCATGGATAAATTTTTGGTTCCAAAATGATCTGGAATATCTAATTCAATATCAAAGGTCTTTAAAATCTCTTCATTAATTTCAGCATTAGATAAAGTATTGATGTAAACTCTTTCATTTGGAATAAAGGACATTTGTTCAGTCGGTAAGAGAACAATTTTAATATGGATAAATTCTAACTCCTCTAACAATGGTATAAATGATAACAATTTTTGTGTTCTTTCCTCCAATGGATCAATAATAAATGTGACATCGACTAAACTTCGTGATTTGATATCATTCTCGAAAATAGTAAATTCATTATTCTTTAAATATTCGTCGATACTAAATCTTGACAAGGCTGTTTCAGTTGTAAATTCAAACCCGTTGTTGGTAAGTTGAGTACCGTGGTAAAACTGCTTTGTTAACAAAGCAGACACCATTTCAATAAAATTAGGATCTATTTTTGTTTCTGAGAAACCAGGAAAAATGTTTTCCAAACTGAATATAGTATCCAAGATTCTTTTAGCTTCTCTCTTGATTATTGATTCATATTGACTGGTTGATGGAGTTTCATCTTCGTTGAAATGGATAAATCTACCATTTAAAACTACAAATGAGTTAATCTTTAAATATGAAACAGGAATATCAGGTAACCAATTTTTCAAAATATGATGAAGAGAGTTAGAGACCGTAGGTTTATTCTTATTCTCTTTGGTCTTAGTAATTATACCATTTAAAAACTTGGTAACATACTCTTTATCATTTGAGTTTTCAATAGTTGATTTCAACTTCTTCCATGTAGAATGGATTAAGTCACCATTATGTATTATTCTTAAACGAACACCTTCGAATCCAATCTTTTGTAAATTCTTCAAACGTTTAAGGCCTTCCAATGAATTAAAATCGTCGTAAACTGAGACAGTATGAAGAATGTTCAAATTTTCATTTAAAGTATAATCTATGGTTCTTCCTTCCAGATCACTTAAAACTTGATCATTCATGGAGGTGTATAAAGCATTTGAGAAATAATTTGGAGTGTATTTATCATTCTTAGAAATTGCAGATTTTAAATGTAACAAACCTCTAACATCAATCTTCTTTGGATTCTTCCCTGAATTAAGTTCGTTTTTTATTTCAGCTTTTAATATGGCTGTATCCTTTTTCACTACTTTTGCGATCAAATAATACCAAGCATTGTTCTTGAATGGATATAATTCCCCGTTGATGGAAACAGATGTTGTATTTTGAATATCAAGAGACTCCAACATTTTATTCACATTTGGGATAAAGTCCTCTGACTCCTCAAGCGATTCTACACCGACTTTACCACCAAGCAGATCTTCTAGAAAATCTACAACCAAATTTAAATCACCTTCGAACTTTAATGCATATATTTTGTTTAGAAGGTATGCTGATTTTTCAGTGCCGAAGGGAAGCAAACCAATTCTTTGTGGATAACCATGTTTCACCACGTTTAGAGTTCTAAGCATACCTTCTAAGGCATCTCTAGCATCACTCCCTTCCAAGTCAACCATCTCGTCAAAATTAATGAAAAACACAATTTCGTTCCAATTCTTCCTATATTCAGGAATCTCGCCAAATTTGGACTGTTCAGCTAAAAAGTTTTGGATATCAGTATTTAATTGGTCATATTGTGGATCAGTTTCAATATCATTAAAGTAAATAACATTGTCAGAAAATGACTTAATTCTGTGCAGGTCGATTCTAATAGGTTGTAAATCTTGTAAGTTTGAAACAGCCAAGTTAGTGAAGAAATTTAACAACGCTTTGGTATGAGTATTGATTGAGACTTTCTCACTTAAATTATAATCCAACAAGTAATTCTTTAATTGAACCATGCGCTTCCATTCATTAGTAAGTGTAGTTATCAAGGAATAATGATTTAGTGAAGATAACTTAATGTTCTGACCGTTAACAAAAAGTCCAAGCATATGGAAATCAATCCCTATCTGATTCAAAATAGAATTGCTTTTGCTTATTTTGTTTTCTTCTCTCTTATGTAACTTGACGTTTAATAAGTTGTTCATGACTAATGGGAAATTGTTCACAATATCTTGGAAATACTTGATTGTAGATTTGAAATTATGCGTCTTCTTATAATGACGGGTAATTAATGAAGTTAGTTTCATATCTAGGTCAGTGATATTATGTTTAGTTCCTTCAGCAAAAGATAACGATGTTTTGAAACTTTTTGGAATTTCAACAATATCCTTTAAAAGATTCCATGACTCTTTGTCTTTATTCTTTTTCAATGTGAATGACATTGGAAAATCTTGATTGATCTCACCAACACCATTAATTTCACAATTTGGTTTCCAAAAGAATCTTATCTTTTCAGTTTCAGTGGCTTCTATGTACAAATTTCTATTAAACTCCTCAAATTCAGGTAAGTTTGGACAACCATGAAATACAATTAATGGCGCTTTCAAATTTGTACCAATAATAGCGGATTCAGTATCTTCCATAGAAAGAACTTCATTATCTGGTATATTTGCTTGTTTTTTTAAATCGTCCGATTTTAAATAAAAACTATCATCAGAGTGATTAAATATCTTTCCATTTAAAATGAAATAGTTTTCTTGTGGGGTAGTTTCATTATAACCCCAATTAAAGCCAAATGGGTATAAATCGTAATATTTCTGGAATAAATGAGAATTAAATGGAGTATCCTTACCCATTTTCTTATTCTTTTTGTCAATTTCCTCTAATATATGAATGGCATTGTTCAAAATTGATAAATCTTTGTTCTCATTTTCTTCTGGAAGATCATCAATATCTTCAGAAGTATTATCCAAACCTGTAATAACTGGGTACAATTGATTTAATAGTATGTGTTTGTCCTCATCATCAGGTATAGTTTGGGAAAGAATTGACCATATCCTAACTGGTTGGAGATCAATGTCTAAGGTTTTATTTTTGACACTTGTTAACTTTATCCCATTAGCAAATGTAATTAGAAATAGAAAAATGCAACCCAGAAAACACTTCATTCTAGGTGATAACATAACTCTACGATTTATATCTAAAATGGTCGATATCGAGAGAGATTGGTTAGGTTGAGTGGTCTTCTCTTCTGTATCAGATTCTCTTATTATTCTAAATTTCAATTTTCAATATCTTCAAAAAAAAAATCAGAAGTTCAAAAATTAAGCAGCGGCTAAATTTAAGAAAGGACTTTAGCACACAGTTGGAGAAACTACAGATTGATAAAGAAACAAAACACACAACACAACAAGGAATGACAAAGTCAACTACATTTTTTGGGAAATTAAAGAGATGGTTTTGGAATATATTGATGTACTTTATATTTACGTGGCGTTTTATCAAAGTTATCTACAATGGCTACAAAGAATTATTGGAGTATGTCTGCGAGTTCCTCCAGGATAAACCAAGAAGAAATAATTTTATTAAAAAATGTAATTGAAAGTGTGGAAAAAATTTCTACAACTGATATGAATATAATCAATTTTAAACAATATATTACCCAAAGGGAAAAAAATAAGACTAGGGATAGAATATGGCAGGTGGTTAGAAATTTTGTTATTTTCAAGATTTTGCAAGTTTAGAGTATACTCCTGACAATAAGTTAATATTAGAGACTTTTAATTCTGCTTACAGAAGGTAGGAATTATTGGATAAGTAATTTTTCTTTCTACATCAATTTCATTAGAAGTCTTTAAAATAAAGGCTTTAATATTGCTTAATATTGTTTCTAACACTTTAGTTATTTTACTATTATCAGCCTTGTCTGGATTATATTATTTGCCTTGTTAAAATTATACATAATCATATTCTTTGAATATACCTTCTATTTAGAAGAAGGGTGCTTATATAAATAAATGAATAAATAAATAAATTGTTAGTTTGGGGTATAGAAACAACGCGGTATTATATATTTACACTCTGTACCCATTGAAGTAGTGTAAAATCATTTAGTAATATTATATCCTTACTGTGGGGCAAACAGAATAAAGCCATCTGTGTTTTCATAAGTACTTACTTTTGAAAGAATAATGTTACTTCTTCAAAGGGAAACACCTCAAAAACAAACATAATGTAGCCGGTAATATTGAACAAGGAATGACATGAAATAATTATTTGCCTTGTAAGTTGATAAATCATGAAAACTTTCCAATAGTTTATTATTCTAGAAATAGTATGATTTCATTAAAAATAAAAAAGAGTATACAAACAATATCTTGTCTTTGAGACAGCAACCTAAAAAAACAACTTTTAAACCTTACACAAATAAATGTTTATTCATAACTTCAGGGTCTATTCAAGATATTGGCATCAATCAAATGACTATAATCATTTAAATAATCAAAGCTTTCTGGGTTAATAGTTTAATCCATAGCGTCAGAAAGTAAAATATTTAGAGTCTTATTGACACTTGTCTGCTTTGTTATCTCAAATTGGAGTGATTAACCATCACACACCTATATTTTTAAATGATAATTTCTCCCTTCTGAACTCCTTTTGGTATCAGTTAAACTGTTATTTATTATACTTTTTAATTGTTTATGTAACAACATTTGTTGCTTTTTATTAGGATTACTAAAAGAGTTACTTATTCTTTTTTGACAGATTTGTGTCGATTATAGAGTGATATTAATCCCAGAGTTGGCTAAAACTAAACATGAGAAGTAAGAAAGGATTTTACTGAAGTGACTTGATTCATGGTACCCTTGTTCTATCACAATTCATTTGAAACTGACTTTTATATTTTGATAATTTCTATTGACGTAATTCTAATATATATGTTATTACCTAATGTACAATTAAATTATATGCTCTAATTATCGTTGAGTTTGATTTAATCGCTTTCACTTGAATCGTCAGACTCACTGTCACTGGAATTGGCTTCGTAAACAATAGCAGATCCATTGTCTTCAGTAACTTCGGATAAGACTAAATCCTTATGACTTTCCTTATTTTCTTCTTCAACTTCTTCGTCAAAGACAATCTTCTTGTTAGAGACCACTGGTAATTTTTCAGCTTCAGAATTGGTTTCATCCTCCAATAAAGTACCTTCAACAGAGACAACTCTACCGGTAGTATACATATTCCTTACTGTAAATTTCAATTTACCATCAATTGGTTTAGCGTTGGAGTTGACCCAGTGACCTAAGGAACCAGTTCTCTTATTCTTTGGCTTGGAATTTTCTTCTTCTTCTTCTCGGCTTTCTTCATTTACGTCTTCTTCTAATTCGTCTTGTATAAAAGTCCAGTCTTCTGGAATATTGTTCTTCTTAATAGAGGCATTGAATGAATCATGAATTAATAAACCAATGTGAGATGCAGATTGAATGAAAATGTTACCTTCTAAGATGTCACCAACTTGTGGTTGCCAGACGAATAAATCAACTTTACACCATGTGAAACTGAAAGGGGTATCTGGAGTAACCTTGATTAATTTTTCAGTCTTTTCGTCTTCATCGTTTGGATTGGTGTCTAAGATAGTTAAGTTTTCATAACCCATAACAACACCACTTACTTCATTATTATATTTCATAACCATTGGGTTTAAATGTTGCTTCATAATACCTTGTAATGGGTTTTCTAAGTACATTGGTGCTAAGGAAACATATAATTCAATTGGTACACGGATGATACAGTTGGAAACACCATCTTCTTGTGGATTTGTGACAGATTTCTTGTGTTTCTTAATAAATCTGGCAGCTCTTAAAGCTTCAGCACTTCTCTTAACGGCAGCCATTGTTGTGTGTTTATACTTTTTTACAGTAAATTTGTGGTAACCAGATTGATTCAACACTCCTTTGCTTTCAATAAATATCTAATCTAGAAATGAAGTTTTCGAATCACTGCGAGGGCATCGACTATCTTATTACAATAATTTTTCAAGATTTCTTCACTAAAAAATTTTTCAATAAAAAAAACTGCACGTGACTAAAATATGTCAAAGTAATACAGAAATTGAATATTTGCCAGAAATGGTAAGTAAATGACACAACAAGGTTTATGATGATATGATTAATTATCGTACTATATACGATTAAATTAGATAGAAATAATATTATATACTAACGTGCACATAAGGTTAAAAAGTGAGCATTTGATAGTCTTGAATATTTAAAGAGAACCAAAAAGCAGTCATTCATTGAGATATAGTGTATTTTTTTGTTTATTTTACATGGAATGTTTTGTATTGTTGTATAATAGAGTTAATACATCTATTCAATACCGAAAACTGGCTTTAATTTCTTGATTAATAACCAGTCGGATCTTTGGACTTGGTCTCTGAAAGCTTGATCCTTTAAGGTATCAATAGATCTTCTGGAGATCATAGAGTATAAAGTATCAGATTCATCAACATGACGACCCCAGATTGGTTGTTGACCAGATGGATCTTCTAAACGAACAGCAACACCGGCAGCAGTTTGACCCTTCTTAACTTCTGGAACAGCTTGATGGTTAATTTCTAAAGAGATAACCTTACCTAGTAATAATACTTGTCTTTCCTTAGTAGTTGGATCAGTTCTGACAGCACAGATTGGAGTACCAACACGTAGGCAACCTTCGATAACATCAACACCGATAATCATTGGACCACGCTTGTTAATAATTTGTAAAGTTTGTAAGACACATGGGAAAATAGCAAAATCTAAGAAATCCTTACGACGTTGTTCCAATAATTGTTGTTGATAAGCAGTAAAGGCATCAAATAAATGATAAATAATATCAGCATTGAAAATCTTAATTCCTTCTTGTTCAGCATATTGTTCAGCTTCCTTATCGACCTTAACATCGAAACATAACATAACAGCATATTCTGGAGCTTTTTCTAACATAGTACCAGCCTTCATAACATCACGCTTGTAAACTGGACCTAAACCAATAGACATGACTGGAATCTTCATATCCTTTAAGAAATCTAATAAAGCTTCTAAAGAACCTAAAGTAGAGGCTTGAACAACAACACCCTTACCAGCGGTATCAACAGAGTCAAGAAGACCAGTTAAATCATCCATAACATCGTCCATTAATTCTTCTTCGTCATCTTCTGGACCAACAACTAATAATCTGGAACCAGAAACAGCCTTTTCTAAATCGTTAGCAGCAATCTTAACACCTAAAGCGGCCTTGACTTCCTTGTGATGAACATATTCAGATTTCAAACGTAATTCACGTAGTGGTTGTGGAGTCAATAAGGCTCTGATGTTTGTGACGATTGGACCATTCATACCACAAAGTACAATTCTGTCACCTTCTCTCAAGTAACCGTTAGATAAGATAACATCAATGGTGGTACCAAAACCTTCAACAACCTTAACTTCTAAAATGGTAGCTTCAACGTGAGATAAGTACATTAATTGTTTAGACATTCTCTTTTGAGTTAACTCTAATAATAACCATAATAAATCTGGAACACCTTCACCGGTAACAGCAGAAGTTGGAACAATAGAGACATATTTAGACATATTCTTGTTTTGGAAATATAATTCAGAGTTCAAACCTTGTTCAGCTAAAGCAACTTGAATGTTAGCTAATCTGGTTTCAAATTCATCCTTAACAGCTCTAGTTTGTTTTTCAAAAGAATCTCTGAAAGAGTTGTTTGGAATAGTTTGCCAATCATATAATCTATCAATCTTATTTAAAGCGACAATGAAAGGAGCTTTTCTGTCTCTTAATAATTTAATAGATTCAATAGTTTGTTGTTCTAACCCATGCATGATATCAATAACCAAAATAGCAATGTTACATAAGGAGGAACCTCTGGAACGTAAATTGGAGAAAGATTCGTGACCTGGAGTATCAATAACTAATAAACCTGGAACATCGAAAGTTTGTTTTTCATATTTAGCCATGGTGGCAGTCTTTTGTTCAATGGCTTCAATTGGGAAATAAGTGGCACCAATTTGTTGGGTAATACCACCAGCTTCACCACCTTGAACATTAGTTTGTCTAATCTTATCTAATAATTTAGTCTTACCAGTATCGACATGACCTAAGATACAACAAATTGGAGAACGTAAATCCTTGTTTGGACCCTTGGAACTTTCTTTGACAGCTGGAGAAGAGATTTCAGTAACTTCTTCTTTAGCATAGACGACATCTTGGGCAGATTCAGTGGTAGTTTCAGCTTCAGCAGATGGAGATTCAGTGGTGGTTTCAGCTTCTTCTTCATCATCTTCTAAACCTAAGTCTAAGTTTTCCCAATCGTCGATTAAGACTTCTTCATTACCATTTGCACCATCTTGGTTCTTCTTACCAGCACCAGTAGCCTTTTCAGCATTGGCAGCAGATTCAGCGTCTTTATCCTTTTGAGTGACTCTCTTCTTTTTCTTACCATAGACAATCTTCTTTGGTTTCTTCTCTTCAACGACTTCACCTTCATCAGTAGCAGCTTTCTTGGCAAGACCAGCAACCTTAATATTACCAGAGGCTAATAAAGCAGCACGTCTCTTTTCCATTAATTTCTTTTCTTCCTTTTGCTTCTTGGTTAATAATTTACCTTCAGCTTTTAATTTTTCACGTTTAGCTCTTTCCTTTTCTTTCTTAGCGGCTCTATTCTTTTCTTTATCAGCTTCTTCTTGAGCTTTCTTTTCTTCAGCTTCACGTTCAAGTCTTTCTTCTTCTTCACGTTCTAATCTTTCTTCTTCTTCTAATTGTTTCTTTAATTCTAATTGTTTCTTTAAAGCAGCCAAACCGGCTGGAACTTTCTTACCAGCTTTCTTAGCTGGAGCCTTCTTAACTGGTTCTGGAGTAGTTTCAGTAGAAGCAGAAGCAGAAGATGAAGCCTTTTCTTTCTTTTCAGCAGCGATCTTTTCAGCATTTTGTTTATTCAATTCTTTATTTTGATCTTTCTTAGCCTTTTGTTGAGCTTTCTTCTTAGCAGCTAACTCTTTCTTCTTTTGCTTTTCAGCTTCTTTCTTTTCTCTTTCCTTTTCCTTCTTTGATTTTAATAAAGGTTTAGCTTCTTCCTTTTTGGCTTGCTTCTTTTTAGAATTTTTCAAAGTGGACATAAAATCACCTTCATCAGCAAGATCATCAGCACCAGCTTCTTGTGGTTCCACAGATTGAGCTGGAGTGGAATCTAAAGATTCTTCAACTGAAGTGGCACCAATTTCTTCACCTTGTGGCATATCATCTTCGAAATCTTCATCCCAATAATTTTGTTGATTTTTCTTTGTCTTCTTAGCCATCTTTGAATTGCTATTTGATTATACTTTCTTATATAAATTGAATCTATATATTAAATTAAATCATCATCTCATCTTTAATTAAAGATTAATTCTCATACATTAATATATTTTTCTAGATTAATGAAATTTTTTTTTCATTCACTTTGACAGCGAGATATTGAATCATTAGACACGAGTATTAGATTAAGATATTACATAGCTAGATAAAGGATAATTAGTAGTAGTAGTAGTATATAGAGATAGTGGGTGTCTGCGGGGGTTGGACATTAATAATACATAGCAGTATGTGAGTTGGGGTGGATTAAAACCTTCCAGAGGCCGTTAAATAAATGGAAAATATGGGAAGAAAAAAGAGAGAGTGTATAAGTGACAGTAATTATTTCAGTCAGAACGAGCTCTTTTACATCTATCGATAGCCCCGGCTGCCACTAAGATATCTTTTGTTGGTGAGGTTGGAGTCATTGGCATTTGTGGTGGAGGTAAATTAGTACCTCTTCTTTTATTTGGAGATATATTTTTATTATTGAAAAATGATGTAGTAGCAATAGGTTTCTTATTAATGCCCCATGACATTGTATATTTTCTAATAGCTTCATAATACATTAATAACCCACTATTCCAATAAATATTTTGTTCTTGAATATTATCATTAGAATCATTTTTCAATGATTTAATAAATTGGAATGCATCATAAAGTTTTAAATTTGATGATTTCTTAATGACACAGGACATCAATAATGCTATTAAAGTTTCACTATTCTCATGATCACCAAATATTAGTGTCCCATTTGTAGTTGATTTGAAGATCTCGACCCAATCGTTAAATTGTTCAAACATGTCGTAATTATTCAATTGAAACACATTTGTCTTAATATTATTATAATTTCTTCTTTCACCATAGATTGTTTGCTTTGTGGCAAACATTTCTGGATCCAAATGTGAAACCAATTGGTTCAACATCATTGTATTATTGTTAATGTACACGGGCACAGTAGGGTCCATCATATCGATCGCGTGTGGGATGATTGAAGTATCAAAATTAATCATGACAATATCTTGCATACCTTGTGGCGAGTATAGATTGATTAAATTTGATTGAGTATATAATTGTGACATGGTTTGCGTGGGGATATCCACCCCAATGAAAAACCTAATATTATTATTTCGTAATGTGTCAAGGTCATTTAATGAAGGTAATGATCCAAAGAAGATATTCTTATCTAATTGTTGTAAACGATGAGAATTAAATTGGTTATTAAAAGCAGCCTCGTCCAGGTTCATATTGATATGTGTATGTGTATGTGTGGTTTGGTGTTTTGATCTGAAAAGTGTCACATTCCCTCTGCACTTTGAAGATCTCATCTCAAAATATGGTTTATATATCAGATTCGCATTGTTGCCCGTCGAGCAAAAATTTTCGTTACTTGCTTTTTGCCCGCTCATTACGTTACCGGATTAGGTAAAACAGGATTGCTGAGTAATTCTTGCGGGAGATCTTTGTGAGTTTTTTCATGGTAAAAAATATGGGTGCCGGGTTCGAACGGTGGGTGTGGTGGGATAGACCATTAATAATCAGATTAGAGAGTGAAGATCGTAGTGTATAAAGTTTATAGGGTGTGGGATACTAAGAGTAGTGAGTGCTCTTAGTAGTTGTATGTAAAGTGTATAGAGTGTGTATATATGGGTGTGTTTGTTTTTTTTGTCATTAAATCGTTGTGTTTTTCGTAAGTAAGTTGTGTCTTATATTTAGTTTATAGTAGAATGTTTGTTCGTAAAAAAAGGTTGTTTGTAATAGGAATGTTAAAAAAGGGTTAAGAATAATAGTTGAAAATTGGGCACTGTTTAAAATTAAATTGATCAATTTTTGTATTGATTTAATTCAGATTTTAATCTCATAACTTCCATTTCATATAATCTTTCATTATTTTGTAAATAAAGAATATAATCCACAGCTTTTTCAAGGATCATACTCTTATTTAATCGTGTTTTCTTTGTAGTAGTAGTTGTGGTTGTAGGGGTATCTGTCACAAAGTCCTTATTGTCTTCTGGTAATTTAGAGGCAAAAGCAGTTTGTTCAGTGGCTAACCATGGAATAATTTGTTGTAATTTAGCAATTTTAGTGTTAATATTAATTCTATAACGTTTTTCAATTCTATTATGTGCTTGTTTTTGATTTTCAGTTAATCGTCTCTTGGACACAATAGAATTTGAACGTTTGGGGGATAATATAGCATCTTCCGCATCTGCATCATCTTCAAATTCTTGTTTTAATTTCTCCTGTGTTAACAATTTATTTAAAGTGAATTCAAATGAATCATCAATTGGTTCTAATTTGACCTCCTCTTCAGTAATTGAAGTGGTAGCAGTGGGGGAACCCGTGGATGAAGATGTGGTAGAAGATAATATATTTTCTAATGGTTCAAACCATGCAGAAGAAGAAGATGCATCGGAGTCAAACAGATCCTTACCATTCTTACCAGTAACCATTGAGGTCACATTAACCGGGGTGGTAGTGGAATCATGTTGTTGAAACATCCAATCATTAAACTCCACAATACCTTTATTGTCATGAGTAGCAACAGATGGAGAGTTTAATTGAGTGTTCATAATGTATGTAATTATATTAAAAAAATGAGATATGGTTAGTTGGTGATTTACTGGGATAAGGGTAAAGTAAGAGTAAGAAATGATATAGATAATATAGTCCAGGTTAGATCTATATTTAAATGAAAAATTTAAATAGAAATTGGCAATTGACACTTCCCAGCCCGGAAACCAACGTTTTTCAACAACTTCCCCGGTCCCTATATATAGTAATCACTTTGAAACAGTCCATAATAAAGGTAAACACAAATATAATATAAAACCTACCGGTTCCTCAAGGAAATCTCGCAAACAAACAGTGCGGGAACAATGGCGAGAACAATAGACACGAGGGCAAAAAAACTCCACAGGCAAAACTGCTACGTCTAAATAAATGAAAAACCCAAGACAATAGCCAGCTCGGATCATAATCAGGTTTTTATTCCTCGGATAAAAAAGAACAATAGCCATGGGGAAATTACTTTTCTTGTTGTTTGTTTGCAGAAATTTGGCAAGGAATTTCCAACGGCAGGGCGTGGTGTCCGGGTGTGGCCATTTTTGGCCCACTTCCCACACTGAGCCACTTCCTAATGCGGTAATCCGCCGGCCTGGAAATTCGATTAGGGTCAAATTTGGCTCTTGTTCCCTTTGCCGTTTTGGGACAGGCGTGTGCCTCTCCCTCTGCGCGGTTTCCTCTTTGGGACAGCCGCCAGAGTGGGGAGGGGCCAAATTTGGGACTCCCCGGGTGCATGGGTCCATGTGTTCCCGCGTTTTCTTTTGGAAGAAAAAAATCTTGGCTTATCATTCCGCGGATGTATGAGATTTTGTGTTTTATCTCTTGCAACAATCCTTCCACGGGATTCTACAATCCTCTATCCATCCGCCCTGGTGGTAGTATCCGGAGTTTAGGTACTTGGCTTCCGAGTCTTGTTTTGGGTTTCCACTTGCCTGGAACTATTCCACTTCGTTCTTTCAAGATTAAGTATTGACATGATTAAGTTGTTATAACAACCGACAACCACATCTATTTACAATCAAACAAAGACACGCGTAAACACGTAAACACGTAGGGTAAGGTATCTCTCACATGGTATATACACGTGGAGATTATTTTGCTAATAAAGAGGAAAAACAATTTTCAAGAGACGAACATTCAAAGGGTATTAAATCAAATTTATTTAATAATTGTATAATTTATGTTAATGGTTACACAAAACCATGGAATAGATTGAAATTACATAAAGAAATTGTAGCACATGGTGGAACATTTAAACAATTTTTAACTAAATTAAGTGGTATTACACATATTATTGCATCAAATTTACCTTTAAAGAAAAGAATTCAATTCCAAAATAGGAAAGTAGTAACACCAAATTGGATCATTGATTCAATTGAACAGGGGAAATTATTACCTTGGCAAGATTATTCTTTACTTAAAGATACAGATGAATTACAAAGAAAATTAGTATTATCTAAAACAACACCCAACAATAACACAAGCACAGATTGTAATGATCCAAATTTTATTGTCAATTATTTAGCTAATTCTAGATTACATCTATTATCAGATTGGAAATCACAATTAAGATCAACATATTTAACAAATAATAAGGCTAATCACATCTCCCCACATGATGAATTCATAATATTACATATTGATTTTGATTCATTTTTCGCTACTGTATCATATTTATATAGACCCGCAAGTTTCCAAAACATTCAATTTGATAAAGATCCCATAGTCGTGTGTCATGGACAAGGAAGTTCAGATATTGCAAGTTGTAATTATGTGGCAAGAAAATATGGTATTAAAAATGGGATGTGGGTTAAACATGCCATGACATTATTACCTCATGATACCACGTTAATAACATTACCCTATAATTTTGAAGTCTTTAAAATAACTTCACAAATCTTATTTGATACTTTAAACAACGAGTTTACATGTTTTAATCATAAGATTATACCCATCTCTATTGATGAATGTATTGCCTTATTACCTCGAAACCACCACTTTGATGATCATGACACAATACAAAAACTTTGTAAAGATATTAGAGATAAAATATTTGAATTAACACAAGGTTGTATAGTAAGTATTGGAGTAGGATATAGTCAAGTCTCTGCAAGATTAGCTTTAAAATTAGCTAAACCTGATGGTGTTTATATTGATATTAATAATAATAATCATCATGACAATGATGAAGATTTCTTAACTAAGATCGAACTGAGAGATTTACCTGGGTTGGGACCCACCATGCAACATAAATTACATGATTTTTATCCCAATATCAAGACATTATCACAATTACTTCATCAGTTCCCCACCATCGACTCATTAAGACAAATGTTTGGTAATAAATTGGGTTTGAAAATGTATTTAACATTACAAGGTCAAGATGATGATGAATCGAAAAGATTAATTTATGATACAGAAAATTTGTTTACCAAGAAATCAATTTCATTAGAGATTAATTGGGGGATTAGGTTTCAAACCATGAAACAAATTGATCAATTCTTGGCTCGTGCTACCACTTATTTAATTGAAACTAAATTGATCCCAGATTCATATCGTGCCTCATCAATAACTTTGAAAATCTTGAAAAGAGCACAGGGGGCACCAATAGATCCACCAAAATATTTAGGTTGTGGGAGATGCGATACCTTGTCACAAAGTTCTAATTTGGGGGTCCCCAGTGGAGATTCAGGAATCATTACCACTGAATTACAGAATTTATTTAGAATTCTAGCATGTCCACCTTTAGAATTACGTGGTGTTGGGATACATTTCCAGAAATTGGTTCAAACTAATACCATATCAAATAAACAAACAACTGGAATTGAAACTCTATTACAAAGAGGTATATCTCCATCACCACAACTTATTGATTCAATTCCCACAAATAGACTCTCACCAATTCCAGAAGATGAACCACAGAGAAGGAAGAGACAAATTTCACCCTTGAAGAAATCACGTATTTATAATAATTTCCATGGTAATGATGATGATTTTAATGATATTCCTTCCACATTCCAAAGAGATTTCTTAAATGAATTACCCACCCAGATTAGAAATGAAATCAAACAGGAAAGAAAAATCGATGCCAAGGCTAAGAGAAGTAAATTAGCCACATTACAACAAAATATTGCTAAAAGAGAAAATGAAGAATTAAATAAGACAAACCATTTCATGGGGAAAGATTCTATTTTTGAGCCAATAAAATTTCAACATATGGAGGATTTTAAACAAATATGTACAATGATTGTACAATGGATAAGGGAAACAATCACAGATTCTATGGGTCCTCATCAGAAGGATGTTAAACTATTCAAAAAATATTTGATTAAACTGTATAATGCTAATAAAGTTCATTTAGTATTAAGAATTGCAAATATTATTTCAACTGAGTTGAATTTAAATTCTACAAGAATTAACAAGGATATGACAATAACACAATCTGGATTACAAGAATGGGATAAAATATTATTGAATGTAGTGATACCCATATTACATCAAAATCATTTAACTTTTCAATCTGAGAGAAAAATTAGCATCGAATATGATGTGTAGATAATTTTCTTCAAGCTATTCTTTATAAACATATACATACACTTATCAGCTTTTATATATTCCATATTTTATCAATTTAATATTCATATTATTGTAACATTTACAGTTGGATTACTATTTTTAAAAGTCATTGTAGTAATTTTTTAAGATGAAATTTCAATTTTGTGGGGCAAAACAGTCTAAAATAAGTAAAATAAAAACCTTGAAGAATTTTTACGAGTAATTAGTATTATTCCAATAGACTGGTTATTAGTTTGTTTGATGTTGAAATTTTGTTGATTTTAAAATTATAAAATTATGTTTTAATTTAGTATTCAAAGTCAAATATTTTACAGAAACTTTAAAAATTTAAATTTTTTTTGAAAGTCTAAATTGAATAATAACAAACTTAACAAATCAATATGTGTTTAGTGAATAACTCATCTTAATTTAAATAGTTTATTTATTATTAATTTAATATGATACTTAAAATTCAAAGATTGTCTTTCCTTACATAAAATACTTTCTAAACTATATTTTAATCTGAATATAATAAAATAAAGTATATGGAAATATTCTCAAAATGACGTTATGAACGGAGTCTTTCTCCCAAAATGCAGGGTCCAGTCCGTGCATATTGCATTTTCTGTTATAAAAGCTGAAATACATTTCTTACTATTTAACAAAAACTGGAGCAAATTCTATATAACCTAATGCCTCATTAAGTTGACATCCAAAATAGGTTTGTTCTGAAACTTACTTCCACTTTATTCTTACCTGCAACTCTCACTAATCAACAAGTAAACGAGAGATGCCACCAATATGTTCTGCTGTTAGAAAGAAACAAACCAAGACTGATGACACTAACAGAATAACCAAGACTGATGACATTAAAAGAATAACCAAGACTCTTGTTTTATCCACCTCAGAAGAGCCTAATTCAGAAGGGAGTAAGACCGTGACAACTTCAACCAACCTTGAATTAAACAAACCCAAAGTTAATGAGAACAAAAATGATGAATTGTTAAGGTTTTCTCCCGAGGTAACAGCAAACAGAATACAAAAGAAAATAAGGAGGAAATTTCAGAAGAGGGTCAAGATGGTATTTCAAATAATGCTCATGATGAGAAATTAGATGCAATTCAAGCTGCTAAAAGAATGTTCTCTAATAAACCTAAGCTTGCAGAGAGAGAAGTAATTGAAAAATGGGATGAATTTATAGAAACGAAAACAAGAAAGCCGTGCCCACATTACACTCCTCAACAAAGATTTTGTCATGCTTGTGATGATGATATCATACATGAATTTGTGGCTGAGAACATGGATTTACCTCCATGTTATGATCCTACAATGCCAGATGATCAAGGTATAAATTTCACATTTACCTATCCTGATTCAAGTGGAATTGTGTATGGCCGTGATTCGTTAATGCCACATGCAATGCATGTTTGGATAAAATCGGTGGCTGACGAGTATGGCCAAATGCTTGCCAAAAATCTTCAAGAAAAAAAGGATAAAGAACTACGCAAGACAGATCAGCCAAAAGGGTAGCTTTTCCCGGTTTTTAATCTTCTTTTAAATATCTCTATTTTGTTTAAATGCATTTTCTAAGCTATAACGCTATATATATCTTTCCACATCTATCTATTGCCATGTTTCATAATGTTTAAATCTCTTTTTAATTTAGTTTTGTTTTTAGCCTTGTCTTTGCTTCTTACTAACGGCAATTTAATCAACCCAAAGCAAACAGTGTTAAAGCCATTAATTAGTGTCAGTCAAGAAGGAAATTATAAGGCGGCCAAATGGGTTTACTTGTTGGTTGGTAAAGGGACCTAAAGTCAGTAATTGTAAAGCTAGAGTTGACATGAAGTCTTAGTTGCTGTTTTAACAATAATTGAACTATAAACCAGGACTAAAACGTTTTATAAGAGGAAAATATATGAAGGGGGGAAGTTATAATAATAATCTTCCTACAAAGTTAAATAAACTAATATAACCGTCTCTTCACAGCTTACAGAGTAACCATCATCCGTTAATTTCTGGGTTATCAAATATATTCTAACAATATATTATATATAAAGAGTGTACATTAGTATGCACATCTATATAATTAGTAAACAAAGTCTATTTAAATTAAACTGTCAGGATTTGTAAAGTGTTGGAATGACCAATGCCTTGTTTAAAACCTTGAACTGTAATAACTGCATCTCCATCTTTAAGAATATTAAACTCTTTAGCCTTTTCAATACCAAATTTGATTCTTCTATGAACATCAGTGGTCCAATCATCTAAACGTGGTTGATCATAATGGAATGGGAAAACACCTCTATAAAGATGGGCACTTCTTGCTGTACTTGGGCTTCTAGTAACTAAAATAATTGGACATGATGGTGAATATTTAGCCATGAGTCTACCAGTACGACCACTAGTAGACAAAACCACTATAGCTTTGGCATCTTGTTCAATCACGGCAGAAACAGCAGAGACTGCAATAGTTTCCACAGTACAAGTTGGCCTTGGTGTACAATCTCTTACATCTTCAAAATGTGGGATATATGGGAAAGCTTCTTCTGCAATTAGTGCAGTTGCAGCCATAGTTTGTACAGCATTGATTGGATATCTACCCTTTGCAGTTTCACCAGATAACATAACACAATCAGCACCATCCAAGATTGCATTACCCACATCAGACACCTCAGCTCTAGTAGGTCTTGGGTTATATGTCATTGATTCTAACATTTGAGTGGCACAAATTACTGGTTTGCCAGCAAGATTACATTTAGCAATTAATTTCTTTTGTACTGCTAACACTTCTGGTGCTGGAATTTCAATCCCTAGATCACCTCTTGCCACCATAACACCATCAGTTTTTTGTAAAATTTCATCAAAATTATCAACACCTTGTTGACTCTCAATCTTTGAAATTATCTTGATATCTTTACCCTTTTCACCCAAAGTTTCTCTAATATGTTTAACATCTTCAGCGGTTCTAATAAATGAGGCAAAAACCATATGAACTCCATGTTTCACCCCAAATTCTAAATCTTTTACATCCTTTTCAGATAAAGCATGTAAATCAACATCAGTACCGGGTAAATTGACACCTTTGTGAGATGATATCTTCCCAGAGTTTAATGATCTAACTCTTAAATTAGACTCGTCGACAATTTCCAGGACTTCAAAACAAAGGATCCCATCATCGACAAAGATTTCTCGACCAGGTTTAATCACTTTTGTAATGTTTTTATAATCAATATACATCAAATTGTCATCACATTTATCATGGAATTTATCTTCAGTGGTGAAAATCATTTCATGATTTGCATTAATTGGATAATCAATATCATTCACAGTAGTACCAGTTCTAATTTCTGGACCTTTAGTATCCAAAGCAATCCCTAGAGCTCTCCCCGGATAGACTTCTTCAGATTTACGTGCATTGACAATAACAGATTCATGATATTCATAAGAACCATGTGAGAAATTTATTCTGACAATGTTTAACCCAGCTTTCCTCAAATCTGTAATCATCTCAACAGAATTAGATGCAGGACCAATGGTCCCAATAATTGATGTCCTTCTCAAATCATTTGGTTTAGGTTTGTATTGTAAATTTATTAATCTTTCTAATCTTGAATCCATATTATAGCCTGAATGATGCTTTAAAACTGGTGGATAATATAGTTTAGAAATCAATGGTCGTATTGATTGAGAGAATTGACGTTTAATCATCTCCTCGACACTCAAATATGTGTGTATTTAAACTATTTCTTTGACAGCGGATCCCTAATTTTTCACTTGCAAATTTCAAATTTCTGCATCACCTGTCCCTTTAGAACAATAAACTCAATGAAATATTATAATTCTACTGTGTGAGGGATGTTAAAGAATGACGATGCTGCAATAGTTAACAGCAACACGTTGTTCAAGGAAATCAACTTGGGTGAGAAGTTGAAACAGAAGTTCAACTAATATTTTTTTCATTTATTTCTTCAAAACGTGTTATTTTCCCAGCATTGGTTTTCCCATTCTAGGCAATTGGATCAATGACAGTAAAGATATATTATTAAATAATGTAAATGTGGTTATAAAGAGTTTGATGAATATTATTACTACATAAATGTGTCTTTGCAAAGACAATAACTAAAAAAGTTCGGTAAAAAGTATAAAAAAAAAACAAAATAAAAACAGTACAACGTTGTTATAATAATGCATCCAAGAATTTTCCCCATAATGTGGTTGGATAAACTCTTGTTTCATCTAATTCTCTGGCTCTTTCTTCAGTTTCTTCCAATCCGGTGATGACATCGATTTCGTCCACTCTTTTCCACCATCTCTTGAAAAAAGAACGGGTCCAAATCTTATGGCCCCACCAAAGAACTAAGAAAATTGGTAAATTAATATAAGCAGCAATGAAGTCTGAAGCTCTCCAATTTCTGGGGATAAAGATTGCATACCCATTTGTAATAGTGATTAATGAAATGATAAACAAAGAGTAATAAACCAAATATGGCATTAAGACGCCTCTGTATGGTAATCTATCCAACAACCCATTAAAGATAATTGCCTTTCTAAATCTAATATATGCAATACAAGCACAAATCCAACCAATGAAACCAGCAATGGTACTAATATTTGCAAACCAATTGAACACATCTGCAGTAGAGGAACTTGCATTTAAGAAAGCTAAACATGCTAACCCACCAGAAAGGGCCAAGGCCACATAAGGAACACCAAATCTATTAATTCTCCCCATGATTTTTGGTGCTTGACCATTCTTTGCCATTGTCAATAAGGATCTTGTTGAGGCAAACATAAATGCATTACCAGCAGACCAAGCCGAGGTTAAGATACAAGCATTAATAACATGTGGAAGACCATGAATACCGAAATTCTGAATACCAATAACAAATGGAGATGAACCAGCACCTGGTTTCCCCTGTGCTAAAGCATTTTCTAACACAGGATCATTATAAGCAACAAGAACTGAAATGGCTAAAGTACCAAGGACATAGAAAAACATTAATCTCCAAACAAATCTTCTTGCCGCTTTGGCAATATTTCTTCTTTGATCTTCACATTCTGATGATGTCATGGAGACTAATTCTGGTCCTAATACAAAAGCAAACCCACCTTTAATAATACCAGTATAAATATCTAAAAATTTACCAAATCCACCTGGCATAATGTGGTTAGTGAATGCCCCTGGGTGTTGCCAGTAACGGAAACCAACACGATCATGATCTGGACCACCACCCCAAAATAAGATAAATGACATAATAATTAACCCGACAATACAAAGGATCTTAATCGATGCAAACCAAAATTCTGATTCACCATAATATTTGACTGGACAAACATTTAAGACCATGATAATGCTTAAGAAGATTAAGATCCAAACACCCTTGGGCACAGCTGTGGTCCAATATTCTACCACACCGGATGCAGCGGTACATTCAGCGGCGACTAAGATAATATAACAATAATAATAATTCCATGCTGCGGCAAACCCTAGGGATGAATCCACATATTTACTTATTAAATGTGCAGCTGATCCTGCAGAATCATTACCATTACCTGGTAAATAGCAAACCATTTCCCCAAATGCATTCATAATTGGATAAATTGCCGAAGAGATGATAATATATGAAATGAAAAGACCCGCGGGACCACAAGTAGCCAAAGTGGAGGAGGTCCCGACAAAAAGACCAGTACCAATGGCACCACCAAGGGCAATTAATTGAATATGACGAGATTTTAAACCTTGTTGTAATTTCCCCTCACCTTCAACCCATGATGCATCTTTTTCACTTAATGGGATTGATTCGGTAGATCTCTGTGATTCAATATCAATAAAACCTAAGATTTTCTTGGCCTTGGGTGGAGGTTTTTCATTAAATGTTGATGTTTTCGATTCTTGTGTTTCTGTTGTGATACGATAATTTAATTTTGTAGTATCTTTACTACTTGCTATACTACTTAAACTTTCTGGCATACTTGGTTAAGCTTAATTTTGTTCTTGTGGGGAGGTATAAAAAAAAATTGTAAATACACTGGTATATAACAGTACAACTGTTTATATATGTTTTGTTGAGAAGAAAACTAGTGAACCAATGGCATGATGTCATATATGTCTCTTCCAGGAAACGGATATCCCAATATGATATTGAATATATATCCCATTCAGACAATGAAGGGTGAATATTCACTGGTGATTAATCCAATAATAATAACAGAAATTAAATCCGCATTCTGTAGGACTCATCTGAACATGATACAATCATGCCTCTTTCAATTACAAATTAACCGGGGTTACCGATAACAATATGATCAGTTGTAACAGGACAAAGGAACGTAGAATTTTGTTATCAGTGCCCTCTATGTCAGGCAACTTCTTTGTATTGTCCCAGATTGTTGCAAGGATTCACATAGGGTCCCAAACGGCTTTATCTGGCTGTTAATGGCAATTGAAACAATGGATACCAACATGAATAAGTCCCGAGGTCTTGCATGATTCCTTATCAAAGACTATACACGTTGTTGTTGTTATTGTTTGATAAGGGCTGGGAGACAACACCTGTGTGATTTAAAAACCGGGCCGTTTCTGGTTTTAATTTGGAGAGGGGGGGGGGGCTAGGGGTGGGTGGACTGCCGTTTTGGGAAGTCGTGACGGTGGGAGAGAGGGGTGACTGCTTCCCTTTTCGGTCGAGACGAGTAGCTAGTTACCCAATTGGGCCAATTACGTGTTGTGTGCTCTCCGCACCGTCATTTGTTTCTTCTCCGCTGATCCGAACATTCTTTGAGAAGATAAAGAGAGAGAGAGCGGGGCCAGTCCGAGATCTCGGGTTTTGTTGCAACTTTCCTGGTGCTCCCGTTCCCGATTCCTCCCTCTGGGCTTTTCACGCGTGTGCCTCTCGAGAAACACGAAATTTTAAAGATGGGCTTTTGTTAAAATTGCCATAGAAAAGTAATATTGGAATAAAGGTTAAGATTAAGGCAAAATACAGTGATTACATATACAGATTAGCAAGGTCTTCGATGCAATCTCAAAGTATAGAGAAGACTCTACAAAATATTAAAAGAGGTATCACTGAGCCTTGTTCTTACACAGAACAGCTCACAGTTGATGCAATCAACGAATTTCAAAATGATCCATCTATTTTGAAACCTTATTTGAAACAATTTATATCTGCAATAAATAAATCATTTGTCGATGCAATTGATAATAATACTATGAAAAATATGCCTCTGGCACTTTTTAGGATTCAAGGTGAATACTTTTATAATTTGGCCAAGATATGCTCTACTAAGATAACAAATAAATATTTATCTACTGATATATCTTATCTTGATCCAATACTGAAATTACTTCCAGAGATAAAAAGAGATTCTGGTATTCAATTCTTTCTTTTATCATGGTGTCAAATTATTATACAGGCACCATTTAATTTAACTAACGATAGCGAGATTTGGCAATTGACAAATTCATATAAAAAAAACCAAATGCTTTCTCCAGTGGTGGCCGATATACATTCAATCTTATATCAAAAGAATTATACTTTGTTTTGTCAACATGTGGATGAAATTGATCTTCTTACTTTAAACAAATTTTTAAAGACTCAATTAGTCGAGTCAACATCAAATATACTTAAGGATACAACAAGTTTGAATAAAATAACTCAATTATGTTTACACCCCAATGAAGAACTATATGAACGATCACAACTAATAACATTGAAAATTTTACCTAAATTGTTTCTTTTACATAGTTGGAAAGAAAATTGGGATATCTTATCTGATATCATGGAATGGTATGATCTTCATATAGACTCATCTTACACTGAGGTAAGATTTATATTGGCACATTCGTATGCTAAGATTCTAAATAGAATGATTAATGATCTTAACGGGGAAACACAAGCTATTCAATGTATTGAGGAGTTAATTAACAATCTATTACATATGATTAATAATACCCCAATGGATATCATTGATAGAAACACCTTTCATACACATCTATTACTCGTTGCTGAATGTTCAAAGATTATCGTTAAATATTTACCACATTGGCTTATTGTGATCACTAATGAAATCTTACCCTTAGCGTATAAGTTTCAACAATTGCATATGGGTAATGCTATTAAAGGTTCACAAATTAAGGATGCAGCAAATTTTATTATTTGGTCTTGGAGTAGATGCCCCAGGTTACCAAATACTGTTGTTTGTGATTTAATTAAATTTTTACTTGTGACTACTTTGTTTGATAGAGATTTCTTAATTAGAAAATCTTCTAATGCTGCATTGCAAGAGTTATTGGGGAGACATGGTAAAAGTGTATTAGGAAACATGACTACAATGAACATTATTCAATTACCTATACATAATATACATGTCTCATTTCAAACCAATTTAATAAACGTATACAAGATTTGTCAAGAGGAAAATTCACAACAAGGTAATGATATCTATGATTATATGGTAAGGTGGTTATTTGAACAAAATGTTATGATCAATTTTGATCTAGATATTGTTCTGTTAAGTGCAAACGCATTGGCCCAATTTCATAATGATACTCCAACTTACCCATTGTTGAACATAATAAAACAATATTTGGCTGAATCCACCATTACTAGATCATTAACGTGTAGTAGAATGCTATATTTACTAACTGAATCATCCAAGGATGACATTGAAACTTTTTCCACAGAGTTACAATCTCTTTCAGTCACAATCGAAACCACAAAATTCGGACCTAGTGTCGGTAAGAATGAATATTTCCAATATTTGACTTTATTACATTATTGGAATGTTTGCCTGATGCACAATAGTTTTACTTTTACCACTGACCGAGTTACTCTTTTCTACAAAATAATGTCAGGTATCAATGAACAAAATCCTTGGTTTGATCAATTTAACACCATATCTCATGAACTGTTTGACAAACTGGGACATATAGAACCAACGAAGGGGTTTTGGACGCTATTTGAAAAAGCGTTGAAATCCAATAAACCTTTAGTTTGCTCTTCTCTACCCATGTTATCACAGCATAATTTTTTAAATTACTTCTGTCGATACAACTCTACATTTACATGTCAATCCAAGGCACTAATTATATCAACTTTGGCTAACTACGAGGACGCCTTTATGAAATTGAGACAACACGAACATTACATGGATATTATCTCTGTATGGTTAAATGATTATACAATCACCAAACAAGGTGACGTGGGGAGATTAACACGTGAAGCTGCATGTGAGTTGATTGCCAAAAGATATTCTTGTCTTACTGAGAGAGATATTAAAGTGATACTATACTCAAATTTATTATACTTGGCTGCTGAACCTGCTCGGAAAGTTAGACAATTATCTATAAATATTCTCACAGATACGTTATCTGAATATTTACCAGAAACTTACAATTATAAAGGAACATCTCATAACATTAAATTATTTGAATTACAATTAGCATTGAATGATGACGTAACGTCAAGATCATTTTGGAAACGTTATTTCAGTTATGCAGGCGCTTTCAGTGGCACAGAAGACGAAATTATGACCGCTAATAATGATTTTGTAGGGTGGTTTGTTGATTTAAACAAGGACCTCCAAAAGCGGACACTAGATAATATTATTATTGCTATTCCATCATATCAAGATATTCGACTAAACCCGGCTGAATTGAAATATGCATGTTATGGGTTGAAATTTCTAGAAAGACTCTGGATTTCTAGGTGTGGTTGTGGGTATATGGGTTTTAATTGGGATGGTGTTTTTGCAAAAATTTATAATCTTAGTTTATTGAAAAGTAAACGGTTACTCGGTACCATCTTATTAGTCATACCCGCTTTAGCTATTGCTTGGAAGGAATTCTATGAAGGTTTCGGTAATTTTTTCTTTCTTAATAAATTGATAGAATTTTTGGTTAAATTGTTTAATACAAATGGTGAAGATGACATCCTGAACTCAAAATTAACCCCAGTACAAATGAGATGTATTCAAGCATTAGTTGACATTTTTTTCGAATTAGAAAACATAAATAAAATAACTTACCTAGAGGACTTTTCCAGAAGTTACCAACCTAATTCATTACTTTCATTCAAACAACTTTTATTATAGAAGTATATTTATTGTATTAAAAACTCTATTAATTTTAAGAATATATTCTTAGATAATTTTATTTACATCATTTAGCTAGGTCAGTTTAACAAAATCAAACAGTTGGCTAACTTGTCCAGCTATATACTTATCTCTAGTTAAGTTATAATATACTGGTAAAAATTTATCTACATTAAGTGTTGATAATGTTTCCTCGATACTTATTATATCAATATCTTCATATTTTTCTTTTAGAATTGCACGTATGTTCTGCAGGACTCCGTTTTCTAGAGTAGATAAATCTTTATCCACTAATATTTTCTGTACTTCAGATATGATACTATTAAGTTCTTCAGGAGGAGTAGTTTTGTCAAGAATATCCAAAAGGTTTTGAGGTATAATAAATTGCCCATTAACAATGAATGATTTCACATGTTCAATAAAAATATGATGAAGAATAAAACCTTTCAGTTTGCTCTTTAACAACTCAGGCTGTAAACTATCGTTTAACATTTCCAAGACTAAAACACAATCTTCTAATCTCAGAGGAGCGTTAACATTTTTCATACCGGCGAACCTTTGGAGAACTACCATTGAAGTTAATATATTTTCACTGGATTGGGCTATTGAATTAAAGATTGAATATAACCCAGGAAATCTTGACTTTGTTAATGTAGTCGAATTCAATAAATCTGCTGTAGCATTCAAATCCTTAACTAAGTAGTTAGTAATGCTGATATAGTTGTCTACAGTTTCAAATTTACTAATATACGACAATATAACATCAATAATAATCGCTCTTTTCATTTTATTATCTTTAAACCTCTCCATGGACTCTTCCAAAACTTGCATTGATTCTTTTTTAGTCAACTGTTTGAAATATAGGGTAGCCATTATTGAATCGTAATGCTTAGTGCCATAAATCAATAGTGGGTCTTTATGAATTGCTAATATTGAAGCTATGTAGTCAATTGGCAAAGCAGCCAATTCATCTAAATGGAAATCAGCACCTTCGGGAAGCTGAACTCCCTGTAACTTTTTCAGGATCGTTTTAATTTCTTGATTATCTAGCCTCTCAACAAGTGGAAGCAAAACATTAACATCATGAGTGGTAAGTATATTATCGCTTGATGTAAGCTGTTTCAATAATTTCACAGACTGCGAAGTATACCCCTCGACCATAATACCCTTCAAAATAGTTATCAATGTTGATTTGAATATTGTATTGTACAAATTTACAGTTTTCACAAATGATCTTTGGTTTGAGCAGTTGTCAATTTTATTCAACAGCTTTGGATACTGCTTAGTTTGGTTAAACAAATCAAGAATAGTGATATCCTTTAATGTATCTTTTAAGTCATCTGAAATTTTGGCATCAAAGGTTTCCACCAACTCTAATGCTAGACTAACATAACTCACTGATCTAGTTTTCGTCACCATTTGTAAACATCTATTAATACATTTAATATTGATGTGTACATCACGAGTCATGGGGTATACTTTTAGCAATTTTAAGGCATACCTTGCTAAAGTAAACACTTCTTCAGGATCATCATATATTGATAAAGATAATGATTTTTTATATAGCATAAAACTCAGCTCATTATAGAGTTCAGGAGGTAGACTCATATTTGGATCAACCTTACTTTCATTATTATATTTGTCAACCCATTTAATATCTGAAGTGGACATCTTATCTAAAATGGTAAAGAAAGATTTATCATTGTTTGATCTGCGAAGATATTGCAAACCTTTCAACACTTTTGGAACCGACAATGTCACATCTGAATTATTGTCAGTATGCATTTGAGACCTATAATTCCCTTTTGCATTGGATAATAGCACATCTGTTTGATTTTTATTTTTAGGGATGTTTAAATTTGTTATTACGGGCTTTTCTTTGTTGGTGTTAAATAAAATGTTTAAAGCAATTTCACCCACATCAGTTCTGAAAGATTTTTCAAAAGCAACTTTCCTCATGTCATATCAGTCTGGTTTACACTGTGCTTTGCTCTTTCTGCTGTTTATTAAACCTTACTCTCTTTGTTAAGTAATCCTCTGAAATTTATTGTTTTCGATCTTAAATATTTTAAAATTATTGAGAATTTGCAAATGACAAATTTTGAGTAGATGCACTAAACAGAATAGATACAGAAATAAAGACTTCTTATCAGCAAAAGAATCATTCTCACTTTTTTATACTCTTTGCTATAATATTTAATGTTGAATTACTTTGATGTAATGTAACGCTGGAAATATTCTTAGCAAAATTGTATATATAACTAAACTTGTTTAGAAGCAAAACAGAAGAGATTTGTGACAATTGCAAAAAGAGCAAAATAATTAGGACTATTTAAAATATTCAATCTTAGATTTATAGATTTTTTTACTAGAATATGTTGGTTTGAAAACTTTTTTCAATGAATGTGGTAGAGTTGCCTTTGGTGTCTTCTTCTTCCAATCTTCACGTTTGACAATATTAATATTTTCTTTATTAAGTTCTGAACCCTTATCCAATTTTAACTTTTCCTTTGGGGTCAATATCTTCTTGTCATAAATTTGTTGTAGTGTAGCTAAATGTTTTGATATCCATGGGTGATTTAAAGCTCCTTGAGCATCTAATCTTTTCTCAACATCCACAGTTAATAAAGCTTTAACAAATTCCTTAGCGTTTGGGGATACATTCGACCAATGTTGTGTGGAAAAGTTTAAATTACCAATCTTGGTGTTTTTAACTATAGATTTCTCTGTTCCATCACCGTAAAATGGAGAAATCCCACTTAACATAATATGCGTAATAACCCCCAATGACCAAAGATCACATTTTTGATCATACCCTGTATGTTCTTGTTCGATGGTTGCTACACGTGAGAAATCTGAATACATTTGTCTATCTGCTTTAAACCCCACTTCTGGTGCACAATATTCTGGTGTCCCCACTACTGTATGCATTCTTTTAATTTCTGATGTTAGTGTCTTAGCAATACCAAAATCTGCCAACGTAATTCTTGTACATGGTTCTGGTGAATTTAATAAGATATTATCTAATTTAAGATCTCTATGAACTATTCCATGATCATGTAAATATTTTAATGCATGTAGGATTTGAAACACGATTAATAATGCTTCTTGTTCTGAGATTGATGATAAACAGGAACCCTTAGCTAAATATGAGAACAAATCTCCACCAGGGATCAAATCTTGGAAAATGTAAAGATTCCCATTCAAGTCGTTAAACGTTCTATAAACTTGTATTATATTTGGATGTTTCAAAGTCAACAAAATTTTAGCTTCTTTATCGATTCTGTTTGGTTTCATCTTGATAATTTTTACAGCAAATTCACATTTTCTTTGTTGGGGTTTCTTGGTTTCTTTCAAACTTGACAATGATGTACTATCTTTATAACATACAAGAACATGACCAAAAGTACCATTCCCGACAACTCTGGTACCAATTTCCCAATCACCAATGGTCTTGGAAATATTTAATTTCTCGTAGATATCCATCCCACTTGCACTTCCTGTTTGTGATCTGTGACTAACAAACTTAAATAAAGGTTTATTTACTACATGATCATCATCATCAGGGGATAAATCGATGGTGTGATTCCAAATATCTATAATATCATTATCTTGTAAAAGATATGCAATATTTTTCTTTAGGGATTGTCCATTGATAGTGATCCCATTTAAAGAGGTATCTTTAATATAAAACATGGGCATAGCCTCATCATCAAACAATGTAACCCATACCACACAATGAACACTTGAAATCGATGGCTCGTTAAACACAACATCACATTCTTTCTTATGTCTGCCAATCTTAACCATTGAATGTCTTCTAATGGCTAAGAATCCCTCTATTCCACTTTGCAACTCATTATTCAGGATAGTCATCCCCTGATCACCACCTTCAATCTCACAATCAACAACCTCTAAATAGCCTAATACTTGTTCCATACTTGATTTCTATATTTTGTTTTATCTTGGTGGTGTTAACCAAACGAAAGTGATAGCCGCTGAAGATAAATCTAATTTTTGAAATTGAATGCTTTTTAAATCTTTTACAATGGAAAGAACCCAAAATATGGAGGAAAAAGTAAGAGAAATAAACCCCAAGAGACCACCACAAAAGCATATCGAAGCACTTTCCTAAAGAACAAGTTAAACTACAACTTGAAGAAACAGGATCTGACCATTTGGTTTCCCCATCTCTCACTGTTCTATTCCATTCAGTTTCTACCAGATTTAAGCAGGAAAAACACACTCACAACACTGTCCCATCCCGTTTGTTCTATCCCATCCTTTACACCCCCCACACTGCCATCAACCTAACCGTCCTGTCAGTCTTCTAATCTCATCTCATCCTTCCATCAGGTCATATTAAAATTGAGGATAGCGTGTGGCTGTGCAACTAACAGCCGGGTAAATTCCCAGCCCATAATGAAATTTGAAATTTAAAGAAAATTGAATTTTGTTTGCGGATCCATAAGGGTTTATTGTGACTTATCAGTTTGTAATTTTAAGAGTAGAAACACACAATCAGGTCAATGATTTATAATCAAATAACACAACTTACAACTGCAAACTACTGCTGTTACTACAATAAAAGCCTTTAAAAGAAAAAATATTTTTCATAAAACACACACACACACAAAAATAACAATATTACACAATGGAAACTACACCAGAAAATCCTGAAACTCCCTTACACGCTGAGGCCAATGAACAATTGAATTTAGACAATGTCAATGAATTAGATGAACAAGATATTGAAGATTTAGATCTTAATCCTGGGTTTGACGAAAGTTTACCCCCAAGCACAGTGGCATCTAGATTAAATTTAGATGGGATGGTAGAACCAGATACAGAATGTTTAAGGAAAAGAGTATTAGATGACCTTGATGACAATGATCCATTAATGGATGATTCAAATCTTATCAATACATCGTCACCTATGTTCGACAACGTAGAGGATTTCAAACCTCGTATTAATGTTACCTCTCCATTTTCATCCTCATCCTTAGTACAAAACAATCCACCTGTCTCAAACATTCCACAGAGAAGTAGAAGACTTTCCATGTCACAACAATCAAAATTTGTCTCTTATGTGGATCAAAGGTTCATGGATATTCAAAGAAAATTTGTTCAATCAAGAGGGTTGAACAATAAAACAGGTTATAAAAATTTATCTGAATTATTAAAGGATATTAAATCTTTATTAGATTTCATATGGTATTCTATTGATAACACTTCAAATACAGATTTCTTATTACAAGAAACAGAAGATGACACTTCGGCCCCACCATCCCATTCACAATCTACTGAAGACATTAACTTGGACTTAATGGCAAGTAAACATCCCAAATCTAAGTTATTATGTGATTTTGGTCAAACTTCATACGTGATCAAGATTGCCGATGATGCCATGGATTATATTGAAAAATTTGAAATCGATCCAGAGGATTCAGACACAATATCAAAGATATTTAAATTATTTTTCATTCTTGATAAAGTGTTTGCTAAATTAATAAGTGGTAAAAATAATAATTTAATTAAATTAAATAGAACCGATATGGTTAGATTTGTGGGGATTGCTGAAAGATCAAGAGTGAGATTACCTTTATTCTTTGAACATTTAAATATTCATGGGTTCCATTATGAATTAAGTAAAATTTACGAAGCAAGTTTAGATCTTTGTGCTTGTTGAAATTCATATCTTTTTACCAACCCCTTCACATGATCATATTTTATTATTAATAATTTTTAATCTGCATACTTTGTATCATTATATTCATCTATATGTTCATTCATTCATTTCAAAAAAAAAAACATAATTTAATTTAATGTCCTTTTTGATATTATTATTAAATAATAAATAAAACTTATACAATTCATATCTATCAATTATATAATTTAATGTATAAGTTTGTTTCTGGTTTTTATAGTATAATTATTTATTTGAATATATTAGATTTTTGTATCATTTATAATAGCAAATGTAAGTTTATTCTCTGGCTGGTTCAAGATTATCAAATGGATTCGCCACATTTGGTTGTGGTGTTAATAATGGAACGTGTGTATGACTATTAATTGGTTGTTGATATTGATATGGTATTTGTCTTTGTTGTTGTGAATGATGCTGATGTGATTGATGCGATTGAGATTGTGACTGTTTTTGTAATTGTTGTTGTTGTTGTTGTTGTTGTTGCTGCTGCTGCTGTTTTTGAACTTGAGCTGCAGTAGCAGAAACACTCTTATACGAACTTAAATCCAATATAACAGTTACATCCTTTGTAGTCTTAGCTAATGAGGCTAAATTCGGTCTAATCTCATTTAATGAAGGTAAATCTGTCATAACCACCTTTGTATTACCTAGAATGGAAATAATAGATTTTAAAAATGCATTAATCTTTTCCCATGTCTTTAATTTCTCTACTGTACTTAAATATTTTTCTGTAATATTATTATCTGGTGATAATAACAACCTCAGTCTATCATTTAATGCTTTAGATAATTCCATGGCCTGCCAGCATGTATCAGTTAAATCTTTAATCTTTAATGATAATGAATCAGTAAGTACTTTCTGACCATTTGTACTAGCAATAGCAATTTTTGAAATTTCTCCAGTTAATTGATTATAAACTACACTAACCATCTTAACCACGTTCGTTAACATTTGATATAATTGTAAATCAATATTTCTTTGTGCTTCTGTAGCTTCATCATGTTTTAAATCATTTTCATCAATGGAACCATTACCACCATGCTTATTCGATGTCTTATTGCTATTACTTGAATGAGATAATGTTCTTGATATTTCACTTGATGATGAAATGTTTGAATTACTTGGATTAATTGGAATTCTTGCCTTTAATACATTCTCAGAAGAAACAGGATTACTACCACTATTATTATTACCATTATTCTCAACATCATTATTTGTAGATGAAATTGTTCCATCTACATGATTTTGTAATTGTGATGGTGGAGCAGCTTGTGACGATAAAAGACTTGGTGATCTAGTAATCTTTGGTTTATGCTCACTCATATTACCTCTCATATTTGGACTATGATTATTATCACTAATACTTATCGATGATACAGAGGAACTACCAGACATTGTACTGGACCCACTTAATGGTGATTGACCATATGGTACACCAACATTAGTTGGATGTATTTGATTAGTATTACTACTAGTAGTTGAAGTTGGAACATTGTTATTACTGGTTAAATTAGGGTTACCACTATTCAAATTCGTAATATTAGAAAATGATCTTGTAGAATCAATTGGATGACTATGTAACACTTTACTTTGTAAGGTGTTACTCCTTACTCTTGGCTTTTGTATTATATTTTCAATAGTAGTACCAGATGAAGTACCATTAACATCTGTGGTGGAAGGTAATGCAGAAAGACTACTCGTCGATATTAAACCATTATTACTAATTGGTGTATTTGAAAACAAACTTGCAGAGGAATCGTTCCGTTTCACGGCTTGTTTTCTTGACAAAGCAGATACTGATTTGATATGTTGTTGTTGCTGCTGTTGTTGTTGTAATTTTTGTTCAGCTTCTACTTCACTCGCATTACTTATAAAAGACCAAGCATTGTAAATTTCATTATATGAACAAAGTAACGTCATATAGAACATTCTTATAAAACATAGGTCATCTTCAGCGAAAAATGTATTAAAATTTTTTCTTAAATTACCAATCAATTGTTTGAAAATGGTTAAAATGGTAACACATAATTTAATCATTTCTTGATCATTGAAATTCTCTTCATTTTCTGCTTCTTCTAATAATTCTAATAAATTATCAATATGTGATCTAACAGAGTATAACAATGACACAACATTGACAGCCACTGCCTTTTCTTTACAAAATGATGCAATCTTTCTAATAGCTTGTTGACATTCAGTGAAACTAAATAATAATTTTCTACATGAAATGACTACTTCAGCGTGAGAAGCTTTATGTGTTTCGTTTACTAATGACTCTTCAGGAAGTATGGATAATCTCTTGAAATAATCATTAAATTTCGAATGATTGTATAGATCTGTGTTATTGGTCATTGGAGTTGGAGTCACATTGTTATTACTGTTTGAATTTGCTATTTCTGTTTGAACTTCTTTCGGTTTATTATTTGATAATATAACATTTTCACTTGAAATTGGTGTTGATGTACTTGGATTGATAAACCCCATTCTCTTCGATGCCTTTTTAACCTTACTATTACTATTACCAGACGTGTTATTTTGATGACTATTTGTCATCATGGGAGAATTAGAAAATCTTCTTAATGCATATATCCATAGTTCATCTTGAGGTATATCATTTGGTTGAGGCAATACTGATAGTACAATATCCACTTCCTCCTTTGGAATATAATTTCCTTCAATATCTAATACAGATAAACTTTCTAATTTGGTAAAGAGTAAGAGATCATTGATTGTTTGTATTCTATTATTTTTCAATGACAAAATCTTTAAATTCTTATTCCATCGTCTCCATGGAGATGCATCGTGAGGTAAATTCTTAATCTTATTTTGTGACATATCCAATATCTCTAAATTTGGTAATTCATACAATATCGATGGGATTTCTCTAAATTCGTTCCCATTTAAATCCAAATATCTTAATTTCTTTAAATTGACAAACGAATCAGGTAAACTAGATAATTGATTTCTTCTTAACGATAATCTTTCCACATTAACTAATAATGATACAGAGGAGTCAGACAACGTGGTTAGTTGTAAATTGACCAATTTAACACTTGAAGAACCATTGGAATTTTCTTTATTCAGTTCTTTCCGGATAAGATCCTTCACTGAAGGTGAAGTCGTTTGATCCATGCTAAAAATAAACCCAGTTAAGAACAAAAAACGGTGTAGTAATCTGAGCTATATCCAGTCTTTTGGTATGGGGATTTATAAACGAATTCCTTGTTGTCTTTTGAGACTTGTAGCTTTCAACCACTATAAAACATTCTGAATCTATGTTTTCTTATGGGTTTCTTTTGCAAAACTGAAAATATCAAAAAATATCTTGAGATTCTGGCAGAGGTAAATTGCACGTGACAGCCATAATTAACGAGAGTAATACGAATAAAACAGTAATAAGTGGTCAGAATATTATATTAATACATAATCGTTAAGTATTTTCAGTAATAGATGTATATATATTATTTACATGTGTAATTGTGGGTGTTGCTCTTCAGGAGGAAGACTCAGTAGTTATTAATCCCATTGATCTGAATCTCTTGATATCTTCTGGTTTCAGAGTGAATCTATATCTTTTATTTTGAATACGTTTCAATAGATTAACCACAATTTCTTTAGTCTCTGGGGATAATTTAGGAACATCTAATTTTGTTAATCTTATGATTAAATGATATATGGTGGATTTTTGTAAAATAATGGACCATTTATCTGCGATTTGAACATATTTCAAAATTGTCATAATATCTTCAGAATATTTACGAGAACATTGGTCAATAAATGCATCAAGGACAGTCTTAATCTTTAATTTATCCTCACTATTAATCTTACTATAATCTCTTAACCCTGCTGTTATGGAGAAAATATAATCTTTTACCATCGAGTCAGCAATTTGAATATCACCACTTTGTTTAGAAAATTCAGCAATGATAAACATCTTTGTCAATTCTGAATCATTATTTTGTTTCAATTGTTGATATAATCTACGTAATGGATGAATTGTGGGGACAATATCAATAAATTGTTCAATAATTAATGATTTGGGTTGGCTACCTGATTCCTGGGTTAAAATTTCCACAAAATTAAATTCATCTTTACTTGCTGCATAACGATATTGAGATAATATGTTTATAGCAATGAATTCAGGGTCAACATGGGATTCAATGATAGGTTTATATTTATTCCATTGTTCCATAAATTGATCTTTATTTGTCTTTGGATCCAGGACAGTTTTCAATAAGATCGTTTTAATTAAATCTGGATAATCGATCATGTTTTGTTTTGATAATTTTGTTAACATTTCATTGTATGAGATATCAAGTTTTCTATCTCTTAATTCACAAGATAAATAACATTGTTTCAATAAGGGATCTTGTTTCAAATCATCAGTTAATTCAAAGTTCCATATATTTTCAAGTATAGAATACTGTTGACAATAACGTAATGCTAAAAACAAAGCGCAATATGATTCTCTGGGGATCGGGGTTTCAAAATATTGCATTTTGAAATATGTATTCCAAACGGCTTGAATCATTTGTCTCTTGGTAGACCTGCCACCTAGATGGGCAACAATCAATAATAATTTGTTATTTAATATTAATTTATCCTCTGGTGCGGTGACAACATCTTTAAATGAGTCAAAGACCTTCATTGCCAATGGAGCAGAGTCTGTGGCTAAGAATCTACCAATAAATGTAGTTAAGATCTTAACATCAGGTTTAAAATCTTCATTAACACACTTTTCATAAACTTTATACATTGAGTCTAATTCTAAGGGGTTGGTCTCCATTTTAACATTTGAGACAAACTCATCCAAATTTAAAGTTAAATATTGCCTAGCAATTGTATTAAAATGTGTCCATGTAAATTCATTACTACTAAACTTTGCCATTTTCACTCTTTCATACAATCTCACAATATCTAAATCCTTAACGTTTAAGAAAGTTAATAAATAGTCTAGATCTGGTTTAAATTGTGCACCACCAAGAGATAAATATGCAATTATGGTATAAGATTGTATCCCTAGGTGAATAAATTCAAATTGTTTCACATTAAACGTTGGGATTGTATCTAAATATTTAACCCAAAGATTTAATACATCTTGATATCTCTTTTCATTTAGATAATATTTCATTAACACAAAGAAATGATTTGGACGAGCTAAATGATGAATACAAAAATCGTTCAACAATTGGTATGGATCTATTGCAGTCGGTTGACTTGAATTTAAAGTCCTCTTGAAAAGACGTGTTAACGTGGAGTTTAAATATTTTGTATTGTTAAACACAGAATATCCATCACCTACCATTTGTGAATTATTATGTTTAGATTCAAAATCTAAAATAAGATTATTAAATCTGTTATATGATTCTGTGAGACTCCCCGCGTCATTAATCTCCTTTGACAGTTGTTCATTAAGTTTTAGAATATTACCACTGTTACTGTTAAAACGACCACCTCTAGTTTTGGGTTTGTTGTTATGTTGTCTATTTACAGGCTCTTCATTACTTAGAACTTTCTTTGCCTCATTTGTAGCGTAAAATCTTGCAGAAGAGACCACACTTGAGCTCAGTTTCAAATAGCGGGCCACGGCAGACCTACTTACACTCAACATACTTGTACGTGCACCTTTACCTGTCTGTTACTGCTTCTACAACTACTGACTGATTCAAGGTTAAAGCTACCTTTAAAGGCTTTCGATTCGAGGAATCTCAGTTCCTTCATAGTGAAGACGGGTCACGTGCAAAACTGCCCATTAGCAATATAACCCATATATATACAGTCAAGACCAGAGTTGCAAGGATATTAGACGGTCCAAGATGATATTGAGCATCACTAGAAGTGGTATTGTGGTGGATTGCCCGAGAAAAAGCAATTTTAGAGTCATCTTGTAGTGAGTTTAAGACAATTATAATGAGTGGATAACTGTATTAATAACCGTGGAATACCCAATAAAGCTGGGAAGGTCTCCTGTTGCGATGAGACGGTCCCCACTGAGACCCATCTTGCCTTACCGGATTCTTCCTTTGGCTCTACCCCTAGCATAATTAAGCGATTCTCAAGAATAAGAATATAATAAGAATAAGAAATGGGATGATAAATTCACTCAGGAGCGATGCTACCAGTTTGGTACACTGTTACCGCATTAAGTAACTTTCACCGTTGCACAAGCCATATCGCAACGATTACAGTGATAATGAGTTGAGGAGCAGATCGGGTCGTTGCCACTGCGTTTCTCAAAACAGACTTATAGGTCTTTGTCGAGCAATGGCCGGCTATTGTTATCGTGCTTGTTTCTTTTTGCTTTGTTCTCGACAAGAGCTTCTGTATTATTCTCTCGAGTCTCAAACTGACAAGGGTTGTCGATTAGTGTGAGAGTCTCTGGGATTCTCTCTGCCATTATGGCACTAGTCTATTGTGACCTGTCCTCGATAAAATTTTCACTTGCCATAATAAAGTTTATTTTTACAGTTTGACAATTGATTTCAATAGGGTTATATGGCGGTGTGCCAATGCAAGAAAATTTTTTGATCCAGAGGGTATAGCGCAAGCTAATAGTCTGTGTGCCACTATATATACTGCACTACATTACAAGAGTCTTTTATCTTGCTTTGTATGTTTATGTTTAATGTTAAATGGAAAGAATATCAAATCACTCACCTACTACTACGATTTCTACATCTCTTTTTTTTTTGCATAGTCTATAGTAGCCCACTCTATTACAGACATACATACAAACCTTCCCTCCCCCCATTTGCATTTATCCACTAACTAATACTGTTGGCATAACACTGCGTATGTGTTCATCATTTTAACTATTCTTTTATTCCCATTTTTTATTTCATTTTTATCTCTCTCACGTCCTAACGATTGCATACCCCCCTTCCCCTGCATATAACCTCTTTTGCATGTTATCATAACATTTTTATTTATTTATTTATTAAACTATTATTATGACACTACCTGATTTATCAAAAATGGCAATGAAAAGATATGAATTGAGTTCAATCAAATGTTCAAATCAAAATTTAATTAATCATGAATTATCTATACATCAAAATGCCATTAGTGAATATTTACCCTTATATCAATTACACACCCCATCACCATCCTCGGCAGATTGTCAATTACATTTACAAAATTTTATTAATCAACCATATATTAATAATGATATGAGATATTTAATGATTGATACCCTTGTATCATGTCATTCTACATTGAAATTATCGACTCCAACATTATTTCAATCCATTTCCATCATGGATAGAATCTCTTGTAATTATATCATTAGAGATTATAATTATAAATTAATTGCTATTGTTGCATTATGGATTTCATCAAAATTTTATGATTTGAAAAGACGTGTCCCGACATTAGATCAATTAACACAATTAACACAATATAGATATGATTCCAGTGAGATTTGTTCCATGGAATTAATCTTATTAAATAATTTAAATTGGAATATTGATTCAATAAGTACTTTAGATACATGTATTGATTCAATCTTATTCCCATGTTTAGCACAATTAGGTAGTGATATAAACAATTTAAAGATTTGGATGCTTATCATTGGTGAATTATGTATGTTTGATATTAATCTTACCATGCAATATACACCACAGGATATGGTTCATGCCATTTTCCAAATTGCCATGAATATTAATGATTATCATCAAAGTAAAGCCATGTTGTCGATGGCTACTGAAAATCATCATGATCCAATGTTATTAAACAAGATATTAAGATATTTAATTGGATTAAATTGCGATTTCCCAGTGAGTGTCTCGATGAAATATGGTAAAAATATCTTATTCAAGACCTTAAAGGATTATTTAATTTATTGTAATGATAACGAATTAATGGATGATTTCATCACTCAATTGATAACACCCACAAATACAAAGACACCAACAACCTTATCATCCAAGGTCAATCACCACTCTTCATACACACTACCGATGACACCCACCACACCAAACCATATCATAGCGTCACAAATTCAAAACAAGAAGCCATTTACTGACACTTCCGCAGATTCTGACGTCTCTTTCAAGCGTCCCCGTATATAAATAAAAATTTAAAAAAAAGACAACACTCCCTAGTATAATAAATAGGTATATAGCGCGGTGTAAGGATCCGCTTCTCAAAACCTTTCAAAGATAAAAAAAAAATCCAACAGTCCTGTACATCTTTGCAAAAATTGCCCTTTTCGGAAAGGGGCGTTTGCCCTCCTATTTTTTCTTCTCTTTGCAGACGCAAATTTTCCCACCGGGAGTTTGCTCTGCTAACGCCGGGCTCGTCGCGCCTAGAGGACTCCTTCCCGAAACTCGCAACGGTTTGAGCCGACGCAAACGGTGACCCACGCAACTTTTGCCAAAATCTGGAGTTTTAACTTTTGGAACCCCCTCACTCATTTTCTTTCTAGGGTTTTGGATTTCAACTATTGATCATTCCAATCGTATTTACTCTCCAGGATTTATTCATCTATTTTGTATGGCCAGTTGTCCCTTGTACTATTATTATTATCCTTTGGCTTAGTCCGTTCTTTCTAATTATATCCCTTTTGTAGTGCTACCCCTTCCTTATTTCTCTTTATTGCTCCCATTTCAATTTCATTTATCTCTCTCTTCACTTGTTTTTCTTAGTTACGTAAGGGTTTTCGGACTTTTTACAGGACTTTTTTTTTATAATTTGGAAAAAAAGTAATTGACACATTTTCCCCTAAGAAAGAGGTATATATAAATTTATTACAGACTTATTAACACAATAGTCTTATTTGTATTTTTATATTACACACAACACCTGAAAATAAGATAATAAATAAATAAGGGATATTATTTATTTTTTTTCTTCTTCTTCAAACTCATAATATTTCATTAATTTGCAATATATTATAGTTTAAATTTTTTTCCTATTCTTTCGTTTGTTTGTTTTTTGTTACCAATATGGCTTTAACTAATTCAAGACCTTTAAATTTATTAAATAATGGTGAAAATGAAATTTTACATAATTCAACTTCACCAATTTTCCAATTTAATATGTTAAGTTCATTAAACGATATTGATCCTTCAAATAACAATAACAATAATAATAATATTTTACCTGGATCTGATATTGTAAATATTAATGATATTAACCCACCAATGGGGGATAATAACTTAAATGATATTATGACTCCAACAAATACTACTGCCCAGACAACACCAAATTCAACCCCATCTGGTCCATCAAAACATAATTCTTTGTCTTTACCAACAAATTCAGGTGCATCAGTGACTCATTCACAACCAACAACAAAGAAATCTAATAGTTCAAAGGGGAATGGTTCAAGTAATAGTTTGAATAATCCAATTGTAGAGATTTCAAAATTGATCCCAGTCACTGGTGAAAGACCAAGACCTATTGAAACTGCATCACAATTAGATGATAACGTTTTATTTGCTGTTTTTATCATTTTATTTGAATTAGATCCAAATCAAACTGGTATGACTGTCAAACAATTGTGTGATCATTTATTGGTTAAACATCCAGAAATGTCCAATTTATCAACAAAACTATCAAATTTAATCTCTGCTAAATTAAATGCTTATGTAAAAAAAATTGAAAAGGGTGAAAAGACTTTAACTTATGCTATTTCAAGAGAATGGTCTGTGGCATCTCCAAGAAGAATGCTTTATATTTATAGAGGGATTTTAGCCGCAGATTATAAAGAAAAAGCACATTTAGTAGCAAGTCAATTAAAAAAACAAATGGCTTCAAATGTAGTCACTACAACTAACAATAATAACAATTCAAACAACTCAAATAACAACAATTCGTCAAATAATCAATTGCCACAAAATATTAATTTGGCAAGTTTAGATAATAAACAATTAAACAGTTTGAATTTTACTTTAACTCCAGAATTTAATATTCCATATTCATCTTCTCCTGTTTCTGCTACCCTTGGTGGTCCAACAAACAATAACAATAACCAAAATAATTCTTCTCTAATTAATAATAATAATAATAATAATAATATCCATAATAACAACAACAACAATTCTAATGACTTAATGAAATCTACAAAGAAAAATGGCTCTCAAACAAATTTAAAGAAGAGATCACATAGTACTACTAATGATAATACAACAACAAATAGTAATAGTAAAAAATCTAATGACAACAACAATAATAATGATATAGTAAAACCAATAAGTAAAAAGCAAAAATCTTCTTCAAATGTGACAGAATCAAATAATTCTAATAGTACACTTTCTTTAAATCAATCCACATCAACAAATAATAATAACAATAGTAACAACAATAATAATAACAGTCATTCAAACGAAAGTAATTATGTTACTGCTGTTGCTGCTGCTCCAAGAATTTCTAAATATTTACCGAGAAGTCAATTCAATACACCTAATAATTCTTCTACAAATATTCAACAATTGTTAACTTTACAAACTCCGATTTTGAATTCAAGAAGTTCTGCCAATTCAAGCAAACCAACTTCAATTACCCCAGAAGAAGTTAAGGAAGGCTCATCAGGTGATAATAATCATTGGATTAAAATAGTCAGAGAGGGTTTCTTAACAAAAGATATTGATAGACCAGAATCTATATCAATTGATGATTTAGATAGTATGTTTTAAGACATTTTTTTTTATTTTTTTTTTGTTGATCATGACTTGTTATTCATGGAATATATTTTAAATTATATTTTTAGTTCTATTTTGTGTTTTTTTTGATACACTTATTTATACACTAGTACACTTACGTAAACAAACAATATATATGCTTATATCTGTTTTTTTATATCTCTTGTTGTTTTCAACCGATATTTACTGTCGTTCGGACTTCTTTGGAAAGTTTATTTATTTATTTCATTATTTTAAAAAGAGAATGACTGTTTCAAAGGAGATGACGATTTGCAATCAACAAAACAACTTAGAAACACAAAGATTAAATAACATTTAAGCATGTCTACGATTGTGAGAAGAGGGTATAGCAATGCTGTTTCCAGTATCCCACGAATTGTGGATTTGGTAGATGTTTGTATCGTTGGTGGTGGGCCTGCCGGGTTAGCCACCGCCATTAAATTTAAACAAATGGATAAAGAACAAAAATATAGAGTTGTTGTCCTTGAAAAGAGTGCTGATTTTGGTAATCACATAGTTTCCGGTTGTGTAGTGGACCCAAGAGCTTTGAAGGAGTTGTTTCCCGAGGAATCTTTACCTTGTAAAGATCTTTTGACTCCTGTGACAAAAGACGATTTTAAATTATTGCTTAATGATAAATGGGCTGTACCTGTTCCAATCCCGTTTGATTTACAAAATAAAGGCAAGAATTATGTATGTTCATTAAGTCAATTGACTAAATGGTTAAGTGAACAAGCTGAAACTTTAGGTGTAGAACTATACCCTGGTGTTGCAGTCTCTGATGTCATTTTGGATAAGGAAAAGAAGTCAGTCTTAGGTGTCGCTACAAAGGATCTTGGTTTGAACAGGGAGGGGAAACCAAGAGAGGATAGATTTGAAAAAGGGTTACAATTCCATGCTAGACAAACTATTTTATCCGAAGGTTGTCGTGGCTCCTTATCAAAACAATTAATTAAACATTTTAAACTTTATCAAGGCACTGATAAGAAATTTGAAGGACAAACTTATGGTCTTGGTATTAAGGAAATTTGGAAAGTGGATCCAGATAAATTTAAACCTGGTTTCACATCTCATACAATGGGGTATCCATTAAATTATGAAACTTATGGTGGTGGATTCCAATACCATTTTGGTGATAATTTAGTCACGGTCGGGTTAGTCATTGGATTAGATTATCAAAATCCATACATTTCACCTTATCAGGAGTTCCAAAAGATGAAACATCATCCATATTATGCTAATGTGTTGAAAGGTGGTAAGTGTATTGGTTATGGTGCTCGTGCTTTGAATGAAGGTGGGTTGCAAAGTATCCCATCAAAGATGACATTCCCAGGTGGTATACTTGTTGGCGATACAGTCGGGTATATGAATGTTCCAAAGATTAAGGGGAGTCATACAGCTATGAAAAGTGGTATGATTGCTGGTGAAGAAATATTCACCTCTTTGGAAAATGGTAATTGTAAGACTATGGAATCTTTAATGAATGAAACTGAAACTGAAGGTATCGAATTAGATTCCACTAATGTTAACGAGTTTTTAAAGGAAAATGACAAAGATTCAACCCCAATTGAATTAACACAATATAGACAACGTATTAAGGATTCATGGATTTGGGATGAATTGTATAAAGTTCGTAATGTAAGACCAGCGTTTAACAGTAAATTAGGGATGTATGGTGGTATGATGTATTCTGGATTAGACACAATGATTCTTAAAGGTAGAGTTCCATGGACTTTCCCCCACCATACTAAAGATGGCAAACATATTAGTGATGGTGCCATAACTCAACCTGCCACTAATTTTAAAAAGATTGAATATCCTAAACCTGATGGTGTCATTTCGTTTGATATTATGACTTCATTGTCACGTACTGGTACATATCATGATCATGATGAACCATGTCATTTACGTATTAGTTCAGATCAAGATTTAACCAAACACTCGAATAAAGCTTTCAAAAAATATGATGGTGTAGAATCAAGATATTGTCCTGCAGGCGTTTATGAATACACCCCTGAAGGTAAATTCAAGATTAATGCACAAAATTGTATTCATTGTAAGACATGCGATATTAAAGATCCAACAGGTGATACCAATTGGGTCACTCCAGAAGGTGGTGATGGTCCAAAATACTCTTGTACTTAATTGCAAATGATAATATTCTTGTTTGCCATTGTTAAAATGACTTTTATTTATTTATTTATTTATTTATTTATTTATTTATTTATTTATTTATTTATATATTCTTTAAACAATATTATTTATTCCTTCTTGGTAAATAATGTTCTTTGAGCTCTATATAAGATTTTATCACAAACAGTACCAACGGCTAATATACCACCAATACTAGTAATACAATTTAATAGGAACCCAGACCATGAAATCTTATGTTGTTCTCTTTGAATAACTTTTAATGGAGACATTTCAATATTGAAATAAAGACCTGGTGTACCACCACGTTGATGTGTAATGGTTGGATCCGCCAAATCAGTACCACCAGCAATTGGTTTAGCATGAAATGATGAAGAAAATTGTGCAGTTTCAATAATCTTATTGATAATCTTTTCAGTTAATCTTAAATATTCATATCTGGTTGGTACAATCTTAATAAAATAATTAAATTGATAATTATGTGAATTATAATCAGCCAACACTTGAGTACCATCTAACGGGGCCGTGGAAACAGACATGATATTATGATTTTCATTTTGAATTAAAGCCTTGTGATTATGATCAATTCTTGGACCAAAACTTAAATGATGAATGATATGATTGAAATTTAAATTCATGTTATCTAATTGATCATATAATGAAGTATCATGGAAATGACCTCTCATATTTTGGAATGCAGTACCTGGAGCAAAATGGATATCACCACTAATACGTTCTAATTGTGCACCACCTTTCAATCTGCAGCCTTCTGATAAATGTTCATTAATCGAAGCGACATAACCTTCTCTTTCACATTGTTCAATGTTTTTACCGTCAAAGAAGGCCCATCCGGCAACACGATACGCTGATTGAACATCATGACAAGTTTGACAACAAATCCAATCATTTGGATCCTTTAAATTTTCATTAGCAGATTGATCACGAGCACCATAACAAGACCCACAATATTTTGATTTATCTTGAATTTCACGAGATACAACATTATCAGATAATCTTGATTCATAGGTACCTAATTCTTGTCCCATATTACTAATACGTGTCTTAACAAACCCCGAGTCTTGGAAATGATCATCTAATAATAATGTAGTCCCCATATCATCCATTATATCAAAATTTAATAGATCACAAGGCATATTAGGAAATGTTATATCAATAGAGAATTCCAATGGTAAATTTCTTTCACGATCAATGACCAATTCAGGCCTTGTCACGATTTGATGAAATTGTGTCCATTCACTAATTAATAGAAGTAATGTGATACAAAGACAGGATATGGTCACTATGGCACCTGATCTCGTTCTGATTCTGACATCATCTTGAGCTCTAGAGAACGCGTCTAAAGAGGTCAATTTTGATTTTGTCAATAGTGGCATGGTTCGAGGCGAGTGATAAGGGTCTTGGATGTGACTTTTGCAGTGAGTTGCAACTTTTTAAACAAACAGAGTAGTTGTTCATAAAACTGAAACGTTTAATTTACCAGAAGCAAAAAACAAAATAAATAATTTTTCAAGTAACGAAATGGTGATAGTGATAGTAAAGAAGAAGATAGATAAAGCTGAGTAGTAGAGAGCAGATCTCAACCTGAGAAGGTCTCTTGTTGCAAGAACCTAATCAATGCGGCAGAATTGGTTTGGATCAAGGGGTGTCCCGCGACAAATCTGATCCATTGCTCCAAGTCTCTGCGTCTCTGTTCAATGACTTGTGGATCAAACCTGTTTTGCCATAACAATTTCCCTGGCAAACTGGGTACTCTCACTTTGGCCAATCTGTCTGCCAGAGTCACTTCTCTTTGTAAGCAGCGTCTTAACAATTCAAAATCAGAGTATCTGCGACGTACATGGCTAATTCTGCGTGGGAATTGGGGTAAATTTGTTCTTGTGATCAATTCATAGTCTGTATACCTTGCTGTATGGGACTCATTGGATTCATGGATATGTGGGTTGACAATATCCACCTCAATAAAGGCCTCTGCCTCGTTGTAGCTTGGACGGGGATGTTGTGGGGTGGTATTGGTTTCCTTATCAATGCTGCTGTTGTTGCTGTTCTTCTTGTAATTGTGAGTACTATTGTTATGCGATTTCCCTGGGGAGTCCGGCAAATTGGATAAGGATTCTTTGGCCACTGTACTGAATGACTGGAACTGTCTCATGTTGTTTTGATGGATGGGTGGGTTGTGTATCTTAACCTTTAATCTGAGGTCTCCCTTCTCCATCGATCGAGATTTAATTTAAAAGTTCAATTTTGAATTTAAAACGTCAATTTGAAGTTACAATCCACTATTAACAAGGGGGTATTCATTGGGAAGAAAGATAATCCATCAAGACAGGTCAAGGTATGCAACACAGTATGGACAGTCCAAGTAACCAAAACCAAGAAGCATTGGAGCCAGGTATGTTGTTGGCTCTGGTGGAGGCAGAACATACGCAACAAGAACATGAGCACGAAGAACAATTACAACAGTTACAAGAAGTGGCACAACAACCATCACAAAATGAGAATGAACCCTTCCAATTGCCCGAAGAGGATTACGATGTGTTTAGAAACGTCGGACAAGGGTTAACGGGTCATTATCGGGAAATAATGATGCAATATTGGCAAGAATTGGTTAATGAAGTTGAGGCCATTAACGAACCAGGTGCCAACCATGATGAAGATTTCAGATCACATTCTTTACCCTTCGCACGTATTCGTAAAGTGATGAAAACAGACGAGGATGTCAGAATGATCAGTGCAGAGGCCCCAGTGATCTTTGCCAAAGCGTGTGAAATCTTCATCACAGAGGTCACAATGAGGGCCTGGTGTGCCAGTGAAGCTCACAAACGTCGTACTTTACAACGTGGTGATATTGCAGAGGCATTGAAGCAAAGTGATATGTTTGATTTCCTTATCGACGTGGTGCCAAGACAATAATTTTAAGCTCATCTCTTTGTAACCTCACTTTATTTTAACTCAAATTTTGAAAATTTTAATTAGAAATTAAACTGCAAAAAGATCATCATCACATCGAATAAACAAATTATTTTACCACATCTCCAAAAGAACCATTTCCAAGAGACCCCACTCCGTCTAGCCTACCAAGAATGCACGGTAACCAAGCAAGAACCTCACCTATCAGTATGCTTAACGGGTCCAATAACAATAATACCTCGTCAGTGAACGGTAATCCCGCAAATTACAGACCGCAATCACCATTTACTAGAACTGCTCATCCAGGTGCGGTGTTAATGTCACCACAATCGGCTACCAGATCACCACCTCCGTCTTTGCAACACCAACAACCACCACAAATTTCTTTATCTCAACTCATCTCTGCTGGAAATATGAATATTAGTAATGGTAACAGCAATGACGTCAACAACGGTGCCACTAATACCAATAATAATAATAATAACAACAATCCGGGATCTATATTATCCTATGACGACATGTTAGACAGACCAACATATGCTTCTGGTGGGAATATGCCTTCCATACAACATCCAATTCCACTATCTTCTACTTCTTCATCCCCAACACCCGTGTCACATATGAATGTTTTCCAAAATAACACCTTGAACAGTATGAACAACAACAACAACAACAATAATAATAATAACACGTTCAACTCTGTATCAGGTCAAACACTCCTGTCTCCAAGAATGCAATCACCACTTTTGCAACAATATATTACTTCCTCTATTGAACAGACACAACCTCCTCAACAACATCAACAATTCTTAGATGTTCCATCCTCAATCAATATTCTAAATAAGACTAACAATAACACCTCCATATTACAAAATAATAACAATAATAATCCAACTAATACACCAAGTTCTGGAATTATGCAAACTAATGGATTTTCACAAGATATTACTCGTGTTCATCATTGGATACAAAATTTATCTGTTCAACAACAAACTATTGTAATGGATAATATCTTATCTGTACTTGGTGATAATGTACTTTCATACACAAGATCAAGAATTGACAATATGTTACCATCATCACCATATCCAACAACGATGAATACTTCATTAGAAGATCAATATAATCCGGAATTATTAAATTTAGATTCTTTATTAATTAGTGGTAATAATAACAATAATAATAATAATAATAATAGTAATCATCGTGTAAATAATAAAAATAACATTAACCACATTCATACAAATACAATTCATAATAATAATACTAATAACAATAATAATACTAATAATAACTCATCAATGTATCATCCGTGGTCACCACAGCCTGTATCACGGAAACAACCAGTCCTAGATATGGAAAGACCAAAATCTGTAGACCCAGTAATGATGATGATGAGAAGAAATCCACATCAATCAAATTCAAAACAAATGCAGGACAATAATAATTTGAAAACACACAGTAACAATATAAATATTAATCACATTAATAGCAATAATAAGACTACTAGTCCTATTACAAACAACTCAATGACACCAGAAAATTTGACAAATCCATTACTGTTAAGAAACATACCAGGTTGGTTAAAATCTTTACGATTACATAAATATTCTGATTGTTTAAGTGATTTAACATGGCAGCAATTAGTTTATTTAAATGATCAAGAATTAGAAGCTAAAGGTGTTACTGCATTGGGTGCAAGAAGAAAACTGTTAAAAGCATTTAATATTGTGAAAGATTGTAAGGAAAATAATCTTATAGAGAAATCTGCCTATTAGTCAATTTTTAAAAGCAAAATAGAGGATATATTATATTATGCTTTGGCATTACTGTTAATAGTAGTTAATGTATACGTATTTTTTGGATGTATATATGTATGTGAGTGTGTATGTACTTTATATGTATATTTTAAATTATTATTTTTTTCCAGCCCTATAAAAATATCTAATCAGACTTGGATAACCAATATTCTTTATTAGAATTAATATTATCAATAAGGAATTTTAAAGCAGGGAATTGAATAGATAATTTATTAAAGAATTCAAATGCAAAGGTGTTAATGAAGAATAATTGTCCCTTAGGAATCATTGGATAATTTTCAAGTAGAACTAATAATTGGAAAGGTTCTTTCATAATATTATCATTTAATTCAATTTCAAAACTCATATCATCATCGTTATTACCCTTTTCGTCAATTATACGTAATTTTTCTATTTCTTCTAGTGATAATTCTTCACATGAGAAACCATGTTCATGAGTTTCGTTATATGCTTGTAAATTGGCACAATCTTTAAATTCTAATGTAATCAAATATGCCCATTTAGCAGAAACGTCTAATGGTCTTGTCACATTTGATATATCCGCAGCTTTAATAATAAAAGATATTATTTCCATTGTAGTGATTTCTGATCTAGTCTTATCAGTTAACACTTGAACATAATTACTATGGAAACTCATGTCTGTGGCTAAGATAGCTTTCTTAATAATACATTCATCATCTAACACTTTATTAAATTGATTCTTGATTAAAATATTTGTAGACAATTCTAAGACATTTGGCCATATGGTTCTAATTATTTCATGGAACATTTGGAAATGGAAATTCTCTAAGATGGAAGTTTTCTTAAACAATTTAGAAAGATCACATTCATCCCAAAATAAGGAATTATTTGTTCCTGGATGACCAATATCATGACCGATGGCAGCTAAACAGATTAATAAAGTTAATTCATGATTTTCGGGTAATAATATTTTACAAAGATTCCATGTTGCTTGCATGACATCGATAGCATGTTTAAAATTATGGAATCTATTAATTTGATGATATGAAGCCTCTAAAGTGAATAATAATAGCAATAAATGATTTTCAGATACCTCAATGTTAGCTTGTTCAGCTAATGTAGATAAGATATGGAACCCACCAATGATTAATTGTCTTGTGGTTAAGTTCAATGCAGAGAAATTCCAATTGTCGAAAAGATTCAAATAATAATCCTTATCATGTAATCCATGAGGCAGAGACTCTAATTCATTATCATAATGGGAAAGAATCTTAGCAAATTCAATATCATTTATTATATTCGGTATAGTACTATTGGCCTCAGTATTTGCTCTATGAGCATTACTTAAATGATTTAGCATAGTGTAAAGATTATATTCACAACTATCTGAATCTTGACAGTCTTCATGAACTTTAATATCAGCTTCATGATGATGATGATGCATCCAATGATTCATTCTTCTTACTCTTAATTTACATAATTTTTGTTCCATCTTAATAGATTTTAAAATTTGTTTCCAATGAGACACGGGGTCATTCAACATCACAAATCTTAAATTGAAAGTGGGTACAAATCTATCCCGAAGGGATACTAATTGCCGTATATCGTATTTGTCAGTCCCCAGGATGACCATGGAAACACCAGTTTCATAATTCCACCTGTTCGGTAAAGTTTGAATTCTGTCTTGATAGAGTTTGTGAAACAAACTGTGTAAACCTGAAACAGAGACCACACGTTGGAAGTTCTTTTCAATAGACTGATAATCTGAAGTAACAGTTTCCACTGCAGTCTTGTGGCAACCAACTAAGAACAAAGTAGACATGGCTATATGATATGCAAAATGGGAGAAAGATGGGGGGTTGGCCAGGGATTTTATACGGGATTATAATTTATTCTTGAAAAAGACTTCTCACCTAATGGGTTCAAAACGAAAGTAACAAAAGGGGACAGGCAGTGTATTCACAGCTTACTTCTTCTCGATACACACTAACTTTCCCACTTGTAACAGCGTTGTTTCAACTTGCTTTCAACTGTTTTAAATTGCTGTCTTTGTGATAGAAAAGTTGCAAGTTTCAAGTTTGTTTTTGAAATTTCAATATTTTTCTTTTTATTGAAATTCTCGATTGAAAATTTTTGCAAGTAACAACTTTTTGTAACTTTAAAGTGTCAGCTTAATGATAATGATTTGATCACAAACAAGCAGAAGGATATAAGATATGGTAAGTGTTAGTTAGTTAATGTACGTAATATATAAAAGAGTGTTATCTACAGTTGGAAAGAGCAGATAGAGTTGACTTAGATCTTTTCCTTCTTTTCTTCAACGACTTCTTCCTTGATTTCTTCCACAACGGTGTAATCATCATCTTCAGTACCGTCTGGGTTTAATGGCACTAAGGCACCAGTCTTATCGACAGTTTCTTGGAACTCAGTTTCCAAAGTGAGAACAGTGTCTTGTCTATAAGAGTGCCATTCGGATAACATTTCACGGTGTTTCAAGATTAAGTCTCTCATAGCGGTGTCAGCTTCCATAGCATCTTGTTCAGCGAATTGTAAGGACCATTCTCTTAAGTTCTTCTTAACCTTCTTCTTTTCAGCATTAGTTAACAAGGAGGCTGGTCTTGGTCTCCAAATAAAGTTTCTTAAGTTTGGAATGGCTTCTTCTCTTAATAATTGACCGGCAACATTGAACATCTTATAACCATGATCAACCTTATGTTTCAAAGCAGAAGACCAAACGACAACAAATCTACCAGATGGATCCCAACAGATATCGGTGACACCACCACATGGAGGTTGAGCCAAGTCCTTTAAGTGAGCTTGCACTGGAACCTTAAGAGAGGAATCGTTAATGGATTTTTCACCATTGAAATCTAAATCAAAGAATTCTAATTCAGCCTTTCTTAAGTTTGGTTTAACCAGAGTGGCAACTACAACAAATCTACCAGCTGGAGACCAAGAAATGGTGTTTGAGAATTTCTTAGCAAATTCTTTAATCATAACCCATTTCTTGACAACAACGTCTTGGTTTTGTTTACCCTTTTCCATCTTTTCTGGAGCCCAGAATTGAACAATACTTCTTGGAATGGCGATGTTATTGTTATCATCATCATTAGTTTCATCAAGAGCAATGGTGATAAATCTTTTGCCCTTTGGTTCCCATTTAAAATCAACAACACGATGTTTTAATTCAATCTTTTCCACCGGAACATCCTTTTCATTCAATTTACAAATTTCTAAATTAGAGAAGAAAGTCTTCTTAGATTTAGTGTGACGTTCAACATTGAAACAAAGATATTCAGAATTGTTTTGCCAGTTTAAAGTAACATTAGAAACTTGAACTAAATTAACAGTCTTAATAACACGACCATTGTTTCTACCAACGTCAACAATAGTGGCTTTACAAGACATATTGTTAGTTTCTGGGGTCCAATAAGCTAATAAAACACTTGGATCTGGTTTATTGGATCTAATTGGTAATAATTGAACTTCAGTTGGAGCAAATTCGAAATCTCTAATACCAGAGACCTTTAAAGTCTTAGATTCCATTGGAGCAAACTTCTTAGTAGTGTCATGAACAACTAAAGTGTCACCGACTAATCTAGCACAGAATTGATCATTGTAAGACCATTTAATAAATGGCCATTGTAAGAATTCAGACTTAACCACTGGGAAAGTAGCAGATAAAAGACCAGTGGTAATATCCCAAATACATAATTGATGACCTTCATTCTTGATAGTGAATGGAGATTCAACATCATCATCACCAGAATCTTTGTTAATAACAATTGGATCAGTAGAGAAGGTGACTAAATATTTTTCATTTGGAGAAACACTAGAAGTTCTAACATTTGGATGGTAAAATCTTCTTAATTTATCGAAATGTGGACCACCCCAAGCAGTAACACCTTGTGGATGGTAAGAAAACATATAAGTACCCTTTGGAGAAAATCTAACATAGTTGTTAGACCAGTTAGTTCTGGATTCAACAACTTCTTCGTCAGTAACTTCTTCAATCTTATCATTATTCCAGAAAACGGTAGTTAATTTTTCATTTTGAATGGCATATTGATCACGAACGTTTTCATCTAATAACCAAGATTTTAATTCACCGGAGGAGACAAATGGTGGTAATTCTGGTTCTTTGAATTCCTTTTCTTCTTCAGAAGAGCTGTTAAATCTTTCAACGTCTTGCATGGTGTAAATGAATAAACGATGTTTTAAATCTAATCTCTTGGTGTGGTAAGCTTTAATAATCTTTAACGCGTCAGCTTTGGAACCACATTGAACGAAAAGGAAACCTTTACTCTTCTTAGTTTCTTCATCAATTGGGAATTCCATGTTAACAACCTTGGCAACCTTGGAGAAAAGACCAGTTAAAGCCTTGGTTAATAATGGAACTTTACCTTCTGGGATCACTGGAGCACCAGTGACCACAACATAATGGTCGAAATGAATAAAGTTATCAATGTCATCGGTAGCAGAAGAAGAGGCAGCAATACCATATTCTTCTTCTAAATCAGTGAAGTCGATGTCGTTGACTTTGATATCTTCCAATTTAATATCTTCAAAGGCGTCAGTACTCATCTTTGGGTCGTTTTAGTTGGTGGTTCTCTTGTAATTCAAATTAATCAATACTTTCTATTAATGAAAGTTATTAAGAATCGATGTTTTGTATCTAAATTTTTTCGAAATTCGATATTTCTTCACGTCGAAAATTTTCCACTATGAGAAACCCGTTGGTAGTGAGATGGAAGCATATACAAAGTGACACAAAAGGGATATATACATAATATACACTATATTAGTTGTTAAGCAAATGACCAAGCGGCATCATTAGGTTATTATAATGTATTCATGAAATTATTGTTGTTGTAGTTGCAATTCTTTAAACTGGAAAAGGTTTAAGAAAGAAGAGATGGATGAAAAATAAATAACAGTTTATACTTAATATTAGAAATTAATGCTTATTTGAAACGTAATCGTGTGTTTATATAATCATTAAATTGAATATAATATTGATTATCTCGAACGGTATGGTTCTTCTAGATATTTGATATCTTCCTGGGAAAGTTCAACTTTAATGGCGTCGATGGCATCATCGACTCTTTTCACAGATGCAACACCAACAATAGGATGGAAACCTTTACTCAAGACCCAAGCAGTAGAGACAGTGGCCATTGGAACATTATATTTCTTGGAGATCTTTTCCACCCTATTAATAATTTCTTCAGTACAGTCAACTACCGGTAAAGAAAATACATCACTTCCACCTCTTGGTGTAGACTTCATCTCCTTGAAAGGTCTTGTTAGTTGTCCACCTGCATTTGGAGACCAAGGTGTAACTGCAATTCCATGCCTCTTAGCAAAGGGAATCAACTCTCTTTCATCTTCTCTATACAATAATGAGTATTGAATCTGGGAGTTGACAAACTGAAACCAATTATACTTGTCTGCAATCATTTGCAATTCAACAAACTCTGTGGCTTTCATTGTAGAAGCACCAATATATCTGGTATATCCCTGTTCAACAACCCAATTCAATGATCTCATAATATCCTTCATAGGAGTCTCACGGTCCAATCTGTGTAATTGTAGTACATCTATGTAAGTACCTAACCTTTCTACAGACCCTTTTACCCCAGCAATAATATGTTTACGAGATAAACCACGTTGATTAGCAAGCTGGACACCTTCTGCTGTATCCAATCTTTCATCATAGAATGTTGAGAAATGAACTTCACCAATATCTTCATCTACTGGAAGAAAAATCTTAGTCATAATCACAACAGTTTCTCTATTGATATTATACTTCTTCAAAAACTTACCCAACATTCTTTCACTACTACCATTGGAATAACCATCAGATGTGTCAAAGGTTCTTACACCACGATCATAGGCGTGTTTCAATATTTTAAACACTTCTTCTTCATCATCCATGATAAAATCTGCAAAACTCTTCTTACCAAAAGAGGCACACCCAATAATAATGGGAGATATCTTTATCCCAGTTTGACAAAACGGGACCTGTTCAACAAAGCTCATAAATATTCTTTAATTACCTTCTCTTTTTAGCAATGTTTGTGGTTATAATAATCACTTTTTTTCACACTTTTATAGTTATTTATATAACAATTGAAGACCCAGCTTTTGTTGAAATATCCAATGTTGTAATTTGAGTGTCAGAAACCTGTTCTTTAAAGGTATCTAGTACCTTCAATCTTGGGATGTATTCAATATATTTCCCTCAAATTTGATCTCGTTACTTTTAAGAAAAACTGATTTACAATATGATAAATAAAAGAAAGGATGGATGAGAGGTACACATAATAGTATTCAATTGATTAAATTCATTAAAAGTGGTGATTCGTATATAACTTGTACTTAAAATAGTCTCCATTCTCTTGGCTTGTATGGTTCTTCCAAATATTTAATCTCATCTTCCGTCAAATGAAATGTAGTGGCTTCAACTGCTTCTTTCACTCTAGTGAGAGAATTCATCCCAACAATAGGAATACAACCTTTGCTTATCACCCAAGCAGTAGATATGTTGGCCATTGGTACATCATGTTTTTTGGCAATTTCTTCAACTCTATTAATGATTTCTTCAGCCGCATCATCAACTGGTAATGCAAATTTTGTCATTTTACCTCTGGTTGTAGCAGTCATATCTTTAAAAGGTCTAGTCAATTTACCACCAGCATTTGGAGACCATGGTGTCACCGCCATACCATGTTTATTGGCAAAGGGTATAACCTCTCTTTCTTCCTTTCTGTATAATAGATTATATTGAATCTGAGTGTTAGCAAATTGAAACCATTCATATTTGTCTGCAAGCATTTGCAATTCAACTAGCTCTGAACCTAACATAGTGGAAGCACCAATGTATCTAGCATACCCTTGTTCAACAACCCAGTTCAAAGTTTTCATGATATCTTTCATTGGAAGGTCGCGGTCTAATCTATGGATTTGTAACACATCAATATAAGTGCCTAATCTTTCCATTGAGTTTCTAACACCTGCAATAATATGTTTACGTGCTAAACCTCTTTGGTTGGTCAATTGGACACCACCTAGGGAAGCAAGATTGTCTTCCATGTAAACAGTAAGTGGTTCTTGAGGAGCCATATCTTCATCAATTGGACAGTAAACCTTGGTCATAATGACAACAGTTTCCCTATTGATGTTGTACTTCTTTAGAAACTTGCCTAATAATCTTTCAGATTTACCATTAGAGTAAACATCAGCAGTGTCAAAGGTTCTTAACCCATTGTCGTAACAGAACTTCAAAATTTCAAAGACCTTCGCTTCATCATCAACACACCAATTAGCCCAGTTAGAATCACCATAGGACATACACCCGATGATGATTGGGGAAACTTTCATACCAGTTGTACCGAAGGGAACTTGTTTGACTAAACTCATTTTATTTTGTTTGTTGTTGTTGTTGTTTGTTTCTTTGTTTGATATTCTACTTCGATGTAAAGGTTCAATTAAACCGATTCTATCTTTTAACTGAACTATATCCTAGCCTTTTATATGTTTTAAATTTGCAATTACAAGTGATGAATCTTGCTATTAACTTGAATAAAGGTGCCTCACAATAATTAATGCTCCCCTCCATATGCTTTTTTTATCAATTTTCAGGCAACTAAGTGAATTTTGGGGCCTTCCACGGAACGGAGTTTCTGAGGGCCAAAACGCTGTTTTAGGAAATTGTTACACCGGAACAAAAGTCTACCGTTAACATCAGAAGTGTTACTTCCACGGAACAGTTTCTATGGTAAGAAATAGAATAAATGATATATTGAAAGACTGCTAGTCAGGATGACTAAGTTGTTAAGAAGATTATAGCAGGATATAACCTGGGTATGTATATTCAACTGCAGTGATCTGACTAAGTTGCTTTGTCAAAATCATTTTAAAGTAGGAAACCTCGCTATTTCTTCCACGGAACCAACATACAACTCGACAGAGATTGGCGGCTAATTAACACTATGTTGTATTGCTCGTACTACTTTTTCAAATGACAAAAAGAGCAAATCAAACTAATTTTAATTGCAGGCGGTAGGGACCAGCAAGTAGTCTAACAGTAACATATGAGTTCCACGGAAAGTATTTAAATTAAAGAAGCAAAACCAATACGAATCAAATATAACTTCTATCATTAACCCATTATAATGTCATTAAAATTATTGTTTTAGTTATGACTGCTGTTGATTTCACTCCATGTAGTGTGGCATTGGTTACAGTTTCTTTAAAACTATTAAATGTTGATCCAGTGAAAAGTGGATAAATGAATAACAAATTAACAGTGGGCAGCTAAATTTGTTAGTTGGTTGATATCACTTATTGCTTTCCTTTCACATGGAATGTTCATATGTTGTCAAATTTTTGTTAAAGTTCCATGGAGGTTTTTAATGGAGAGATAAGTTTAAAATCAACAAAGATAAATGATGTTACTAGATTTGATTTGGGGAGAGCCAACAATGAATCTAATCATCGACCATAGATATATATATATATTGTATGTAAAAAGAAAAAGTAAAAGCACCTCACAAATTGAAATTAAAATTGAAGTTCTCTTGGCTTATATGGTTCTTCTAAATATTTAATATCCTCTTCAGTTAATTGAACTTTAGTAGCATCAACGGCATCTTGGACTCTTTTCACAGAATTCATACCCACGATTGGATAAAATCCTTTATGTAAGACCCAAGCTGTGGAAATAATAGCCATGGATACATTATGCTTCTTAGCAATTTCTTCAACTCTTTTATTAATCTCCTCACCACCATCTCCAACTGGAACCAGCAACTCACCACCAGAACCCCTAGTAGTAGATTTTGCATCCTTGGTTGGTCTTGTTAACAACCCACCAGCATTTGGAGACCAAGCTAATTTAGCTAAATTATGTCTATTAGCAAATGGGACTAACTCCCTTTCATCTTCTCTGTATAACAAGTTGTATTGCACTTGTAAGTTGGAGAATTGGAACCATTCATATTTATCAGCAATCATTTGTAATTCCACGAACTCACTGGCTCTCATTGTGGAAGCACCAATGTAACGAGTGTAACCTTGTTCCACAACCCAATTTAATGTCTTCATGGTATCTTTCATTTCGACATCTGGGTCAAATCTATGGATTTGGAAAAAATCAATGTATGTACCTAATCTTTCCATAGAGTTTTTAACAGCATCAATAATATGTTTACGAGAAAGACCTCTTTGATTAGCTAATCTGACACCATTGGCAGAGTCTGGTTTGTAGGTAAAGAAATCTCCAAACGTACCATCAGTAATATCTTCATCAACTGGTAAACAACATTTGGTCATGATAACTACTGTTTCTCTCTTGATATTATACTTCTTTAAAAATTTACCTAACATTCTTTCACTTTGACCATTTGAATAAGCATCAGCGGTATCAAATGTTCTAATACCTTGATCATAACATTCCTTTAATATTTCAAAGACTTTTTCTTCCTCATCTAACACAAACTTACCAAAATTTTTACCACCAAAAGTCCCACAACCCACGATGATTGGAGAAACCTTGACACCTGTCTTACCGAATGGAACTTGTTGAACTAAATTCATTTGATACTTTAATTTTCTCAATTGATTGATTTAAAACCTTAATTGGGTTGGTACCTTTTTATCTTTTAATAAGGAATTGATACCAGACTTTTTTTTCATCCAATTCATGGAGTGACTTATATATGATAATTTTGTTCTTCCATTCCACATTTTTCTCATTAAAAGAATCCTTGTCATTTCCTCCCCACTCAACTTATCTTAGTCAATGAGAAGATTTACTCTAATCAAGACTTCTTTTAAGGTCCCCCCTTTGTTGTTATTTGCAAGAAGTTGTCTGTGTTTTTGATTTCCGCAACAATAGGTCTTTAAAGCTTAGTCAGACCCTTTTACTGAGAAAATGTGTTTTTTGTTGTTCACTTTTGCTGAACACAATGCTTTTTAAAGGAAAAAAATGAATTTACTTTGAAAGCAAAAAATGGAGAACAATATGATCAAAAAATATGCAGAAGTGGGGTAAAACGTGCATAAGAACCATATAATGGTTACAATCATATATAGTTGTCAGTTTTAATCCTGGATTTTTTCACCAAAGGATACTGTGTTGAATGTGTTGAGGTGTTATCACAGGGAAGGTTCAAGACTTGTTGAGATTTAGAGTGTGTCAGCATGTTATATGGAAGATAGAGCTGTGTAAAGGTATTAATATTTGATTGAAAGTCATGAACTAAAAGTATGTATAATTAAAAGTTACGTACGATTATGAACAGTGAAACACTTACATGTCAACATAATTGGTTGGTTGATATGGTTCTTCTAAGTATTTGATTTCTTCTTGGGTCAATTCTACTTTGGTGGCTGTAATGGCATCCTCAACTCTGTTGACACCACTCATACCCACAATTGGATGGAACCCTTTACTTAAGACCCAAGCAGTAGATATAGCTGCCATAGAAACATCATGTTTCTTGGCGGTTTCTTCTACTCTGTTAATGATCTCTTTATTAGAATCGGATAAGGTCAAAAATTGATTACCATGAGAGCCTCTATCAGTCTTCTCTTGTGCAGCCACTGGTCTTGTTAGCATACCCCCAGCGTTTGGAGACCATGGAGTCATGGCTAGTCCATGTCTCTTTGCATAAGGAATCATTTCCCTTTCATCCTCTCTATAGACTAAACTGTATTGGGTTTGTAAATTAACAAATTGGAACCATTCATATTTATCAGCAATACCTTGTAATTCGACGATTTCGGTGGCTCTCATAGTAGATGCACCAATATATCTGGTATATCCCTGTTCAACAACCCAATTCAAAGATTTCATGATATCCTTCATTGGAGTCTCACGATCCAATCTATGTATTTGCAAAACATCAATATAGGTACCCAATCTCTCAACAGAACCCTTTGCAGCATCAATAATATGTTTACGAGATAAACCTCTTTGGTTTGTTAAGTTGATATTGTCAAGAGTATTTGGGTTTGGATTAAAAGAATCCATCATACCCATTCCATCTTCATTTTCATCAATTGGGTAGAATATCTTGGTCAAAATAACAACAGTCTCTCTTTTGATATTATACTTCTTCAGGAACTTACCTAATAATCTTTCACTCTTACCATTAGAATAACAATCGGCAGTATCAAAAGTTCTTAATCCTTGATCATAAGCAAATTTTAATATTTCAAAAACTTTATCTTCATCATCCATTACCCAATCACCCCATTTGGAATCACCATATGACATACACCCAACAATAATTGGGGAGATTTTTATACCTGTGGTACCGAAAGGAACTTGTTTGACTAAACTCATTATTATTTAAAATTGGTTTGTCTGTTTACTGGGTTTGATTGTAGTTTGAGTTATACCATTGTCCATTCAAATAATAGACACCTTTTATACATTTGGAATACTCGCTTAGTAAAGAGTGTTATTCTCTAATGATTTCCAATAATTTCATTTTGTTTCAACTAATGCTGGTAATTTTTCATCAAATTCGGCCAAATTCTTAGGGGTTCGACTTCTCAAAATGGAACAACTCCGGCCGAGCTTAAGTGTTTATGATAGCTTTACACAGTTTAGTCTCCAAAACATCCTTTTTGTAAGGGCTAATTGTACTTTGAGTAATTAGATATGTTGACTAAAACGTAGGAAAATTAGTGGTATTCTTTTAATGATATATTTTTATAGTTGAGTGAATTGTTAAATATATATTTGCTTAGTTACAAACAGATAACGGTGTAGGCACTGCCTTTAGATATCATTGTAAGTACAATTAAAATATAAAAGTTATTTAAAAAGAAAGTAATATAAAACGTAACTGAGTTGGATATGAAAGAGTAGTCAAACTATGGAACTTTCTACTGGTTCAAAAACTTAGTTGGTTGGTATGCCTCTTCTAAATATTTGATATCTTCTTCAGATAATTCAATTTTAGTGGCTTTAATAGCATCCTCAACTCTGTTGACACCACTCATACCCACGATTGGATAGAAACCTTTACTTAGAACCCAAGCTGTAGAAATGACAGCCATTGATACATCATGCTTTTTGGAAATCATTTCAACTCTGTTGATGATTTCCTTATTAGCATCAGTCAATTCAATGAAATAATTACCAGCAGAACCTCTGTTAGTATCCTTTTGTTCAGCCACAGGTCTTGTTAACATACCACCTGCATTAGGGGACCAAGGTGTCATGGCTAATCCATGTCTCTCAGCAAATGGAATCAATTCTCTTTCATCTTCTCTGTATAATAAGTTGTACTGGGTTTGAAGACTAACAAATTGGAACCAGTTATACTTGTCAGCGATCATTTGTAACTCAACAAATTCTGTGGCTAACATTGTAGAGGCACCAATATATCTGGTGTAACCTTGTTCAACAACCCAATTCAAAGTTTTCATAATATCTTTCATTTGTGTATCACGATCGAGTCTATGAATTTGTAACACATCGATATAGGTGCCTAATCTTTCCACAGAGTTTTTAACCCCAGCTATAATATGTTTACGGGATAAACCACGTTGGTTAGCTAATTGAACACCTTCTGGGGTATTAAAAGATTGATCAAAATAAGAACTTACTGCAATTTGTTCAATATCTTCATCAACTGGTAAATACACTTTAGTCATAATAACCACCGTTTCTCTCTTAATATTATATTTCTTCAAAAATTTACCTAATAATCTTTCACTTTTACCATTAGAGTAAGCATCAGCAGTATCGTAAGTTCTTAACCCTTGGTCATAAGCAAACTTAAGGATCTCAAAAACCTTTTCTTCATTATCCATGACCCAATTGCCTCCCCATTTAGAATCACCATAGGACATACACCCGATGATGATTGGGGCAACTTTCATACCAGTTGTACCGAAGGGAACTTGTTTAACTAAACTCATTTTATTTTGATTTATGTTGTTGTTGTTGTGTTATATCGATGGAAAAAAATTGGATACAGAAGCATGATATTGTAAAGGAAATCTTGGTTCCCTTTTATATGTTTCCATTACACTTCCATAAGGGAGTGTTATTTTCATATTAATTTCAGATCATTCTATTTTAGTCGATTTTTTAAAAGGTTCAATTCAAACAGATGCGGTCGGAGTTACTATATTGGGAAAGATCGGCCGAATCAATCGGGATCAGTTCCACGGAAGCGGATCGTTACAATAATAAGAATAGATGTCCCAATTACATTTGAAGTTCAATTGTAACTACAGAGGCTTTACACACTGCTCTTAAAATGAAAATATCAATTCAATATAGAAAGAAGAAGAATTCATTGTTTAAACGTTATATAAAAAAATTGTGCCACTTAGATATAAATAATAAAATAAAGTTGAGGAGCTCATTAACTAAGGAAGTAAAGCTCTTGGCTTGTATGGTTCTTCTAAGTACTTGATACCGTCTTCGGTTAATTGAACCTTAGCAACTTCGAAAGCATGTTCAACCCCCTTGACTGCACTCATACCAACAATTGAATAATGCCCTTTACCTAAGACCCAAGCTGTAGAACTAGCAGCCGTTGAGACGCCATGCTTCTTGAAAAATTCTTCAACTCTGTTGATAATTTCTTCAGCAGTAGAATCAAGAGGAGCATTGAAAAAATCATTCTTACCACTTGCAGTTGCTCTTGCATCCTTAAATTATCTGGTTAACTTACTGGCCGCATTTGGGGACCATGGTGTCATTGCAAGACCGTGTCTGTTGGAATAAGAGATAATTTCTCTTTCATTCTCTCTGTACAATAAATTATATTGTGTTTGGACAGTCACAAGTTGAACCCACTTATATTTATCAGCAATACCTTGTAATTCAGCCAATTCAGAACCTAGCATGGTGGAAGCACCATTGTAACGAGTGGAACCTTGTTCGACGATCCAATTCAAAGATTTCCTGATATCTTTCAATGGAAGTTCATGTTTTAATCTATGAATTTAAAGAACATCGATGTAAGTACCTAATCTTTCCATAGAAGCCTTTGCCCCAGCAATAATATGTTTGCGAGATAAACCACGTTGGTTAACTAATTGGATACCTTCTGGGGTGTCTAAACCTTGATCAAAATACAAATTTGGTGGAATGGCATCCATAGCTTCATCTACTGGGGAAAACAATTTGGTCATCATAACATATGTTTCTCTTAATTTTATATTTCTTCAAAAATTTACCTAATAATCTTTCACTCTTACCATTAGAATAATAATCGGCAGTATCAAAAGTTCTTAATCCTTGATCATAAGCAAATTTTAATATTTCAAAGACTTTTCTTCATCATCCATTACCCAATCACCCCATGATTTACTACCATATGACATACATCCAACAATAATTGGGGAAAACTTAGTACCTGTGGTGCCAAAGCGCACTTGCTTGACTAAACTCAAAATAATTGAATTATTGTTGCTGATATTTTTCACTTTGAAATAAAAACGTTACAATTAAAAACCAAATGGAAGCATTCACCTCTCTTATATGTTTTGAACAACTCATCACAGGGGATAGTGATATCACTTTATTCAAGCCGACATTAATATTTTACATAGTGGTTCCACGGAGATTTGCCGGCCCAAGTTTCCGCATTAGGAAATTGGCCGGCCGAACTAACGGGTTCTGGCTCACTTTAACCCATTACTTTCATGGAAACAGTAGTAATAACTGAGGTGTTTGCAGCTATTAATGACTCATTTATTAATGTAATAATCATGAAAGGATTTCCATGGCAGAACTGCCATCTAAAACTTTACTCAACATATGTCTATATGCTCAACCTTTTTTTTCATAAGAAATGAATACAATGTTTTTTTTACTTGGATAATTTGAGGGGTAATCAATCTAGAAAACTTTAAAAGGTAAGCTAGTTTTAACCCGAGTTTTAAAAGTAAATAACTAATGCTCTATAGATAATTTAAAAATTTGTTTACAAAAATGTAAGATTGGACAATTTATCAAATTAAAACTTAAAATAATAAATATAAACTTTTGAGGTAACGGAAATTTGTTAACTAAAAATGTTTGTAGGCATAAATAACAGTAATTGTAACTTAAGCTGTATATATCAGTTCTAAAAAAGTTTTCTCAATAGTATCTTTCATTGAAAAATGAATAATAAATCAACTTGTTTTTAAATTTTAGCTATTATTACTTTTAATTTAGAGTATTATATTTTATTCTACGTTTAAAAACTAGTATTTTTGTTTCGTTTTTTGCTAAAATAAAGAACACTTCTCAATAGTTTCTTCTTGAACATTTCACAGAATTGTATAAAACTAAGGGTCAATACTTACGACCGTAAAGATAACTGTCTCCTGAAAAAATTGAGCATTAATAAAACATGATTAATTATGTGTTTCTTTTTATTTATTATGATTATGTGTATTGGATAGTTAATATGAATTATTTAATATTAAAGTACAGTTATTGTTACTTTATTTACAAAATTATATGAAAATGTGTATGACCCACTTATTGTTCTAAAGCAATATCACCTTCATTATCTTGATTAGTTTCATTATTATTATTGTCATTATCACTATCAGCATCACTATCAGCATCACTATCACTTTCATCACTATCTTCTAAATGAGCTAAAGCATCTTTAGCATAATTTACAGCTTCATCAAATAATTCTTGTGGAACTAATTTATGTTTCCCTTGAGTTTCCTCACTTGAACACCAACTAATTTCAACTTCAAATTCTTTTTCTTTATTATCTTCATGTGCCACATATATGATTCTAGCAATTTCTTTCACTGCATCACGAGCTTTCAATTGAATATCACCTTCTTCTGATGTGTTTTTAGCAATTAATTTTTCCAATTCAGCACGAGCAGATTGTCTACCTTTCCCTGTGGCAGCACCAGTGTAACCCCAATAAGTACCATTTGGATCTAACATAAATAATTGTGGACCCTTAACATCATCCACACCACCAAAGATAGTGGTAATACCAAATGGTCTTACACTATTATATAAAGTATGAGCTTGCACATATTGACCCAAACGATCAGCAAAGGCTTCCACTGGAATCTTCTTGTGATAAATTTTCTTAAAACTGGCAGCCTCGTCACGTCCACGATTCACTAAATGTCTACCATCTGGAATCAACCCTGAATAAACACAACCAATATGGCTATCCACTGTTTGAATCTTACGATTCTTACCTGGAACCAACAATGGAGAGGTAATCAGTTTCTCCACAGCAAACACTACACCGTCTTGACAACGAATACCAATCGAAGTGGCACCGTTCTCGACTGCCTTATTAGCATATTCTACTTGAAAATTTCTACCATCTGGGGAGAAAACAGAATTGGATAAATCGTAACCAGTCCCAATTGAAGTCATCTTATCTCTATTATTTTATGTCTTAACGTATTTCTTTCTTAACAACCAACTTTACCACAGTGCAATTGACCAGTGGACTCTTATAACCGGATGATAAAGGTTGCCTTGTCAATCGCAATTGCCACCGAATAAAACTTTACTGTTTTCAAATTTCAAATTTGAGATTTTTTAGGTGTTCGAAAAATCATCCACGACTTTGTTAATTTTTTAAAGGTATAAAGAACATCAAACACTATATTTTTCTCCATCCAATCACATAACATCAGTAACTATTAAAAAGCTTTATCTACCCAATCAGTTACTGGGAAATTAAGTGGTTTACCAAAGGTTCTATTCCCATCCATCTTCCCTGTAGAATACCATTTACAAACAAGAGCTGGCTCAGAAATAAACTTAATGAATCTTTTTTGCTAACATTACTTGGGGATGTCTAAGCAGTGTGTCTTTTAAACTGTCACTGGCACTTTCGAGTTGCAATATTGTTGTCTTGATCTCGAATAGATCATCCATAATTTAGTATATGTTGGAATCCATAATCTCTTCACCATCATCATCAGATTCAAAATTTAAATAATCTGTTACTTGATTAACGTTATTTAAATGATCATTATTGTCGGTTTTGTTGATAATATAATCCATTATAATTCACTGGTTGCAGATTAATAGAATATGTTTTGTTCTGGTTAACCCATTCACTAACAACAAATGGTAAGGTGGTTCTTATCTGGGATGTATAACCAATGTGTGGTATAAATTTGAAGTCCCAAACCATCCATTATTTTCATTAATAGGTGCTTACACAGGAAAAATGGATTAAATTTCTGTTGACCACATTAACATAACCATATATATATATCAGTTTCATAAGTTGTTAAACCAACATCATTTTTATCAATATATTCTTTCATATTCTGTATAAATTTTTTCATTCACAATATACAAAACTGTATCTATTCTTAACTTTCTCTTCTATTTTAACTGATTATATTTTAAAGTCTTGAAATAAGATTCAGCCAGCATATTTGTCAATCTTGGTACAAAATTCTTTTTAATGATCTGCTCGTTACTATTTGGGGTAATACCTTTAATATTAAATAAAAATGCAAAAAAAATGCTAAAAAGGACTATATTTTCAATGATATATATAATATTATATGTTAAGAAAAGCCTTTTTCTCGGTGGTTTTCACTACATAAATATATACTTCTAATGATTCTATTTAAATCAGTATATTTAATAACTAAATTGGATGCATATTAATCAATAAAATAGCATTTTTATTGATATTAGAACAATAGACCTGATACATACAACACAATAGCCAAAATCTGCACAAAGAACAATAGACCTTAATTTCCGTGAGGGTAAGTATTTCATAACAAAAATGCTCCTATTTTTTTTTTTTTATTTTATCAAAAAGTGAAATTTCAGATTCCGAGCAATTGAATATTTAAAGATTGGCACTTTAAAGGGGATCGGTCAATAAGCTACTCATCACTTTGCTTTTGAATGAACATGATCGATGAACAATCAATTAACAAAGTTTAGTATATTCAAATAATTATGGCTTCCAATCCACCAGGAAAATGTTGTTTTATGGGGTTCCGTCACGAGGGTGAAACTCACGGTTCTTTCCAAGATTTGTACGGTTTAGACACATATGTCACTGAACCACAAGTCTCTGAATGTTGCAAAGGTAAAAGCAGTGATGCCGAAGTGAAGAAAGTTAACAAGTATATTGTTATCTTGACCGATATCTTTGGCCACAAGTTTAACAATGTGCAATTACTTGCAGATCAATTGGCTCAAGGTACTGGTTTCCACGTCTTGGTCCCAGATATCTTGTTTAATGACCCGGTCATTGACTTGGATGGGTCCACTGACTTCCAAAAATGGTTACATGACCATCCACATGACAAGACCAGAAATGAAGCTGTTCAACCTTTCTTAGAAAGTTTAAAGAAGGAAAAGAATCCGGACTTTATTGGTATTATCGGTTACTGTTATGGTGCTAAATTTGCTGTTCAACAATTATCCCAGGATGGGTTAGCCGATGTCGGTGCAATTGCTCATCCTTCTTTTGTCTCCATCGAAGAAGTTGACGCTATCCCAAAGAGTAAACCATTATTAATCTCTGCCGCTGAAAAGGATGTTATCTTCACTGAAGAGTTAAGACATTTAACTGAAGATAAATTAAAGGAAAATGGTATCACTTATCAATTAGATTTATTCTCTGGTGTGGAACACGGGTTTGCCGCTAGAGGTGATATTTCTATCCCATGGGTTAAATATGCTAACGAGAAGGCTTTAGCTGATCAAATCCATTGGTTTAACTATTTTGGTAACAAGAAGGATTAACTTACTTAAACCATCGAAAAAACCTTTATCAATAGAAATAGAAATATATTGAAGTTATATAACGAAAAAGTAAAAAACAACAACACTAACATCTTTCATAAATATATGAAACTTGTATATCCAAGAAACACATACTATATTTATTTTATTTACATGTTTTTATTTTATTAAATTATCTTAATGAAGATTGTTACAAAGTTGGATCTACACCATTTTGGCTGCCATCTCCGTTATCATTATTATTGAAGAAATAATTATAATCAAACATATCTAAATCACCAAAAAACCCGGCAAATGTCTTTGATAATTGTTCTTCATCTGGTGTAAATGCGTCCCAAAGATTACTAATGTCATCATCATTCAAAGAAAGTTCAGGGTTAACTACAGGATTATTCAAATTAAGATTAGGATTCGTCATTCCATCAGATACATTATTATTATTATTAATATTATCATTATTATTATTATTATTATTATTATCATTATTAATTTTATTATCACCATTAGCTTGAGCATTAGAACTAGCATTTGTTTTCATATTAAACATAGGTGGTTGACGTGGGAAGACTTGTGGAATAAAATCATGATCTAAATGACGTCCCATTCCTCCTGACATGGCTGTATTAGAGGTCACATCAGTACTAACATAAGAAATAGTACTATCACTTGGCGATTCAATTTCAAAATTAACATCAGTCTTTTCTCTATGATTACTTTTCAATTCTGTCATGAATTGAATTAAAGATTTAGTATCAATCATAGAAATATGATTCTTATCTCTTAACAAATCAATTAATTTAGCATTACCATCACTGAATTGGATATTAAATGACATCTTGAAAAACTTAGCCATACGTGGATCAACATCTCTCTCTGTAATTGGTTTAAATAACCCATTCATTAATTTATCATTAATTAATCTGTGAATTAATAAATCATACATGGAAAGAATCTTAAAAACCGAGAAATAAGAATATTTTAAATAACGTGTGACAATGGTATGAATCTTTTTCAATTTAGTTCTTAAAATATCTTGAATAACCCCTAAGGCATCAATCTTCTTATCATTCTTACCCCATTCATTATCTTCCGCTAAGAAAAGTTTATTAATGGCAATTCTTACAATAATTACTAATAAAGTAAACATTGCAGTGGAAAGAGATAGTTGTAAAAATTTAGACACATAATATTTGGTTAATGATGATAATCTTAAATCATCTTTACTATCACCTTTACCACCCTTGTTACCAGTTTTATTTCTATCTATTAAGTCATCTTCAGCATCTCGATAAAAATCTTCATATAATTGAATTAAATCTAAACAATTATTGATTGACATTTTCAAATAACGTAAATAATATGGTAAAAATAATTGTTTCCTTGATGATATAATGATTCTTTCATCAAAAGTTTCACCAATTTCTTTATCTCTAGAATCAAAACCTGGATTTTCAAAATGGAGCATTAGTGCATATGTAGTTCTCACTTGTAAATTTTTACTCATAATCTCTGAAATAAAACATAGAGATGGTCTTGTGGTAAGAATACTCATTTGATGTAAGACATCTTCTGGAGACCCTTCTAATTGTACTACATTAACATTATCAGATTTAAAATGTAAATGTTCTTTAATGTAAACGTCAATATATGACATGGCTTTTTCGATATCCCAAAGAGCGACAGGTTTATTATAAGACATGGTTAATCCATTTAAATTTTGATGTAAAAGAGCTAAATGTGTTCTTCTCCATGCCATTTCATGAAGACTTATAGTAAATGTAGTTAATTGACATTCTGGAACCAAATCTTCCTTGATACGATTCATATAATTTTCAAAAGCCATAGGGGATGAAATATCAATAAATGAATCTAATAATCTCTTAATAGAAACTCTACGACCTTTCAAAGCATTTTCGTAACTTGACATGGAAATAACGGATAACCATAATAATCTTCTATGATTCTTTAACCGTTTATTTTTATGATTTCTAATTTCAGCATAATCGTTTGGATCTCTATGTAAACCAATAGCACTTGAAAGCATTACCACAAGATCACAAACAAATTCAGTTGGGTTAGTGGCAAAAAAATCTCCTTCATCCGGTGAAAACACAAAAAATGCCCACATATAAAGTAAAATAGATACAATATTTTCATTGGGACATTTGGCCCAATTCTCAGATATAAGACATCTCAACACATCAACAATAATGTCATTCTTAATTGGATATTTATGTAATGTTTCCAAACTCATATATTTATCAAATTGATCTTGCTTAATTAATTCACCTTCTTCTAGCATACTCATAAACATGTAAGAAATTTTTAAAACACATGCTAGAATACAAATATTTTCAATTTTATTTCTTATTCCAGAATTGCCTAGATTCAGTTTACATTTTTCTGGATTAGCTGGATCAGCAATGACTACTTCAGTGATACAATCATGGAAAGTACGTAAATCAGCAAATGGTAATAAAGAATAAACATTTTCATAAAAATGTTGTTTATAACTGTTAACCACTGGTAATGGTGGTAAATAACTTTCAAATGATGCAATCATTTCTTTTAATAAGGGTGAATAATGATCTTCTAGTTTGGAACTATCATTTTCATCAAAATCAAAATTAACTGTATCTTCTAAATGTTCATTTGTTGCGGGATTCATCCAATTCTCTAATAATTTACCTACATCTGAGGTACCGGTCAATCCAATAATTCTATTACAAAAATTATTAATTTTAGCAATTTGTCTCTTATCCTTTGATGGACATCTATCTAATAAAATTTTTTGTAATTTAAGAAGATTTGATTTTAATACCTGGTGTGTTCTTGATATACTAATGTCAACAGTAATGGCACTGACTAAATGATCAGCATAAACACCATGATTAGATTCTGTATAATTAGAACTAAGATCATGTTTAACCACTAAAATTGAATTACTATTGACCCGACTTATATTGGTACTATTAACACCACTTGAGTGCGTAGAGTTATGTGTGGTATTATTATTTGAAGATGAATTACTTTTCAAAGATGCTGGATTAATGAAAATTGACATTAAAGTGATAGCGAAAAAGGCATCATTAATCATAATATAATTGGGAGATAATGGATTCACTTCTCTTTTCATTACTTTGGACATAATCAATCTGGGATTAACATCAGCTAATTGCACTTTTTGTTTAAAGAAATCGTCATTAAAATTAATAGGTCCATTAGCGGTATCAATGACAATATTGTCTACCAAAGGTTCACCTTTCTTCGTAGTTAATTCTAGCAAACTTTCTTGTCTCATCGGAGTATCATCTCTCATATTATGTTCTTGTTCTAGTAGTTGACTTTGTTCATCCAGTAACATCTTTGTCTTCTTTTGCCAATAATCTACTTCATTTTCTAATCTTAATATCGTGGCATCCTTAGATAAATGTTTTGGAGCAGGTTGAATGGCAGTATCATAAATACATTCTATCCCCAATTTATCACAACGAGAACATTCTGGTTTCTCTTTATCACATTTTGATTTCGCTAATCTACAGGCTTGGCAAACAAATGAAAGTCTATTTCTTCGCTTCTTATTTTGTGTGGGTGTCTTATTCTTGACCACCGAATTGGCTTTAACTTCACGTGTTTTATCCAGGTTCATATTCATATTGAGGGTAAGTTGTGTGGGCATAGAAGGTTTGGGTATACTATTATTATTCTTTATCGTAGCAGGTAATCTTTTTGGTAAATAAATAGAATCTCCGAGAACTGGTAAGTTTGTATATTGTGGAGGAGTTGGACTCATTCCTTGTTTGGCATGGAACCTGATATTCTTGTTGGGCGTCTTTTCCGATTGTCCAGGTGGAAACATAGTGGCTTATACACTGTCTTTGGAGTGTATTTAACTGGTCTTTAGCGGTCTTTGTGTCAACTTTACCATTCAAATCATCTTTGCTTTCTGTATTTCAAGAAATTAAAAACAAAAAAACATCAAAAAACGTAATTATTTTAGTTAACGCCCGCCAGCTTATGAAATGTTTATTGGCAACGGGGAGGTAAAGAAATGGAAGCTCCGAGGAAAGTATATATATAAGACGAGGGAGATCAAAGAATAAAATTGAGGGAATTAAGTTATCAAGAGGGCAATGGAAAAAGTCTATGGAGTGAAACCTGACGTTACGTCTTTGGATGAGGATTTGAAACAGTTAAGAAGCCAGAAATTCTCTAAAGAGTCTGTGGAGGAGATCAAGAACTGGATATTCAAGAGTGTCCTTAAGGAAGAGGTTCCTTCACCAGCTTTGCTTGAGGTTTTGAAAAGTGGGACCGTATTATGTCGGTTGGCTAATGTCTTGGCGGGGGAAGATCATGGTATACAAATTAAATACAAAGAATCGAGGATGCCATTCGTTCAAATGGAACAAATATCACAGTTTTTAGCGTTTGCGAGACAATATGGAGTCCCAGAGAGTGAAATGTTTCAAACTGTAGATTTATATGAGGAGGCAGATCCTGCCTCAGTGTATCAATTACTAAAATCTTTATCCAGATATGCAAATAAGAAACATCCAGAGAAATTCCCTGTTCTGGGTCCACAACTAGTAGAGAAAAGGGTACCTCCACCTGTGAAACGTAAACCAGACCACTTAAAGGCTACTGAAATGTGGTCTACACAAGAGTATGGCTACATGGGGGGTGCTTCACAAAGTACGGAACATGTTGTCTTTGGACAAAGAAGGAATATATTATAACTCAGTTTATATAATTTTACGTTGCATATAGATAATTATTCTTTAACGATTATTTATTTTAGATTGGGAAACTGGTCAAGATATCATCTTTAGTCTTCCACTGAGTGATAGATGAAACATACCTCGGAATATCTTCTGGGATACTTTGTTCACTTTCTGGAAACTCTTCAACATTGACAAAAAGCTCATCTTTTCTTAAAGATTTCACACAAGACCAAACACCCAACGTGGTATCACAATATATCACTTTATATGCAATACGTGGATCTAAATTTAACTTAAACCCGTCTTTACAACTAGGAACTACAATCAATACCAATTCTTTCTCCTTTTGTAACAAATCCATCCAAGGAATAGTGTCTTGGGACTCTACAACACTCTTAGTCACCACCACACAACGAGACTTATCCTTTAAAGGTTTCTCATTAGTATTATCATTTGTTGTTGTGGAGGTGGTGTGTAAAGATTTATATAAATAATAACATGAAGTTCCAACACCAATGGCCATGGCTATACCAATAGCCCATTTGTTACCATTTCTTCTCCATTGAGATCTACCTCCTGGTCTTCCGTCACTCATCTTTGTGTTGTTTGCTTTGTTCTATGCCTTTTAAGAGTTGCGATGAGCTTTAAATTTAATTTCAAGCTTTTAATATTAATATTAATATTATTATTATTATTATTATTATTATTATTATTATTATTATCACAAGTTAGACTAAGAATAATAAATAAGAAATCCTATATAGAATCTCCAATCAGATGGATATTACTAGATTTTCTGCCTCAACGGTGCATTTAGACCATATTACAACAGCCTTAAACTGTTTAACACCCTTTGGTGGTAATTATGATGATTCAAATAATGGGTTATTAAATAATTTAAATAATAAAGACAATTCAAACAACTCGAATTCAAATATTAATAATGATGATGTGATGATTTATATCGATCCAGATGGATTATCATTTATTAGAGATTATAATAGTGTCATTCGAATACAATTGTTATTATCAAGAGAATTATTTGTTTCATATTCATATAACAATGAACATGATCCAACGCGACATTATGATCCTGCACAAGAGAAAGCAGATGGTGATGATTGTATGAAACTTTGTGTTAAACTGAGTCCATTATTAGATACAATCAATGTGGTGAATAAAAACCAGGATGATGTTATTGAATGTACAATGAATTATGACGGTTATGGATCAATGTTTGCATTAATATTACAAGACTCTTTAGTCGAAGAGAAAGTGAAATATTCAACGTATATGTTTAATGAGGCAATGAGAGATAAAGATGCAGAATTGTTACAATTACAAAGAGATGCGGTTCAATTTGAATGTATTATTAAAGGTGATATCTTATATAATGCATTAAAGGATTTAAAAGAATTAAATGCCAAAGAATGTTATATTTATGTAAAGTCAAGTTCACAAGAAAATGATAATATATTTGCCATTATTGCTAAATCAGATATTGGCTATTCAAAGATTATATTACCGAATAATAGAAATATTATTGAAAAATTGGAAGTTATGAATCCCATGATTACTAGTGATTCAAATTTAATCTTTGATACACCTATAATTGCATATTTTGATTTTAATAGATTCGATAAGATTAGATTAAGTTGTAGAATTGCTTCCAAAGTGTTGTTAAGAATGGATATGAATGGTATATTGGGTGTTAACATATTAAGTCAAACAAACAATATTATTGTTTCAAATAAAAACAATGAGAAACAGACCTCTACTAACACTTCAAAGGAGACACCATTACCTATAGATTATCCAGGGATTGTTATTGAAATTACTATGCTCACCAAGGACACGTTGGATGCAGTGGCACAACAAGATATTGAAACTTTAATGGATGTGACTTTAAGAGGTAGAGCTAGAACTAGAGATCAAAATGGAAGAGATCCAATTGCCCAGAGATCACATTATCTAACTGATAATCATCCAACTACTAAACCAGTGACAAATAATTTATTACAATTATCAAACAATGTAGGTAACACGACTAATGATAGTGAGGCAGAAACAGATGATGAAAATATTCAATCATCTAGACAATTAGATACTACGGAGTTTCCCTTCTTTTAAAAAAGATTAAAAGTAAATAATAGAGAAAATTGTTTGATATGCTAATGGATATATTTCTTTGAAATTAAATTATAAATAAGTGTTATATATAAATTATTTATATGTAAAAAGAAATTTAAATTAACCAAAAAGAGATGATTTGTACAATAATAAGGGAGATAAAAATTAAATTAAATTAATATATTAAAAAAATTTAATAAATCGCTTATTGTTGAGAGAAATGATCTAAGATCATAGCTCTTTCATCAGTTTCAGCACCCCAGTTCTTAACAACAACAACGGAAGCACCAACAACCTTTCTAGCGTTACCTTCACGGTCAATCTTACCTAAACCGGCCCATTCACCTAATTGCTTGGCATCAGCAACCTTGATTAATGGAACCTTGTTGTTTGGGTCGTTAGCTAAACCTTCGACTAACTTAATAATGTTATCTTCAGTAACAGAAGAGACTAAGACAACTAATTGAGCTTCACCTCTGGTTAAAGCCTTGGTGGATTCTCTTAAACCTCTAGCTAAACCATCGTGGATTAAAGCGGTTCTTAAGACAACCTTTAAAGCATCTTCGATGGTAACTTCAGCGGTTTGTTCGACAACAACTTGTTCTTCTTGAACTTGGGCAACTTCTTCAACGTCAGACATTTTGATTATATTTGGTTCTTTGGCTTTCTTTAAGGATTGACTTCTTTACAGGAGAAATAATAAAAGACTGCTCAGTGGTTCTCTTGTAACTGAGTGATTCCAAACAATCCATCACAGATGGCTATTGATCTTATCTCATTGCAACCGTCGGTGTCCTTCCAACTAACAGTTCCCTCTGGCACAAACAATCCATTACAGTGCGCCATACAAAACTGCGATGAGGTGCCATAATTTTTCAGAATTTCAGAATTTCAGAATTTTTCAGTGGAAAGTTGCGTCGGCGGACCAGAGTTACCCAATAGGGTAATTTCTATTTGAAACCCCAAGGGTGTACAGAAGCAGCCAGAAAACAGTCCCACGGAAATAATAAAGGAATATAAATAAATCAAAGATAAAATAAAATAAGGTAATATAAATTAAAATACATGAACATATTGCAAAGGATATGTAGTGGGATGAGGTGGCAGGATGGTCTTGGTAAAATAGAAATAGAAATAATAATAATAAAAGATTAGTACATGGGTAAGACACGAGCAATTCATCTTGCTATTTATTTTTTATTTTTTGGGTTGATTGATTAAATTGTTTGTAATGTCATTTTGTTTTTAAATTGGAGTAATATAATATATAATTTTTTTTTTTGGCTGTTGGGTGTAGTAAGTTCAACTTACCACTATGAATATAATGTTAGAAAATATCAGAAAAAATATTGGAATGAAATAAAAAATGTTGGGGAGGAGTTGAGGGTGGATAGGTGTGTCATTAAAAGTAGAGGTATGCTATGCAGGGAAAGAGGAAGAACGATTTACAATGCTATCATATTTCCATCTTACCCACAAATTCATTGTTATCGTCATCACGATTCATATCCACATCTTCGTCTTCATCATCGTCTTCAATGGCATTTTCGTCATATGTTGGTGCAGTACCATCATTACCCATGGCCATCGGATCTTCATCTTCAAAATCAACATCAAAAAAATCATCATCACTACCTACAATCTTTTCATAAATTACTTTAGCAGCTGTGACAACTTCATCATATGATATTTCACCACTTGGCATAGCAGTATAGATCACGCCATTATCACTTGCATTAGGAATAAATTTATTAATTTGCTCTTGCGAATGATCAAATAATGCAGGGTTAACAACATTAAATGGAGGTGTGTTTGTAAGTTGGGTATAATATAATTTAGCCAATAATTGAACTTTTTCTCTAGTAACATATTCTTTAAATGATTGACCTAATTTAAATGAATTAACAATTGAATGACCATCTTGTGTCACTTGAACTAAATTATCATCTTCAGGAATCTTTGTTGAAGATTCTCTAATAATACTAATTTCCATTGCCTCCAGGGCAGCATCAAGATCCATTTCTGCACGTGGACCTTGTTGAGTAGTGGAAAGATACCATATACATGTACCATCAGGGCAACATTCTGAACCAGAACCAATAATAATAGCTTGCACAACTTCTTTGTTACCAGATTTTAATGAATTCGGTGGGAAAACAATCACGGCAGCAGATTCACTATTATTAAACCATTCTGAACAGTTTTTTTCAACAATACATGTTAACCTATGTACCTCATATTTTTGTTCTGGCATGTTATAACTATATTCGGGGGCTTGACTTGGTGACATTACGACTTTCTCTTCAACTTCCACTTTAGAACCATCTTCAAATGTAGCAATCTTAGTCTCTGGATTATATGTAACTAATTTTTCATTAAGTTTATATGTGGCACCAGCGACAGCTGCAGACCTACAAAACCCTTGTGAAATTTCACCTGCACCACCATATTTAGAATATAAGACTGGGAATGGACCATAGACGTCAAAACTAATTAAATAACGACGAATTCTTTGTAATGATTCAGGAACTTTAGTATCAATATTATAACAAAGTCCAATAGAAAAGATTAATTCAAAAACTTGTGGTTTATCCAATTTAAATTTGTCAACAAGAAATTCAGCTAATGATTTATCCTTATATGGTTCCCAAATTTCTGGTTGTTGTTCCCAATCTAATACAAATTTAATAAATTTCATTAAATTACGTTTTGTCATTAATGGTAAAGTATCATTAGTAAAGATTTCTTGTCTTGAATTTTGTAATTTTTCAAATGAATCATTTTCAAAAGTATGGAATGTAGATAATGCTTGAAATTCTAAATATTGATACACTCTTGATTTGACTAAGATTGATAAAAGATCTGATTTAGCAAACATAATCTTTGGAGATAAATCAATACCAAATGTCCTGGATTGATATTTACCATTGGGTCCAATATCATTAGAGACATATAATTTAGCATTTTTATAACATGGAATTTGATTATCATTAATTTGACTAACCCATCTTTTAATTTGTTCCACTGTTAATGTAGCAGAAGAATCCCCATAATAATCATTTGAATCCACATGTAAGACATTAGACCCTTGCCATGATAAAGCAGCAGCTAGAACACTTTCTACCATCCCTGTCCCGACTATTAAGACATCAACTTTTTCCGGGGTAGTTTCAGGTAAGGGATCTTCAATACCAGCTAGATGTGGGACGATTAATGGAGTTGGTTGTTGGAAGGAGAAGAACGATGGTCTACGTTCCACCATAGATGGACGACGTTCAGGACTTAACATCTTTCAAAATGAATCTTGGTTAATATATTTTTTTTTATCTTTGTGTAAATCTGTACCTTAAAAAGTTTTTTTTTATAACGTTGTAACTTTAGCCGCTAAATTAAATTAGTAACCACTGTCTTAATATAAAAGGTAATGGTTTAAATAACGCTTGGCTTAAAACTAACGCGTGCAAAATATATATTTTCCTTTTGTATCCTCACTTTAAAAACTTGAGGTAAGTCTTTAGTAATATTTTTTATGTTTTCTTTGTGTAGTACACTTTGTTTTCCGTTTAATAACTGTAATGTAGGAATGTTTATACCACAGATAAACTACTGTAATTTAAATTCTTATTCTAGTTTCAATGCAATTGCAACTTGTTTGTTCTACAGCTCTGGAAACAGCTGTCAAAGTTTGCTAACTAACACTATAAAAATACATTTTCTTTCTGCTTTTGTTGTTTTTAAATGTTAAAAAAATAACGTCGCAACAAAAGCGAAAATTTTTCTTCACAGTGTGCGAATTACCCTATTGGGAAAATTAAGACGTGTGACAATTAATAAAAGCTTAATTAATGTCTTATTGTGACAACTCCGATTTAGCTGGAATACACAGTTAAATTAATACAAAGATTAATCTCTGGAAGTCGTGACGGAGTGTGATGTTCATGAGATCAACTGGCTAGAGACTTGCTAGGGAGAACAAATTCTAACAAGGATCCACGTAGGTACATCTTGTTCAAAGCCTCTCTTCTTGCCGCAAGTCCCCCCACAAGAAATACGCTACCTTCGGATTCTAAGATGGATCCACCAATACTAGTGACTCTATGTGATTTGGATTGTTCTGGTGGGACACTAGATTCAGGGGATATTGCCTTCATTCTCGGGGCTGTGTTAGCCGCGTCCTGTGGTAATTGTGGTGTCTCGGAAGGTAAATTTGATTCCATGCCACTAGGGACCAAGGACCCTTGTATGCAACGTGTTCTTAAATTAATAATATTCATAACACTATTTCTAGTGGTTAGTTTCTCCATCTGTTCTTCTAATTCATCATTTTCATTGGTTGGAACCTCTCTTAATGGTAACGAATTTGGATATAATTGTTTAACATCTTTACTGGAAAACCCACCTGCCATAATAGACATAAATCCCAATGTGGCCATGGAATGACCGACAAGTTTCATTTGTGCAATAATTGGGTTCTTTAAATCATCACATCTAGTACCATATGTATCCATACGTGTCCAAGTACCTTTATCCAAGTTGAACCACCACATATCACCATGTACATCTGTATTGTTTGATCCACCATGAATGACAACAATTCTACCTCTAGAGCTATCCGGTGTTTATGAATCATTAGTTAATGTATGTTTCAATTCACTTGTTTGTAAATCACTTAAATTAGAATTAGCTGCCTTTTGTTTTGCAGAGTTTATAGAACTTGAAACACTTCCACCATCTCTTTGCATAGAAACACTATGATGCATTTCAGATCCAAATGATGTAGAATACTTACGTTCACGATTGCCAAATGGGTGTGGAGAAGTACTAAGACCTTTACCAAAATCAAATGTAATTGTAGAATTAATATTATCACGATGTTTAGCAGATTTAAAATCAATCTTGAAATTTTCTTCTAAATTCTTTAACATATTTTCTTGTTTTAATTCATTGTTAACTAATCTTGATGTTGGAATGTTATATGCAAAAAAAGCCCTCTTTGATGGCCAATTCTCCTCCGAATTAACAATAGGAATCTTTACAGCAATGACAGTATCAGCAAATTTTAAGAAATTTCTCTTACCACGTCCAACAACTTGAATGTCTAGTTTCCACATATCATTCATTGCCTCATATTTATCATCACCAGTTTGTCTGTACCCACCAAATATAATCACAGTATTAACATTAACCCCATGATTAATTTGATTTATTGTTTGCCTACTAGATCCACGAGGTGACATTTTAACTGTTTTATTACTTTTAATCGAAGTAAAATCTGGTGTTCCCGGTATTGTTGTATTTTGTGGTGTTGCTAATGGTGGACTTGGTGTATCTGTTGTTACTTTATCTGTGGAAAATCCAATATTACCAATATCTGATGTAGATACTTGCATATGACCAAATCTGGCAGTGAAAGTTGGATATCTAACATGTTGATAAGATTGAGCTACAACGTCAACTTTAGTGAAATGTAATGCAACTGTATCAAGAATGTATACAGTATTATTTAAAAATGAACTTCTTTTCAGATAATATTTACCATCTTTGTTTGTCTTTGTTTCTGTCTTGATTTCAAACCCACCATAAAATAAGATATGTCTTTCTGTTAACTTGGATACTGTAGCACATAATAATGGTGGTGGTATTTGACCTGATATTGTAGGTCTTAATAATCGTGAAGACTCGATAGAATAAATGTAAAGATGTGGGTTATTAACTAAAGTTGGATTATTAATAACCTCTGGTAATAATGGTGGAGGTAAATTCTTAATACCATCAACATAAAATTTATCTGGGTTTGGTGCCTCAGCGTCATAACGATAACATGGAATTAGACCCCCAAACATAAAGATACGTTTATTCATACTGATAGAACAATGATAAGTTAATGCAGGAAATTTATATTCAGAAAAGATTGATTTCATTACAGAACAACCTGAAAATGTATCATAAATTGTGGGGATATAATCTAAACCTTTAATAAATAATGGACATGTCTTATGAGTGAAAATATCTTCATGTTTAATATATTCACCTACTAATAAATCCTTACAATCATCTCTAATGATAGGAACCCATAAGTTATGTCTTTTCAATACGTCTAAATTGTTAAAATCAACAGTCAATAATTTTTTGTAATATTTTCTATAAGGGTTAACAAAATTCATATCAATCATATCCTTTGGTTGATATAAATGGTCATCATTACGCATAAATGCCTCATATTGGGCATCATGAGAATATAATTGTTCTTGATTCTCTTGTCTTTGTTCCTCCACTTCGTCATCAATATTTAAACTTAATGGATTATCAGAGTTATTATTAGTTCTAAAACTGAAATCATTAAATTGGTGTGCTAAATCTTTACCCATATATAATTCACAATATTCGTCCACTACACTAGTAGAATATGTAGTTATTGGCATATCTTTGTTCCAACCTGGTTTCCCATCTGTACTTCTATGAGCTGAGAGGGTTAATCTTCTATTTAATTGATATGGTTCAATTCTGTTCTCTGCACAATTAAGGAAATGATCCATTAACATTTGATATTTGACTCTCTCGGTACGAACAGAATTTGCACTATTATTAAATGTTCCCGTTGTTGTTGAATTAGTCGTGTTATTATTATTGTTATTATTGTTATTATTGTTATTATTATTATTATTATTATTATTATTGTTATTATTATTGTTGTTGTTGTTGTTGTAATTTTGTGTAGTATTATATGAAATATTTTTGGATGAAGGGGTGGAAAATTCAGATCCACTAATGACACTACTATGTCTTCTCGCACTACCTCTTTTCAGATCATAGTAACGAGTCAATTGAACGTCATTAATCTCTTTCACTTGTGAATCATCATACTTATCCGCAGTAGTAATTAAAAGTGAAGATGTATTTGTTAAATATTCAATCACTTTATAGTTATTCTTGTAAGTTTCTAAATTCCCAGTATTTGGCGATAACGAGTTCTCCTTTTGAAAGGACAATTCAGGCATATTTGTAACTGTTCCGACTTGTCTGACTAATTTGACTGGTAAAACTAGGTTTATAGGCTCTCGCACCGGTGATATCTCTGTTGTTGCACCATTGAATAGAGGTTTCCTTAGTAGTCTGAGTCTGATTTCTTAATTGTGGGTTGACATTTCCTTGAAATTTCACTTTTCGATTTTTTTGTTTGTGATTTTTTCCTTACCCCATGAAAAACAATGAAAGATCCATTATGAGAGAGACAGATTCGGACCTTTTGCGAAGAGAGTGTTACAGTGGTGATTAATGACTAGTAGCCGTGCTATTGATGAGATACTGAATAGAAGTAAGAGCTAATGTGGGCATGAAATGTATTGCGTGTCGAAGGCGGTATAAAGAGGTATATATATATATATTTATATGTAAAATAATAAAGGTTTGGAAGAAACAAACAAACACACATACTACTTCTTACCACGTTTTATTATCTTATGACCATTCTCTGGGTTAATAGTGTTATTCTTCAATGTTGAGAGTGGGATCGATGAGTTTGGATCACTGAATTTGTGAACACTAGAGACAAAGATTTGGAATTTTGGTTTCTTCGCTTTAGTCACTTTCTTCTTCTTTTTCACAATGGTCTTTCTTGGTTGTGTTTGTGGTGGTAAGATAGTTGTGGATGGGAATGTCGAGATCGAGGGTAATCTTGAAGGTATATTTGAGACTTGTGTAGATGGGGCAGATGATGAAAAATCACTATTTGTTAATGTGGAAGCAGTACGTTCACTTTTAAAGGACCCCATCTTTGGTAAATCTGGAACAGGTAAGAATTTTAATTTATTATTGTTGTTATTGTCCATGGGTAAATTAATGTTTGAGCGTGGAGTTGGGGATAAAGTGACATCCAATGAATTCTTTTCTAACATAGTCATATTTCTTGATAATACTGGAATTCTATCAATTAATTTACTTGTAGTATTCATATTCATCTTTGGTAAAGACTTTGTCACAGATGAATTTAATTGAATTGTAGTTGGTGATGAACCATCAAATTCCATATCATTTCCATCATTATCTAATCTTGCATCGATATTACTTGTTCTTCTATTCAAAATAATATTATTAGTACTATTATCATTTTTATGTAATTTTGGTATTTGACCACTGTTTAAATTTTTCTTATTTCTACCTCCCTTTGTTTTTTTTGGAGTAATGACTAATTTAGGACTTCTAATAGTAATATCTAATGAATTTGTATTTGTACTTGGTGACATAGATACAATACTCTTCTTAAGATTATTATTATCTAGGATTGGAGGTCCAGTTATAGTGGTATCCTTTCTTGCCCTTTGAAAATCAATTAAAGCACTATTTGATGTTCCAACAAGTGTATTTTTAATACCACTACTTGTCACCATGCCATTATTATTATTATTTTGTGTAATAGGATTATTATTAAATGGTGTACCCATATCATTTAATATACGTCTACCATATGGTGTTAATGACATTGATAATTTTTTCAATGGTGACATTGTATTTGAATTTGTTAATAATTGTCCATTATTAAACATTAAATTAATATCAATTTTACGTAATGGAGTTCTTGTATTTGTAGAAATCTTATCCCATAAATCTGTCAAATTATTATTATTATTATCTTGAATACCGTTATTATCTGGATCATTAATATTATTAACTGTATTGAAAAGATGCATTAAATTTGAAGATGAGGGTCCATTATTATTATTATTATTTGGATTAATCGTATCCTCATTTAAAAATTTTAATGGAGATCTTGCTGGAGTGTTATGGAAAAAATTTATACCAGCTGGAGAATCGTATAAAAATTCTCTTAATTGTACTGGAGATGGTAATAAAAAATCAGTTTGAATATTAGTATTATTGTTATTATTATTTGGAACAGTTAAATTGTTATTATTGTTAATGTTAGTGGATGCAATGTTGTTGTTAGTAGTAGTAGTGTTATTACTATTTTTATTTTTAGATAGTAAGTTTGACTGTTTTGTCGTCGTTGACTCCACAGCAGAAAATTGTAATGCACTCGAAGGTTGAATATTAATATCTTGTAAAGCATCAGTGACAATCCCATTCTTATTTATATTGTTTGTATTATTACTAGTATTATTACTATTATTATTATTATTATTATTATTACTATTATTTGCATATAATTGTGGATTTAAAGTTCTATCAATAAATGAAGAATCTGGATTTCTATGGAAACTAATATTATTATTACCATTTTCCATACTATTATTTGATATGGCTAAATCTTGTTGTTGTGAAGAATCCAGTTGGTTTGAAGAATATGGGGTTGGGAATTGTGTCTTTGTTGGAATGGGACTATTAAACACATATTTCATATTATCTGATAATACCCTGAAAAATTGTGCATCTGTTGAACCCATATCATTCGTTATTGGTAAATTTGATCCCGAACGTAACATATCTTCATCACTACTACGAGCCTGTGCACCCATCTTGGACTCAGAATGTTGATCCATCTGACTTAATTAATGAAATGGTTGTTATTGGAGTTGTTTTCTTTAAAGATCTTCACTCTATTTGTTTATTTCGAGGAGGGGTTTGGAGGGGAGGCAATGTTGCTAAAAATAAGTATGTTCTCGTTCCAATACTATTTTGTTTTAGTGTTTTGTTTTTATATATAGCCTGTCTCTGTATGTCTGTGTGTGTAATGTTTGAGTGACTTCAATTGCTCTGACTCGTGTCTTGGGGATCTAGCTTTGGGGGGAGGTTAGTTGTTCTCTTCAAAGCTTTGTAACTCTTATTTTAAGACTGTTTCAAGTTTTTTCTGTTTGTTTGTTTGTTTTTTGGAAATTCTGTGCTTTGCGTGGAGATTCAAAAATTGGTGTTCTGCGGGTAACCCTGGGTTTGTTTACGTTTTGAAGATCCTGAAATATCCAGATTTAACATTACGAGCTGAAGAGTTAGAAGAGCAACTAGAGCAACTAGAGCTGAGAGGAAGTAGATCAGGTAGATCAAGTAGGTCAATTGCTAGAGAATGAGCAGAGTGTACAGCGAGAACAATAACAGTGACATGATGGCCGGTGGCGTTGCTAGAGATGCGTCTGCGGTTTGGTCAGATTGGCAAGCCACACATGAGAGCAGTAATATACTTTCTCAGGCTGACAATGAGGTTGAAGACAGTTTCAACTCGACCAGATCGTTACATAATCTTAGGGGCACTCGTGGGTATGCCACCAATGATCATTTCCCAGATTCACAATTTATATCAGAAGATGATATGGATATAAACAATGATTTTAGTAGTATTGTTTATAATAATAATGATAAGGATAATAGCCAAAGTTCATCTTTACGTTCCCCCGTGGGGACAAGTAGTAGTATTGGTGGGAGTATAAGGAAATACAGTGATGATCCATTCGATACAGTACAACAAAGACATAAATCTTCAAATAGAACCACTGTGGAAGATCCAGAATTCTTGCATTATTTGAAAAATGATAAAAGACAAGAACAACATCAATTAAAACCAAATGATTTAATAGTCAAGAATATTGGTGAATTATCTGGTGAAGTTTACAATACCTTTAAGAATAAAAAGACACGACCAAATAAAAGAAATAGTACCACAACAACAAATACCACCACAAATATGACCATGGGAAATTCAAATAGTGAAGATGATAGTATGAATGATACATCAAATGAAGTGTTTAGAGATGCCAAGAACGTTTATGAAGGTATGATAACACAAACAAATAAAAATTTAACTAACATTAAGAAACAAAATAAATTGCCATTAATTACACCTGAATCTGTGGGATTTAATTTTCAAAATAATTTAGGTAAATGGGTTATGAATAAAGATGAAACCAATTCGCAAGATATATCTGCAAATCATACTGTAGCAGATATTTCATCCTCAACCACATCACAACCACTAATAAATTCCACATCTAGTCCACCAAGAAAAAATAATAATACTAAGAAGAATATAATATTGGAAGATACACCATTACCATTTAAGATTAAGAAAATTTTACCTGATGAATTACCAAAAGCAGAATCAAGTCTTGAAACATTTGAATCACATAAGATTTCATTAATACATAAATTAACACCAATTTTAATTAATCGTAATTGGGATAAATTAGTAAATTTAAATGCCAGAAATTTAAATCTAATTAATGTCACTGGATTAAATATATGTTTCCCTGAACTTATTTCATGTGATTTATCAAATAATAATATTAAAGTATTTGATTTGATGAATTCAATCCCATCAAAATTAATTGAATTAAATTTATCAAATAATTTAATTAATGAAACCTTTTTACATAACGATGATAATGAAATGATTATATTTAATAATATTAAGTTATTAAATTTATCAAATAATAAATTTAGTAAAAATTTATCATGGTTAACTATGAATGACGATAAGAATAATAATAGATTTATAAATTTAAAAGAATTAAATTTAACGGGGAATCAAATTAAATCATTAATTGGATTACCAAATTATTCTACAATTGAAAAGTTAAATTTGAGTAATAATGAAATTAATGGTATAATTGATTTTAAAGAATTGATAAAGGGGGATAATAAATTTGGTTGGTCTTATATTAAAGAATTAAATTTAAGTGGTAATGGTATTACAAAGATTTATAATCTTCATTTATTAAAGTCGTTGACACATTTAAATTTAAATAATAATCCATTAACATCGATATATTACCCCAAAGAGGTGGAGATTAATGATTTAATTCATTTAGAAATATTATCTAATAAATTAAAAAATCTGGGTGGCGATGACGAAGATAGACAATATTTATCAATGCCAAATTTACAAATCTTAAAGATACCATGTTATGAAAATTTATTTAAGATAAAAGAATTACCCCAAGGGTTAATAAAATTAAGTATACAAGGGGGACAATTTAAAAATTTAATTGAATGGGGGGTTATACCTGGATCAGTACAAACTCTTGAGATTGTGAAAATTGCTGGATTGACGAGATTACCCGATAATAAATATATGGAAATTTGGTTTGCATCATTACAAGAATTAAATTTGTCAGGGAATGATCTTTCCAGTTGGACAAATTTAATTCAATTCTTACCCTTTACACATTTAAAGACATTAAGATTAGAAGATAATAATATGTTATTATTTGAACGTGGTGTGAAGGATCGGGAGAGATTAGAACCTGAACTACGCACATTGTTAATGACTGCCATTCCGAGTCTTGACTCTGTGACTCTGTGAGCATATAAATCTGTAAGTACACGATATAATAAATATAACGATTTAATCTCCAACAACCTGCCTCTACGTCATTCGGAACCATTAGAGTGACTGCAGGCCCTCTTTCTTTTACCAGCCGACTACTGCTATTGCTAGCGCTATTGCTAGCGCTATTGTTCAAGCAAACTATCATTTTAGCTTATCTCCTCTTAACTCCACTCGCTGCTGGTTCTCCACTTTCTGAACCACTCTCGCTGTTATTTCCACCAATTATTATGCCGCCTTTGCCTTTGTCACTCTGAAATTTCGCAAGGACCGGACTTTTACCCCGCTTTTTGGGACAATAAACCCCACGAACAATAGCGCCGAGAACAATACCCAACTGGTTTCCTAACGGATTTTACCAGATTGTAGTAAGGGGTGCTGTTTGTTGGAGAATTAGTTGTTATTATTGCAAAGGGGGGATTGCAATTGGAAGTGCAGAGAAAATTCTTTATATAAAGGATGGGGTCAATTGGAGTCCTATTTGATTAAAAATTTGTCTGTTTTCAATATACTTTCTCTTTCATATTTCTAATAACAACTTAAACAAAAAAGAAGTAAAGTAAAATGTTTTCTGCTTCTGTTCAAACTGTTAAATCTCAAAGATATACTTTATATCGTCAATTACGTCTTTTCTCACAATTACCTTTAACGGTACCAATTAAATTACCCAATGGGTTGGAATATGAACAGCCAACGGGTCTTTTCATAAATAATAAATTCGTTCCCTCAGTGCAACATAAGACTTTTGAAGTCATTAATCCATCCACTGAAGAAGAAATTTGCCAAGTTTATGAAGGTAGAGAAGATGATATTAATATTGCCGTTGATGCAGCATCAAAGGCTTTTGAAAATGGGTCTTGGACCAAGATTGATCCACAAAAGAGAGGTGAAGCTTTATATAAATTAGCAGAATTTATTGAAAAGGATAAAGAAATTATTGCCTCTATTGAATCCTTAGATAATGGTAAAGCAATTAATTCTGCTCGTGGTGATGTTCAATTAGTTGTAAATTATTTAAAATCTGCTGGTGGGATTGCTGACAAGATTGACGGTAGAACCATTGACACGGGATCCACACACTTCTCTTATACAAAGAGACAACCATTAGGTGTTTGTGGTCAAATTATTCCATGGAATTTCCCATTATTAATGTGGGCTTGGAAAATTGGTCCTGCGTTAGCCACAGGTAATACTGTGGTCTTAAAGACTGCAGAATCAACTCCATTATCCGCTTTGTATGTTTCAAAATATATTGCTAAAGCGGGGATTCCACCAGGTGTAATTAATATTGTCTCTGGGTTTGGTAAAATCACTGGGGAAGCTTTAACTACACATCCAAAGGTTAAAAAGATTGCATTCACTGGTTCCACTGCCACAGGTAAACATATTTATCAAAATGCTGCTAAATCATTAAAGAAATGTACATTAGAATTAGGTGGGAAATCACCAAATGTCGTCTTTGCTGATGCTGATATGTCAAAAGCTGTTCAAAATGTTATCTTAGGTATCTTTTATAACTCTGGTGAGGTTTGTTGTGCTGGTTCAAGAGTTTATGTCGAAGAAAAAGCATATGATGAATTTATTGCTGAATTGAAAACAGCTTTAGAATCTTTAAAAGTTGGTAACCCATTTGATGAATTAACTTTCCAAGGGGCTCAAACTTCTCAAATGCAATTAGATAAAATCTTAAAATATATTGATATTGGTAAGAAAGAAGGTGCCACTGTGATCACTGGTGGTGAAAGAATAGGTGATAAAGGTTATTTCATTAAACCAACCGTGTTTGGTAATGTTAAAGAGGATATGCAAATCGTTAAAGAAGAAATTTTTGGTCCTGTTGTCACTATCTCTAAATTTAAATCTGTAGAAGAAGTAATTAAGATGGCTAATGATTCTGAATATGGGTTAGCCGCTGGTATTCATACTTCAAATATTAATAATGCAATTAAATTATCTGACAATATTAATGCTGGTACAGTTTGGGTTAACACTTATAACGATTTCCATCATATGGTTCCATTCGGTGGGTTTAATGCTTCTGGGTTAGGTAGAGAAATGGGTATTGAATCTTTAGATAATTATACTCAAGTTAAAGCTGTTCGCATTAAAGTTGATTAATTATTTTTAATCAATGCGTAATTGCTATGTATTCTAATATTCGCTTATATATATAAATAAATTATATTCATACCTACTAGTTATCTATTCTATAACAAAAAATAACACAAAATAATAATATTATTAATAATAGTATGTACCTTTTAATCCCTTAGTTTCATTACATTTATAACAATGTTTCCATTCAATACTTTTCAAAAGACATAAATAACAATATATTCCATCACAGCATGTTATCTTATAAGGATTTGTTGGGAACTCATTACAAAGACAACACAACTTATTATCTTTATTATTTATAATTTCAGGTTGATTCTTCTTTAATTGGAAATAATGGAAATATTGAATTGTACTAGGTAACACTGTCAAATTTAATAATTCTAAGATTGTATTCCATAATAATTGTCTATTCTCATATTCAAGACCAGAATATATTGAATTTTCATAAAATGAGGATCCTGTGTCAAGACTTATGGGCTGGACTCTTAATATCCGTTGTAATACACTATAATATATATTACCATGATTTCTTATAAAATGGGTTAAATTAATTAAATCTAAAACATTAAATAATGTGCTAATCTTTTTGTATAATGGAGAATCTAAGTAATGTGTGGAGAGTCTATTCTTAATATATCTTCTTAACACCATTAAAATATACATTGACAACTTGTCACTTCGAAATCCCAGGTTACTCAATTGCGAACCATATGTTATGGTTATACCACCACCTAATTGAGAATAGTGTGTGGAGAATATAAATATTATTGTATCAATGAAGAGTTTCCATTCTGTTTTGTTTCTTGTTAATGGGATGATTGTTTTGAACTTGGTCCAAAGGGTCTTGTATATTTCTTGATCTAATTCCCTTGAATCGATATGAGAGACCCGTAGCATGGTTTCGGTTGTGTATTATCTAAAGTTTGTTTCTTCTTCTTGATTTAAAGCTCTTCGATGGAGTTCCTAATGATAAATTCCTTATTTTTAATTTTTAGAACTTCAATTATTTCCTTCTCTTGTAACTTTTAACCGCTGCAAAGATGAAAGAAACAAAAACCAATATTGTAAGCAGGGCATCACCTCTCTCCTGTTAATTTAAAGTATATGTTGGTTGTTATTAATGTCTTGAATTTAAAGCTTTGTTAAAGTTGACAGTTGAATAAATATTCTGAAAGAGCTTAAAGAGGGAAAATCACTGTTTGAAAAAGCTGTATGTAAAAGCACCTTATTCAGTTATGAAACCTTTTTACTACAGATTGTTCTATTACTAACTCTAAACAAATGCACAAACAAAAATTAGCGGTTCTGGAAAAAGAACTATTTTACATAACTTAACGGTTATTTTGTAAACTTTAAAAAGATATATTCATAATAGAGAGCTACAGAGAATTGACTATATAGCTGTATAGCTCAAATACAAAAAACATAGTTTAAGAAAACCTTTTGTAAAAATAGAAGTATAAACGAGACTCGTTTGACATTTGTTTAATGCTTATGCCTTTAATTTTAAATTTTAGGACAGAATTTTAAGAATTATCATATAGTTACAGATGAGAACTAAGAAAAAACAAAAACTTAACCTAAAATAATAAACAATTTTCCAATAAAAGGAATAACTTCTTCTGAATTGCTTTATTGAAGAACATTATCGGTTCTAGAAAAGACATCACTCTTTTGAAGTGCATAAAAGTGGGACAAATAAGCTTTTGACAGTGCATAAAAGCACTTTTAGATGTTATAATGACGTATAATTCCCCATTAATTAAAATTAAATTTACTAAAACTGTGATAATAATATTCATACCACAAAAAAAATTTACGTTTTCAGGTAAATAGTAGAATAAATCCGTTTTACCTGATGGATTGTTTCTTAATATTTAATATCTGGAACAAGAAAGATGCCTCCGATATGACAATTGAATAAGCACAGGCCACTACACTGTGTTTTGATTAGCCAATCCAAGTCAATAATTGTTAATACAGAGTAAAATCTAGAACTTAAAGCTGCAATTCTTTTTGCATGCTAGGAAACTGGAAGAAGGCAAACTGTTTTTAAAGTTTAAACTTACACTCAGAATGATCTTTTATGCTTAATTAAGAAGTATTGTAAAATATACTATGCTAGAATAATAAGTTTAGAAACTTTCTCATATTCTGAAACCAACAATTTCCTTAATATTTCATACTGTTCATCTCCCCCGTGAGTTCGGCCATCTGTCTTCCATTACATTACCAGTAATAAACCCCGAAATTAAATGATACTTTAGTTTCCCAATAATAATGAAATTCAGACTAAAATTTCATTTAAGAAAGCATTACATCACCAAGATGTAACTGCCAACGACGAATTTTGAAATGGCAAAGATCAAGTCATCCTGCTGCAGTTGTGCAAAATTACAGAAGATAACAAACAATCAATAGTATTCATGCCTATTATACAAATGCAAGATGGAGAATGGTGTACTTCCACATAGGAAGAGTTTAAAATGCAAAAAAAAAGTTTAATGTGGGAAATACCGATAAGATAAATCAAAAGCACAAAAGAAAAATCAACACACCAAACTGATTTTCCGCCGGAAATAAAGAAATTCTGAAGCTCTATCATGCTTTAGTTTTTATATTAAAAGTGGACAACAACGGCTTTCATTACGTGAGATGATAACCGCTTGTTAGACTGTTGGTCTATCAAAGAATGCATAAATATTCATTTTGAGAAAATCAATGAGCGCACCACGGTATGTGCAAAAAACACATACCAAATTAAAACTCAATTAAAGTTTCACAATAGAGCCATTAAGTAATGATTCTTTCACTTATCCCTGAAAACTCAAATATCTCCTAGTAGTAGATTTGGTAGAACAAACCTAAATAATTAACAATGTGCTTCTAGAAGAGCGGTTTCCTAAATGGGTTGTATTTTAGTGCTTACAATTTTTTTTTGATAGAGATCTTTCATTAAACAATAAGTTGCATCATGTGTTGGTTTTTGCCTTTTTTAATATTTCCCGGAAAACATAATATTACAACAGTGATCTAACTTTTTTTAAATATGTGCGTTATACAATGAAATGGGCATATATTTACAATACCCTGCAGAAATGAGATAAATTGCATTGTTCCTTGAGATCCAGATTTGTTTCCAGATCCCTGTTTAGTAAACTGATTGTCACAGAAAACCCGCAGAAAGTTTACATTTTTACATTCCTTAAAAGACAAGGTCTATTCTCAGATGTTATAATAGATTCAAAATGATTTTCCCTCATCCGCAATTTCTCATTAAGGAAACAAAGTCGTTTTCTAAGGACTTTTGTACGATGCACAAATTACTAAAAGAATGTATTTTTTGTTATTCATATTGAGCTAATTTGCTAACAATCAAAAGCATTCTTCTACAGCATTTATTACCGAGTTTAGTAAAACACATTGTCCCAACAAAGTTAAAATTTCTTATTCATAATTATTAGATGACCCTCAGTACAGCAGCAGAAACAATGAACTGTAATTTGATTGTCTCCTTTGGTGACGGATGAGAGATAACCTGCATGTTTTTGATTCGCAACTTATATTGTTTTTTGATGGTACAGGTTTGTTAAGCAAATCAACTCTTTTCAGATATATAAAGCCATGACTTGATGCAACCCATTTAAAACTGACCTGGTTCGTATTTCCTTTTACTCCTCTATTGTTTACATTCATAAGACACCAAACAACAAATACTATCTTATCCAAACAGATACCAGTCACCCCTTTAATACACAACAATATATAATGCAATTTCAATTAGCCAGTTTATTTTTATTAGCTTCAACCGTTTTAGCTAGTCCTATTTCCACTCCTTCAAGTGTTTCTTCAGTAACTTTCTCAGCTACTGCTGCTCCTACTGCTTTACACAGTTTTATGTTTGGCCCTCCCGCAGTTAAAGTTAGATCCACTACTACTTTACATGGCTCTATGTTTGGTCCACCAAAATTTAAAGTCAGAAAAACTTCTAAAGCTTAGATCCAAGTGATTACTATAATATTCATCTCTTTGCCCACATTTTAAATTACGATTTCATGAATAACGCCACATTAACTCTTACAGAACTTCTGTTAGTTATAGATTTCCCTTATTTTGTTCAAAATTTTTTCCAAGTTTTTTTGAATGTTTTCTTTACTTAACAGAGTTCAAAAGTATGTTTAACGAAATAATTCTTTACCTAAACCTTCTTTTCATATTGATTATGGAGTTGGTTTATGATTTGCCATAAAAAAAAAATTTAAAGTAACATTTCCTATTTCTTTCTCTGTGTTTCTTTTTAACTAAAAAAATCTTTTAGTTTATACCTTTATAATAGATTTATATTTATACAACTTTAATAGAATGCTGTAATTTTTTTTTCCTATAAATATTCTGTCTCTCTTCAAAAAAATGTATGATAATTAGAAATTGACTGTTAAGAGTTATTTTTTTATTTATTATATGGAAACAGTAGATAGTAATCATCTATAAATTTTGTTTTGTCTTTATTTGATCCTTAAAATCTCTGATCAGTTTATCTTCAGCCTTATTTCTCTCTAAAGATAATTTCTTACCACGGTATATCAACCAGTATAACAGTGATGAGGATGACGCAGTGAGACAACCCATAAATGTAAAAACACCACCATAATTCATGGCAATAGTCATTTTACTAAGACACGCAATGAGGATAGCAGCAATTGAACATCTAATTAAATTCATACAACCTGTACTAGTAGAAGATTTTGATGGAAATAAATCAACAATTAACGTTGTGGCCATTGTCAAAATACAATTGGAAAATAAAGATCCAAATCCACTTGTCACCAGGACAGCAGGTAATGGAGCCTTGGAATACAAACACCATCCAAATGATATATAACCAGCCGCACTTAAGAAAAGGGTGAAAAGAGCAGGTGCCAATCTTACTCTTGCAACGTTAAATGCATAAAATGGCTCATTATCCATCATGTATTCAATTTCCTCTTTGTTATGTTTTTCATTTAACAATTTCTCTTTTTGTTCCTGTAACCAAATATGATGTTTTGCCAACTCTTGAACGTAATACCAGTTTAAGAATTTACCACTTGCTAAAATACTAATTAAAGTACATATACCAGCTGGCAAATAACAATACCCAATATTCAACACAGAATAATGATAGTCATTACTTAATGACGTAGATAAACAAGTTTGATGCAACATGTACATTGTAAATTGAAGTCCCATAACGAACAGGAGAATTAAGATATCTATAGATTTCATAATTGTAAATGGGGCCGATAAATCGACTTTCACCTTTGGTTCCAAAGTTTCATAATCGGGATTATCCATATGTAATGATCTATGCATTGCTGGAATATATGTAACTGGTGATTTATTCACCAATCTTTTAGCCGGAATAGATCCATTACCGACAATTGATCTTTTACTTTCCGGTAAACAGAATGCACAAAGAACACCGACACTTCCAGATCCAATAGCTAAAAACCAAAATATTGCTCTCCAGTTCCATTGTGAAGAAATACCAGCCCCAATGATACCACCAAGAGCAGACCCTAATACTTGAACACCTGTAACATAACCCACATAACCACCACGATCGACTCTTGTTGTAATATCTGCAACTATACCATAGTTAACACTAATAATGGGGGAGATGGTTGCTGCTTGAAGACAACGTAGGGCTATCAACTGTGCATAATTTTGAGAACAGGCTAATCCTATACAACTAGCCATATAGCCAAAGACAGAGAATAATACCATGGGTCTTCTCCCCAATGAATCGGCTAATCCACCTACAATTGTCGGTGACAAACCTTGGAAAATAAAATAAACCACCACAGTAATATTAACTTGTTCTTCAGTAATATCAAATTTTCTTTCAATAACACCTAAAACTGGAAAATAAATATTACCAGCGATAATGGAGAAGAATCCAGTTAAGGCACATTGAAACACTAATAAATATTTTTCTTTAGGGCCAAATCTTGTATATGGCGCTGACTCAATATCAGGTTCGTCTAATTGGTTCGACTTTGTTCTTATAATACTCATTTTAGACTCAAGCCCGGCATCTTCATCTTCAAAACTTTTTTTAACGTTAATATGAGAGCGGTGTTGTGTATACGTGTGGGGGTGAGATGCTATGCTTGCATCATCATCGTCATGAGACGTTTCAACAGATGATAGGTCAGAGTTTGAATCCTGCCTTTGGAAAGTTCTGGTTTCTGGTAAACCTTTTTCTTCAGAATGGTTCATCATGATAAACCTCTTTATTATTCTTTCTTTTGATATGTGAACTGATGGTACCAAATGTAACTTGCATAGAAATAAGGTCTAATTGGATGCAATTGAGATACTCTTTACTTAACCAAGAGAAGTATTGTTTTCTTATAACGCAGAAAGAAATGTGTCATTTATCATGGGTGCCTATATATACTACCGAGAAATTGGGTAATATTTATTATTTGCATTTTTTGAAACAAAAAATGCAGATTGATTCATCGGAACAAAACGGGAAGAGAGGTTTCCGACTGTTTCCGTGGCGAGAAGAAGTATTGTGTAATGAGAACATTTGATAACATGAAAGATAAGGATAAGGATTGTTGATACCGTATGTGTTAGTCTACCCCTTGGTTTTAAAGCAAAGCAAAAACTTTTTGATAAAGGAATAGCATTGGTAAGATTTGCTAGACTGTTGGCAACGTGAGTCACCCCGATCTGTAAGAGTCAGCGGCTGACTATTTTGAAATAGAAACACTATGAATCATGTTTATTATTGAGTTGAAAATCTGCATAATCTCTCTCCGAGCAATGAATTTTGTATCTCTGGGCAATAGTATACATATTTTATCATATAGTGTATATGAGTTTGCAAAAAACCATGGAATAATTTGCTGTCTCAAAACAGTAGGAGCCATCCAACCTATTTTGCATTTTTAAGTTTCAAAAACACTTCTAATCGTGTAGTAAAATTTTCTTACACATTATCTGATCTTATTTATTTGACTGCTGTTAATATCTTTTAGCGTGACTGAGAAAAGTGTTTGAGAATAATTACCGTACTAACTCACTTTGTGTATTTTATATATTCTGGTTAAAAATTGTAGGTTTTGAAGAGCACATTTTTTGTTGCTACGGTTTTAGGAAACCACTACAGAGAAGCAATGTCGTTGAAAATAAGCAAACTTTGAGAACAAGACACAATGAAAGAAACTTCTGTTTCTATATCATTCTTTGTCAGATATATGGAAAAGTTTCATTTGCCTCACCCCATTGCAACTAGCTTAAATGTAATTCATTTAAAGAATTTCCCCTACTTCACTTAGTTTTAGATTAAGTCTTAATTAGCATTAAAATTTATGATCATCAACATAGCTCAACATAAATCTTTGAAAACAAGTTAACTGCTTGAAAACAAAATACCGTTAAAAAACACCAACCGATAACGTTACGTGTTCCTACTTCTACATTTTTCTTTTAATTAAATACAATACTTATTATGTTTGCATTGTTATTCATGTTTTCAAGATATCAGTTTTTATATATACTGGGCCTTATCAGATCGTTTAGCAACATTCTTTAGTTTATTTGAGATATTAAAAACACTAACTACATTTGTAAAATTACCTTTTACAGCTAAGAACACGAAAGAAAGTAACCTTTTTGAGTGTTATTAATTACCTTGCCAATGCTTCAATAACCTAATTAACCGCCCTGGTTTTTCCTTGGTTTACTTTCCTTTAGACTTCCTCCGCGGACCTCGGGATGCACTACTCCGACATCAATATTTGATCTTACCGTAATTACGCCTTTCAACAGTCAAAACTAAACAATACAACTTTTGGAGCGTTTAATTGATATGATATTGTCAAGGAAAAATTATTTGAACCGCGGAAATATCTATTATTGATTAACTATAATTTCCCCGAGTTCAAAACTTTTAAAAGAATTAAAAAAGAAAAGACAGAGGTAAAGACCAAGGCTTTAGAAGATAATATCAACCGCCAAAGTTAGCACTGAAAACTGAAATAAAACGAAGCTAAGAGCTTCAGAGTACCTGGGATCATTGCACCAAATAAAAATAAACCGGATTTTAACAGTTTTGAACTAACCTTTGTTCTGTGATGCTATTCTTGTCACTCAAAAAGGTTAATAACTTAGAGTCTAGTTAACATTTATGATAAATCTCGAGTGTAAACTTGTCTAAGAGCCTTCAAAGGACACAAAGTGTGAGACAAAACAATAGTCAGTGGAGAAATTATGGAGAAGTAAACGGATTAAATTAATGGGAATAACTCAAAAGTTACCCCTCAGTCCTAGGAAAAAATTTCACTATTGTCTGGTTTAATCTAATTCGCATTTCGAATGGAAATATTTCTCGTTTAAAAGCCTCCTCCATCCTTAAGAAGCACAAGAAAGTAGCCATTTTGGTCGGATGGTTGTTTCCCGGAACAACTCCACAGTAAGGTTCGTAGCGGGGAAAAAAGCACAGTGGGGTCCCAAACGGGGAAATCCGGGGAAACTATGGAGAAACTTGTCAGATACAATTGAATTGGTACTATTATTTATCCGGGGAAACACACATTTGCTATTATGTTTCTTTGAATCACTTAAAGATTTGAATTTAACTATTATACAGCGGTTAAACATTAATTGTGGGGCATATAAGCCGATCTGAGAAAACAATGGTTTAGTATTAACATAAATCCGGAGGTGATGCATCCAAAACTGGAAATTAGTCTGGGGATGGAAAAGTTACAGGTGTAATTCTTTCGTGGTTGATTTATTTTGCTTCGAGTACATTTGAAAACTAGTCTCAAATGTGTTATATAAAAGGGGGCGTTTGTTTCCTGCTTCTTACTGATCTTATTCCCTTGTTTTTGTGGTTTAAATTTCAAAAACATCAACAAGGCAATCAATCATTTTGACCACTAATAAAATGTCTGATCCAAATCAAGAATTAGAAAACTCTGTTTCTTCTGAAAACCAATCTGTTCTTTCAGGTGAGTCTGAAAAAAATAAGAATGAGAACACTGGTGATTTCAATGAAGAAGTTGATTCTTCTCCATTGGAAATGCCAAAGAAACCAGCTTCTGCTTACGTTACTGTCTCCATTCTATGTCTTATGATCGCTTTTGGTGGTTACGTTTACGGTTGGGATACTGGTACTATCGGTGGTTTTTTAAACCATATTGATTTCCAAAGAAGATTTGGTCAAAAACATAAGGATGGTACTTATTATTTCTCTAATCCAAGAACTGGTTTAATTGTCGCTATTTTCAACATCGGTTGTGCTATCGGTGGTTTAGCTTGGTCTAGAATTGGTGATATCTGGGGTAGAAGATTAGCTTTAGTTTGGGTTACTATCGTCTATATGATTGGTTTAATTATTTCTATTGCTTCTGTTGACAAATGGTACCAATATTTCATCGGTAGAATTATCTCTGGTGTTGGTGTTGGTGGTATTTCTGTCTACTCTCCATTATTAATTTCAGAAGTTGCTCCAAAACAATTAAGAGGTACTTTAGTTTCCTGTTATCAATTAATGATTACTTTAGGTATTTTCTTAGGTTACTGTACTAATTATGGTACTGATCATGGATACACAAATTCTGTTCAATGGAGAGTTCCATTAGGTCTAGGTTTTGCCTGGGCCCTTTTCATGATTGCTGCTATGTTCTTTGTCCCAGAGTCTCCACGTTTCTTGATTGAGAAGGGTAGAATGGAAGATGCTAAGGTTTCCATTGGTAGATCCAATCAATTACCAGCTGATGATCCAGCTGTTGTTGCTGAAGTTGAAGTATTAGCTGCCGGTATCGAAGCTGAAAGAGCTGAAGGTAATGCTTCTTGGGGTGAATTATTCTCTACTAAGGGTAAGATTTTACAAAGAACTATTTTAGGTATTGTCATTCAAACTTTACAACAATTGACTGGTGCTAATTATTTCTTCTTCTACGGTACTCAAATTTTCCAAGCTGTCGGTTTACCAGATTCTTATGAAACTGCTATTGTTATCGGTATTGTCAATTTTGCTTCCACTTTCCCAGCCATTTACATTGTCGAAAGATTTGGTAGAAGAACTGGTTTATTATGGGGTGCTGCTGGTATGGTCTGTTGTTTCGTTGTCTTTGCCTCTGTTGGTGTCACTAGATTATATCCAAACGGTAAATCTCATGCCTCTTCTAAGGGCGCTGGTAACTGTATGATTTGTTTCACTTGTTTCTTCATTTTCTGTTTCGCCACCACTTGGGCTCCAACTGCTTACGTTATTGTCTCTGAATCTTTCCCATTAAGAGTTAAAGCCAAGGGTATGGCTTTATCCATTGCTGCTAACTGGATTTGGAATTTCTTAATTGGTTTCTTCACTCCATTTATCACTGGTGCCATTAACTTCTACTACGGTTACGTTTTCATGGGTTGTTTATGTTTTGCCTGGTTTTATGTTTTCTTCTTTGTCCCAGAAACCAAGGGTCTGTCTTTAGAAGAAGTCAACATCATGTGGGAAGAAGGTGTCTTACCATGGAAATCTGCCCAATGGGTTCCACCATCCAAGAGAGATGCTTCTTACGATGCTGAAGCCATGGCTAATGACGATAAGCCATTATTCAAGAGAATGATCGGTAAATAGATCATTTTTTCACTAATATCTTAATGACTTTATAATATATTATTTTATGCTTATAAATCTATTTTTCTTATGCACTTATATAAGCTTTTATGCACTTATACATTCCAAAATTAATTATAATTCAATAATTAATTAAAACAAGATTATACTTAATGAATTTAATATCTGCACAAAGGGCTTTGATTTTTTTTCATTCTACAAATGTCTACACACAACTTCTTTTTTTAAAAGTGCGGAGGTCCTGTAAGGTAATATGAATACGAAAGGACAGTAATATTTTTAATATAAAGTTGTTTATAATGCTCAACTCGGAAGTATATTAGCAAGAATATTGGCAATTAAGAGAAATATAACTTAAATCAACATCAATAACTCAACTGATTGCAAAAAAATGCAACTTCAATAAGACAAAAATGTATTATAATTTGAGGGCATCTTCTTGTAGTTTGACACGAAAATAATACCTTATTAAAACAAAAACCACGGTTCGGATGAGATGGATAACAATACTTCCACGAAGTACACTCCTGGTTAAAAACGGTTGAGTGGTTTTTGACACGCTTCGTTGTATTTTTTATGGTTTTGTGTGTCGGGTAAAAAACTTCTATAGCCGATGGTGGTGATGTGTTTTTTCAAAAATCGATAAAAAAAGTTCTAAACTTTGCAAGAAAAAAACAAAACACTATTATTTTACGAGGTTGTCGAAAAATTATTCATATGCATCAATATGTGGATTTACCTATTGTAAATTAAGGTTACCTTTATAAATCTTTGCAAAAAAGTGATTTAATTAACTAAACTCGACATTTGCTCAGAAAAATCCTTCTCGAATTTTAATGTAGATAAACAGTACTGATTAAAATCACATTCAGTTGTCACAGTTATTTGCTTGAAAAATATTGTAATTCAACGAAGTTTATTTCCCTTGGTTGTTAATTTTTACTTTAGTTACAGTGGCTAACTCGATAACACAAAGCTACACATATTATGCATCCCGCCCATAATTAAAAAATTCTATTCAATGACCAAACCATTCGACTGAATGTGCTTACATCACCACTCTAAAAGTTACAGTGTATCCTTTCCGCTCCATAACCTTAATTGGATACAAAAATCTGAAATCATAAGCTGAAGGATTTTTGTTAACTAACAAGTCCTACTACATTACTGTGTTTATGCAAGGTACACAAACATAATTAAAACATTATCTGATGATATTTTCTAGTAAAATATTCAGACCTTAAAGTGTTTAGATAAGGGAATAAAAAAATACAGATAACCTAGCTCAACACATCAGTAACGTTGTCATAATTGGAACAACAGTGAAAGGGTAGTACAATCAATATAATTGACTTGAAGTAAATAAAAGGGTAAATGTAAAGGATTTGCAACCTAAAAAATGCACTTATGCATGCGAGTTAATCTCATTAGTGCTTGTAAATTGAATAAAAAACTAACAAGAATTTTGCAATTCTTAAGAGAAAGTTAAATACCTATTCTTAACAAATACTATAGCTTCTCTATCTGGATATTGTAAACCGAAGTAAGAATTTGAAAACCTACGGGTATAATTAGTTTGCTTGAATAGTTACTAACCTGATCCACAAAGTAAATTAAAACAAACAGTACCGCAACTTAACATATGTAATAACTTTTTAGGAAAAATACAAAGAAACGACAGCCAGATTAAAATAACGGACAAGAATAATATAATCAACTATCATATTGTATTGTTTTAAACATTGTAATAAGAAACAAAAGTCTTCTACCAGCAAAACATGGTCTGTTTTCTCACAATAGCAAGTAGATTAAAAATTAATTTATTGTCTTATCCGATTTTTTTTTGCGTGTCTTATGCATCTTCCAGAAGATCTGTGTTCTCTTATGCGTCAAAATGGCTTTCCCAAAACATATTAGATATCATGAATTAGTTGCGTCACCATTTGGAAATATTTTGCCATCAGTTGTTTTCTTAAATGAACAAAATTAGGAAAAAGTAACTGGGGAAAATTCTGTCAACGAGAATTTCCGCTATTGTCTTTTATTGTCAATGAAATAATTCTGATATCACCTACTCGAATTTCCAAATTGAAATTTAATCTCATTTTGAAACTTTAATAATGTGCCTCCTTTAACAATAGAACAATAGCTTTGTTTTTTATTAATTTTATTATTTTCATAGTTTAGGTTTTTAAAAATTCTACAAACTAATCTTAGCAAATTAGTTAATAATATTGATACAATAGTTTAATTGTTTTTTTTTGTTTTTTTTATTTAATTAGTTAATTATTTACTCAATGGACCATCTCATCTCGGATTACTACCCCACATAAGCTTATATACTGAACAACAGGAATGGCAACTTCGTTGCCACCAGTAAGAGGCAACAGGGTGAACTATTTTTTTTCAAAAACATATAAAAGGACTGAAATGAATCTACTTTTTAATATTAAGCATTGGCTATATCGTTTCTCTCTTTTGCTTGTTCAAGTTAAGAAACCATCAACCCAGAACATTCCTTAACCAGACTCAATATACTTATTAAAATGCAATTTCAACTTTTATTAGTTTTATCTTCCGTCGCTGCTGCTGTTATTGCTTCTCCTATTTCTTCTGTTGAAGCCCATGGTTCAATGGTCGATGTTCCAACATATAGAATAAGAGCTACTGAAACCAAAGCTCATGTTGCTCCAAAAGCTACCGGTGCTTTATTATAAGCATCTTATTGACTAATGAAACTAACGAAAATCTACATTACCTTTTAACATTCTACAAACCTAAATGTGTTAGTTATTACGGAATGTCTTTTATCTCTGAGACATCCACAACTTTATGACTATATAACAAAGATATAAGACCAATTACAAGAAAAGTTTCTTTTGTATACTGTTGGCTTCACATTGAAAAGGCCCTTTAAAATTTATATCTGCTTATTTAATTCTATAGATTTATTTTAAAATTTTCTTAATTCCTCTAAATATTTTTACCTTAATTATCGTTACAACTTATATAGAAGGAAATTACATCCAAACTGCTTATACTTACAATTATCTATGTTATAATCAGGTGGTTTAGAAACAATCTAAAACCTACAGAAAGCGGAAAGTTCGGCCGAGAATAAGATTTCGCCCAAACTTAAGAAAATATTTCGGCCGAACTTATTAGTTAATTTCCTTTCAAGGAGATTGAAAAAGTTTATCCCCTTCTTTTAAACCAACATCTGACTAAGCAAACCGGAATTTTCATTCCAATCTAAGAAATAAGACATATCCATAGTTGCAATTACACACCATCCATTCATATTTAAAGAACTCTTTTGCGTTATTCAAATATCTTTATTTCCACCACTGATATAAGAAAAAAGACAATTTACAGCTTTTGCATATTTTCCCTTATCAATTAAGTTCCAAAATCAGAACAAAGAATAAAAAACATGAGTTTTGTCAAACAAGTTCCATTTGGTCAAACAGGTATTAAAATATCTCCAATTATAGTTGGGTGTATGTCTTATGGCTCAAAAGAGTGGCTTCCATGGTGTTTAGAGGATGAAGAACAAGTTTTTGAAATCTTAAAATTCTGTTATGACAATGGGTTAAGAACTTTTGATACTGCCAATTGTTATTCCAATGGTAAAAGTGAAAGATTATTAGGGAAGTTTTTGAAAAAGTACAATATCAAGAGAGAAACGGTGGTGATTTTAACTAAAGTATTCTTCCCTGTGGATGAAGATCTTGGTGTGTTCAGTCATGCAGATTCTGATTTGGACACTGGAGTTGGTGTTCAATTGGCTAATCAAAGAGGTCTATCGCGTAAAAATATCTTTGCCAGTGCAAAAGCATCTATGGAAAGATTAGGAACTTATATCGATGTGTTACAAATTCACAGATTGGATTTGGATACACCTTTCAAAGAAATAATGAAGTCTTTGAATGATGTAGTTGAAGCTGGTTATACACGTTATATTGGTGCTTCAACAATGAAAGCTACAGAATTTGTTGAATTACAGATGATTGCTGATAAGTATGAATGGTTCCGATTTGTTAATCTTCAAATCCAGTACAATTTATTATACAGAGAAGATGAAAGAGAGTTGATTCCTTTTGCCCATAGACATAAAATTGCTATGACCCCATGGTCCCCTAATGCAAGAGGTTTGTTAACTAGACCCATAACAGAACATAACACTAAACGTAATGAAGTAGATAAAAGAATCTTTCCTGTCAATGATGTCAATAGAGAAATTATTAATAGACTTGAAGCATTGGCTAAGAAACATCAAGTCTCAATGGCAACAATTTCCACTAACTGGGTATTAAGTAAAGGGTACTATCCGATTGTGGGTATGAGTTCCGTGGAAAGGGTTCAAGAAGCCATTGACGCCACAAAATTACATTTAACAGAAGAAGAAACAAAATACCTAGAAGAGCCATATAAACCAAGAGAAGTATTCGTTTAATTTATGATGCTGAAATTAAAATGGAAACACTCTAAAAAGGCACATATTTGATCTTTCATTTATTGAGTTATATCATATACTAGTATGTAAATGCAACTAATGGATTATCTAATTGGATTTTTTGAGCCAGTATCACAAATTGTAAAGTTTCAAAAAAGGAATGGGGAAAATTTCCTGAAAGAATTTATTAATTTCTTGTGTGGTTATGATGTAATTATAAATATATTAGTTTGTACTATACATTCTTATGAAAAGAATTGTAAAAATGATTTATTGGTTGCAACAAATTTAAACGGCATCCATTTAAAATCAGTAGAGAATGTTATTTAATAAGAAAAACGACTAGACTCTGGCAAAAAGGTTATATAGTGGAAGCATTATTGACGTTAACAAAGATATTACTGGATTATTACAAAAAGTAAGGCTTCAAAATGTTGATATGATAGAGGTATGTTTAACAGAAACTAATAAAACTTTATTGTTTATCAGGGGGGATTTCAAGAATTACGAAAACATATAAACGAAATAATCTAGGAAAGTTTATTTCTATTTCGAAATTAAAGAATGATATTTATTATGTTTAATTTACTTGAGTAATTTGGTAAGGTAAACGTTGTATAATACTTTGGCTTACAAATAAATTCAGGAGAGATATACGTAACGAAATCCCAATCTTTTTCGATGGCAAATATGTGTTGTAAAAATATTAAAACATGAAATTGGTCATACATTTTGAAAATTCTATTGTGGGCGTAGAGTTGATTGAATTATTCTTTATTTATGTGGTGACTAAATGCATCCACATACACAGTGTAGAATCAAAATAATCGGTGACAATCAAGAATGTCAGCCGCAATCTTGATTGCCTGCAGGTTTCCCTTTATGGTACATTCAAACAAAACCATTTTTGCCATTCCGGATTTTTAAATCTCTCGCATAGTACATTTTGATTAATTTAGTAAAAATATACAGTGTCTACAGTGAAGCAACGCGGTGAAATCTTCCATTTTCGAATTGATATATCATTTCCGTAATTAATTTCATGCAAGTAGTATTATTCGGTAACAAGAATGCAGTAAAAGCTTAAAAATTATTCCGTCGCGTCTTTTCAAAAATCTCTATTTTCGTCCGCTGTTTTTTTGTTGCTTATTCCAAAAATCAATCAAATTTGCAACAAGACAACTACAAATGTCTTTCCCTTCCAGTAACTGGAAATGTTTTACAATTCAGCCATGCAAGAATTCCACATTAGAATAGATTTCATCATCTCTTGATAATAAATGGTATTTAATTTTGTCACGTAGAGAAACGTAAGTGGATTGCATTCCAGATCACAGATCAACCGAAACAGAGAAACACACATAGTGAGTTGAATTTTGATATAACCCGTGTGTTTGTTTCTTTTGTTCTTCACATTTTACAGCTCTACAGCTCATTTTTTATGATACAGATGATTGTTACGGGGGGTTTATGATCCTTCAAACCGAAATACATTCTAGGACATAATCTTATACTAGAGAACATTGCTTTAACTCCCTGGTGAATTCTTATACCTCATTGTTTTCTGGTAACGTTTTTATAATGTTTAGTAAACTATAATACAGTCTTCACATAATGACAGGCACCTAAAATTCTCCCACAATTCTATTCGAATAAATTAATCCCATTACCTCAATTTAATTAAGTAGATATGGCTCGTTTGCTGAATTGGGATAATAATCACAGAGAATGTAAATGTATGCACGCAATTTCATGGGAATGGCAAAGAAATAATCATATTTTGTAAAAAAAGGAAATAGTTATGTTGCAAATATTGAAACTGAACCATAAATAACTTAAGAATATTGATGTATTTTGGAAACATATATAAGTAAGACCATTTTGCATCCACAGTATCCCATCTATCCTCTGTTTTCTTTTTTTTGAATCGCAAATTACTTCCAACTTTGAAGTCATCACAGATCAAACATTCAATATTTCACTAATTTACATTTTACCTTAATAGTGTTACCAATTTTATAGAATCAATAATATGACTCAAGGTAATAACAATTACAGATTTTGGAATAAAAACAACTTGTTTTTAAACCTTTTTATTCTCTTACTATCAAACATATTAGTTCAAGCCGGTTATACACCAAACGGGTGTAAGCCAATTGGTACAAAAACAGCCGGTGCCACTGTTAAATTTTATAATTATCCTTTATGGGATCTTACCACGTGGGACACTTCATCATTTTTATTAGGAGGATATACTAAATATGGTTACTTAGAAACCATCACTGGTGTCACTGAGTTGACTTATAGATCTGCTACTCCACATCATGTCTTACCTTATGGCGCCTCCGGGTTTGTCCCAGAGAATTTTACTATGGAAATTACTGGTTATTATTTAGCTCCTCAATCTGGTATATATACTATCTCATTAGGTGCTGATGACTATGCTACCGTTATACTTGGTGATGGTGAAGCTTTTCAATGTTGTAGTCAAAATGTTACTTACGTTTCCACTCATTTTGTTGCTACTAATGCCGATGGTGCTATTCCAAATGCTGAAAATCAATTTGCTACACAAGAAGAAATTTATTTGGAAGCCAATGTATTATATCCGGTTAAAATTGTTTTTGTTAACAACAGAGATCAAGGTGCTTTACAGGTCGGTTTCAACTTACCAGATGGCACTGCCATTGATGATATTGGTCCCTACTTGGTTTCCTTGGATGATTCAAATGATGATAATTGTGGTCCTATTTCTAAGTCTCATGTTTTCACCACACACATGACTACTACATATTTAACCACTACTATCCAAGCTAAGTCCAGTATTCCAGGTCCAACTACTGTTACAACACTCACCACTACCTCATGGAAGAATGATGATAACGGTGTTGTTGAAATTAAATACACAGTTGAAACGCCTACACCCGTTCCAACTACAACGACTATCACTACTACAAATTCCAGTATCAAGAAGAAAACCACCACTACGACCACTGCTACTGTCACTGGTACTGACGGTGTTCCAACCCCAGAG
>PPON03000033.1:0-125176 GCA_003708525.3 Monosporozyma unispora | reverse complement strand
AATAAATTGGTTTTGCTAGTTACCTCTTAAGTACTAACCCTAAGTAGTTTATAAATAAACGATATAGAAATAAATAGACTGTTTGTGTTTGTTACGCAGCAGCAGTATAAACAAATTAAAGATATTTAGATATTATTGTTGTACTGTATTCCATTTGTTTGGTTATTGTTGTTTACTTAGTATTTGTTTATTTGTTTATTTTTTGGAAGAAGTGATAAGAATAGTTGTTATTAGTAGTTTGAGGTGTGTTTGATGTGAATTAGAGTGCTTTATGTCCTTGTGGTGGTGCCATGAGGAAGGACCTAAAAGAGCGTGTGTTTTTTCCTTCTGAGACTCGCTTACTGCGTCTTGGGTCTCTGGTGTGTATTTAATAGCTAAAGCTAGTTTACTCATTATCATATTTTTCACTATGTGAAAAATACACAGCAAAGAAATCTTCATGAAGTTAGCATAGTTGAATAAAGAAGTAATTAAACTTTTTTGTAGTTTGAATTAAATAATTACATAAATAGATAATTAGTTTTTGTGTTTTCTATATTCTATACAGGATAAATCAGAGAATTAATAATATATTATGATTTTTTCTTTGTGTGTGTTTGGGGTGTGCAAATTAGAATAGAAGAAGATGGGTATAACAATCACCAATGACATGATCCAGCATGCAAAGAGATGATTAACTAATCATTTGGTAATTTTATTTACATTTTTCTTTATGGAATGATTATTCAATTTCTTATTTCTTGATCTTAATTGAATATTTTCATAGTGTTCAGCCACTTCTTTGAAATGATTATTGAAATTGACTAATAATTGTGTATTATTCTTATTATTTTTATTATCATAAGTGTACGAGGAACCGGTAGGTAATATATTACCTAATGGATTAATAGGAGATGGAGACACAGAAGATCTTGGAGATATATATGCAATATCTTTATTATTTGCGGAAGTGGCAATATTATGTAGATCATCCTTAGTTGGTGGAGACAAGATACTTTCTTCACTTGAAGAACGAGTGAGTTCATGAATTGAATGAGTTGTTTCATCATCAGTAATAACCACATTATCATTCTTATTATGGGTATTATTTATTAACATAGATTGTTGTTGTTTCTTATTCATATTAGAATAATATTGATGGAATGTATCCTTCAAATATTCTTGATTTGTCATTACATTTAATTTTAAAACAGTCATAGAGATTAAACTCTTTAATGTATATTCATTAATTGATTCAGGATCATTATTGTTTAAGAATTGATCATAAATTGAATTAAATTGATTCCAAAATTTATTTATATCAATATTATTCCAATCTAAATTTAATTGATTTAAAGCAGACACTAATAAATTTTTCAATGGATGTGTTTTAAATTGTTTATCTCTACTAAACTTACGTTTCCATGACGTGTTCTGTTCCATTGTTGAATTATGTAATTGATATAAATTTTTAATAATTTGATTTAAATTCCAATTACCATTAGATTTCCAAATATAAAATGAATCATAAATTTCATCATATTCAATGATATAAAATGGTACTTCTGTAGGGTCCACACCAGGGGATGAACAACAAACTTTTAAATTTTCTGTAATTGTTTCATTTAATTGAAATTCCATATTATATAATTTTTGTAAATTATGGAAATAATCAATTATTTCTTGTAATTTCATTGAATTTTTAATTAAAGTTAATTGAACTTTTGGTTTATTTTCATCTTGATATAAGTAAATAATATCCTTTCTGGTCATGTTGAGTATGGTTATTTGAGTTTTAATGGGTTTGTATAGTTTGATTGTGTCAAAACCGGTACAGATTGGTGTTTTATATAATCAAATAAGTTTACAAAAAGCAAATCCCTTGTTTTTAATTTGTTTATCTTTTTTTTGCGATTTTCCACAAACACAAATTTGCCCCACCATGGAAAACACCCATAATATACTTGAAATATGACAGGTGACACCCCAATACAACAGTTAATATTAATACTATTAGTATTTATAAGAAGAGAATCTTGTAACATATCCTAATGTGGGATATGTTTACTCATAATATAACATAGCATAATAAATCATTCTGCATGCTAATAATTATCAAACTATACCGAGAGACTTCGAGGAGTAGACATATATAGACACTAGTATAGGAGTGTGGGTGGCTTGGAATATAGAGCAACACATTCCCCGTTACTTACAGACAGGTACAGTTCACCAATCTGAATGGTATTAACGAGTACATTACACTATATACTACTTAATAAGAATAGAATTACAAGATGGACAATACCTTCTCTCTCTTTTGTTACATTGGTTTCTATTTGAAACTGTATGTTTCCCAGGAGAGAATGTAGTGTGTCTTAGACAGAATCCCAAGCCATTAATGTTTCATAAACGAGATTTTGAATCTCTGTATGAAGCTAATTTCGCCAATTACTTTCCCCAATCGAGTAATATTCCTCTTCCAGTTATCTAATTGAAATTAATGACTTGTATAATAATAAAATACACTGTAATCTCCGCTATTCAAAAAAATTCTAAAGCAAAAATTCGTGTTTCGTGTTCAAACTTTGACAAAAATTCGTGATTTTACCCTTTTAGGCCATGGACCGTTTGGCGAATTTGCACAGTCTTTTTATATCATCGAGGGACCGCGCTATTGTTAGTTTTCGTTTCAGTATTGTTTCAAGCTGTTGATCTGCGTGGATCACACAATAGCCGCCTGCTGCCGAGATCCAGAACTCAGGTTGGAAGGCAATACAATACTTCAATACGTAATTTGACAATATAATATACACATTACGCGTTTGTGGAAATAAAATTTCGAGAGTCCTCTTTTCGTGATTGAGGAATTGGTTATATTCTGAAACCCCATTTCATTCTTTAACGAGGTCAATGCCAGCTTTGATATATAAACAGATCACATAAAACACATATCTCTTATAAATATATCCTTTCTCTTACTTACTCTCAAATACAGTAACTCAAAATCTTTGAAAAAGTTCCCATTCCTTTCCCTTCCCTCCATCATTAAAAATTATAAATATAACAATCCATTCCCTTTTGTTATTCTAATTATATCATTCATTATGCAGTTCTCTAAATTATCTTTATTATCCGTTGCAGCTACCTCTGTCTTAGCTGCCCCAGCTGTTGTCACAGTTACTCAACAACAACAAGCCACTGTCGTGGTCAGAGGTGCCGTCTACGTTACTGATGGTCAAACTTACACCACTTATATCACTGACAATGCTCCACAACCAACTCCAACCACTGCTGCTGCTGCTCCAGTCGCTGAAGATCAATATTTCAACGAAAATGCTGCTCCAGCCGCTACTGCCTCAGCTGCTACCGCTGCCGTTGATGTTAACGTGGCTCAAGGTACTACTACTGTTCAACCAGCTGCTCAGGCTCCAACCACCACTCAACAAGATCATCATCAACATCAAACCGCTGAAACCACTCAAGTTACTCCAGCTACTACCACCACACAAGCTGCTGCTTCTACCGATAACAGTAACTTATCTGATAACGCTTCCGTTTTATTAAATGCTCACAACAACAAGAGAGCTTTACATCAAAACACTCCATCTTTAACTTGGTCTAGTGAATTAGAAGCCTATGCCCAAAATTATGCTAATGGATATGATTGTTCAGGTAATTTAATTCATTCTGGTGGTCCATATGGTGAAAATTTAGCTTTAGGTTATGGCGTTGAAGGTGCCGTTGAAGCTTGGTATGGTGAAATTTCAGATTATGATTTCTCAAACCCTGGATTTTCTGAAAATGCTGGTCACTTCACTCAATTGATTTGGAAATCATCTACCGAGGTTGGGTGTGCTATTAAATCATGTGGTGGTTCTTGGGGTGATTATGTGATCTGTTCTTATAACCCTGCTGGTAACGTTATTGGTGAGTTCCCAGAAAACGTCTTACCATTAGTTTAATTTTGTTTTGACTAAAGCACAACATTTTAATGACACTACCCATTCTCTTTTCTAAGTTTCTTTTTCGTTTTATTATATTCATATCATTATTTTCTTTATTTATATACTTTTGTAACTGTTTCAATATTATAAACTTTCTTATTACTATTATTATTATTATGTTTTGGATTTTAATAGAAATTATATAAAGTGAATGCTAAGGTTATACGATAGTAGTATATATATTTATATATGTATAAATCTAACTACAACATGAGGTGGAATCATTAGTGGATGGTCTTGGTAGATTAATGTTAACTTGATCACCATTGATTCCATTACCATTACCAGGATTCTTAGCTAGTTCAACTTGTTTAATTTCATATAGTTTTTCACCAATGGTTTGAAACACTTCCTTAATGTTTAACCCTGTCTTAGCACTGACTTCTTTAAATAATAAATTCTCATCTGCAGCATATTTAGTAGCTTCTTCCACTGTAATAACTCTTTTACTTGGTTCTTCTTCCACTAAATCAACTTTATTACCGACTAAATGAATAACAAGATTCTCATCACCAACTTTTTGTTTCAATTCATTAACCCATGCTTGTGCTTTCACTAAAGAATCTGCTTCAGTAACATCATAAACGACTAAGGCAGCATTAGCATTTCTATAATACATTGGTGCTAATGATTTATATCTTTCTTGACCTGCGGTATCCCATATTTCAAATTTGATCACTACATCTTCTTCACTGTTGGGGTCTTTAATCTTAATGGATTGTGATAAAAATGCTGCACCAATGGTGGATTCACGAAGTTCATCAAATGTGTCCTTAACAAAACGATGAACAATAGATGATTTACCAACTGAAGAGTCACCTAATAACACTAATTTAAATTGTAACATATTTTACGTCTGTGTAGTTTTATGCGAGTAGATAATGAATGGTTGTGTTAACTTCTTATATCTCTTTATCTATCTTTTCCAACACTTTTAATGTAGTCAACTTTGCTTTGCCTCTTTAATTTTGAATTATTATTTTAAATATTTTAAATATGGCATTTTGTCCCAGATTCCGAGAATTTACTGTAATAAGGGTGTAAAACAAGGAGAATATGACGGTGAATACCTTAAAGACAAGAAATCTTGGTTATTTCAAATATTTAATCTATCATATCTTGTAAGTCTTAATTAATTGTTGTTTAAACCTAATTATCTTTTCTTTCTCATTGTAACCCCCCATTTCATCGAATCAAAATTGTGTTTTAAAGGATTCTGAAATTTAAACAATTTAATTGACAAAGATATATAAAGGACTTTGGAAAGAAATACGTACAAGAAACTCTCGAAAACACCGAGAAAAGACAGATCAAAACAACCTAGGACAATATAACGTAATGTCATTACAAAGAATTACTACTCGAAGAGCATTGTTTCTTCGTCCCAGATTGTATTCTACCGCAGGGCCAGTAATACAACCACCTGTGAAGACCCATAGACTAAGAAATACATTTTGGACTCTAACCGGGGCCGTAATCACCGTGTATTCAGCTGGGGTATATTTAAGTAAGCACGATGATAAATACAAGGAAGTTTTTGTGAAAAAATTGCCCCTTGCCGATCAAGTTTTGTCTAAATATGATAGTTTAATTGATTGTTATCAAAATGATAATTTATCATGGGATCATATTAAAAGTTATATTATGGGGAAAACTATTGGTATTCCAATTCCAAGACGTGTTCCAGGTGGGAAAAATCAATCTTTAGAAGAAAAAGATGTCACTGAAGTGATAGAACCAATTAAATTGGGTCCAATTACTATGGATACTTCTAATGATCCAAATCTAGGTTTAGTGATTGATAATTTAAATCAAATTATTAATGTTATTAATAATAGTGATATTGTCATTAACAATGATATAGAAAAGAAATCAATTGAAGAGTCCATTCAAGTCTTATTACAAACTATTCAATCTTGGAATAATGCCTTTATCACTCATATTGAAGATCATATTAATGAAGGTACTAGAGATAGAATAATTGAACTAGATAACAAATTTAACGAATTGGTAGCACAAAAGGAAGATGAAATTGAAACTAAATACAATTTACAATTCATGAAGTTTAAAGATGATTTAGAAGAAAAAGCTGCTCAAACTCTTGCGGTTGGGTTACATGCTAATGAGGCTAAATTAAGAGCTAAGAAAGAAAATGAAATTGCTTTATTGTCTATCACTCAAGTGGATGAATTTAATAAGATTGTTACTGATAAAGTGGAGGCTGAAAGAAATGGTAAATTACAAAACCTGTTAAAACTAGATGAAAGAGTTAATAAGTTTAATGAAACTATTGAATCTGTTGATAATTTGGTGATGAGAAATACAGTGATTACCAAATTAACCACTATTGTAAAAATTATACAGGATGAAATTACTTCATTCAACGCTTCTAGTGCTGATATAAATAAACAAATTAACCAATTGAAATTAATGGCTAGTATATTACCAGCATCTCCAGGTAAGAAATCTTGTAAATGTTGTTCCACGGGTAGTTGTAAACCAACTGGTGATGCAAAGAAGGATAATGGACATCATAAAGTTTGTAAATGTTCAATGAAGAAGAGCCCAACTTTATTAGATGTCACTCTGAATGAATTAGATGACGCCACTAAAGAAAACTCAATACTGTCGAATGAACAATTATACAATAGATGGTCTTTATTAGCTCAGGATTTCAAAGTTTCCTCATTATTAACTCCAAATTCAGGTTTTTTCAGTCATTTAATGGCTAAGATTGTTTCCTTGTTTTTATTCACCAAAATTGGTAACCAACCTGAGTTGACCACCACAAAGGTAAATAAAGAGGATGAGGAAAAGGATAAGAATTTAGCTATTGTTTATTCCAGAATTCAAAATAACATTAAATTATCCAGACTAGAGGATGCTGTTCTTGATGCTGTCCAATTAGATGGATGGCCAAGAGCTTTATGTGAAGACTGGATTAAAAGTGCAAGAAGAAAATTAGAAGTTGAGACAATGCTACAAGTATTGAACAATGAAATAAAAACCTTGTGAAGCTTCTATTAAATAAACCAGTAAATATTATATATCTGAACAAATTGTGAAAAATAAACATATATTCATATAACAATTAATCCCATATTAAAAAATAAATAAATAATCAAATGTGTTTTGTTTTGTATTTAAATATGTATAAAATGTATTTTGTTATGCATATAACTATGTATAAAATGTGTCTAAATAATTACTGTTAACTTTTTTTTCCCCAGTAGATCATCCTGATTTACATATACCCTTACATAATAAATCTCTACCACATTCCATTAATGCATAAGTTCTATTTTCAACATACCCTGTCTTATTATAAAATTCTGTTTTCTTTGCCATGATAACCTCTGGATCTTTGATTTGTAACAACTCAGATAAATCTTCTACAGCTTTAGATAACAAACTTTGATTATCGACAAAAATTTTGGTTAAATTATGAGATGAATCAGAATAAAATGCTACTGCAAATGACCATTTCAATGCGGTTCTACCTTCATTTAAAGTCCTTATACTATCTGTCAAAAATTGTCCTTCAATCCACGATATACCCATCTTTTCTTGTAATGCTTTAACTTTGTTCCCCACGGTTTGGCCAAGTTTCCAATCTAGCTTGGCAGATACTTCATGTTCATTAAACATTCTATAATAAAAAGTATATTTTTTCATTGTTTTGGCTACATCTTCAGTCTTAGTACCATTACCATTAGTTTCATCATTCTTGTATAAAGTGCATTGGTAAAAACTTTTACCATGTGGAGCCCAATCACCTTCACAAATCCAACAAAATTCATATTTACAACTGGAACAGATCATATGATTACAACCACCATCCTTTTCTATGTTTACAGAACATTTAGGACATTCTTTTGTATGAGAAAGAACCCAATTCAAATTTTCAGATTCCTTTCTAGCTTTCTTAACCCATGCATTAGTAATATTACAATCTGCTGGCGCATGCATTTCGAACCCACATGTAAAACAAAATTTATGTGAATGAGAACATTTCACAAATGGCGAGTAATGCAGCCTTGAGTATTCTGCTAATGACGAAGTATCTTTTAAATGAATAATACAATTACAATCTGCAAATGGACACCATTTATAATTTCTGTTATGTTTTGAGACAAAACTCTTAATAGAGGAAAGCATTAATTTTGTACTTGATGGATGGCCCATAATTTTATCGATATCTTCATTTTTCAATGCTAATGAACAACCCATACAATTGATAATGTTACCACTATGTAATTTATCTTCAATATAATGACGATAACAATCAATACAGTATTCATGACCACATTCCAGGGCAAAAGTTTCAGTTGATTTCTCTTCACAACAAATGATACAATAAAACTTATTCTTGAATACTACATCTCTAGAGGCTCCTGTGGCTTGATTTAATTCGTCATCATTTATCTTATCCTTGGTACTTAATTTATCTATTGATTTGCCATGATTTGGATTAATACCAATTTCAATAAGTAAATCATCCATTCTTTCAGTCCAAACTTCTAATAAACGTTCTTCATTCCAATCATAATGTTGTAAAAGAATTAAAATATCTTCAGAGGGTATATTGAAAATAGGTTGTAAATGGTTCACTTTCCCCAACATATTTTCAAAGATATTCTGTGTGGTTAAACATTCATATTTCAAATTCGGTACAGTACCTTTACTTAACTCTTTTTTCTCTTGTGATGATATTGGTTCTGCAAGAACGTTATCCAAATATGCTTGATCATAATCGTCATAATCGTTATCACTGTATAATCCATCATCTATTTCAAATCCAGATTCTTGACTTAATATACTGGTCACTTTAGTTGCCTTTGTTAAATGATCTTTCCTAGTAGAAGGAGATAAGTGTCCTGAATTATAAAATTCTATAGAGTCAGCTGAATCATCATCACTATAGTCATAAGTGTATCCTTCTGTCATTATACGGTTGCTATCACTCTTCTTGATGTGAGTTTGCAATATTTTCAAAGTATCTAAGGTTTCCCATGCTTTCATGTAGGCTCTTTAATAATTGTGAAATTTAAAAAAAAAATATACTTTTAAAAAAAAAATGACAATATAAAAGTGATTAATATAATATACAACAAAAAATATACAAATATATATTATAGAATATGACTTTTAGTTAAAATTCTTATCTGTGTTTTAATAATAATGAAAATAATAATAATAATAATATTTACTCTCTCGTTAATTGATTCATTAATAATTTTATGTTTATGATTGTAAAGAATGTTCAACTCTATCTAAAGCAGCTTTAATTTTCATACCAATACGAGTACTTAACTCATAATCAGCTGCATAATTTTGTGCTCTTGTTAACCATTCTCTACATTCTGGTAATCCATCCATATCATTTAATTTCCAACAAAATAATGCACGTTCATATAATGCAGTTGGATAAGCCCATGGATCTTCATCCTTTTTAATATATTTAACTTTACCATTACTTGGATCCACAGAAAAGAATTTTGGCAGGACATTTTTATCTAACAAATCACAACCTTCTTTAATCTTACCTAATCTTCTCATAGTTAATGAAGTTAATAAATTTTTAATTAATTCTTGATCAGAATCCTTTAATTTAATTGCTGGATTTTCATATTCTGTTAACATTCTCATTGTTAATTCTAATCCATCCTTGGTCATTCTATTATACCCATTATAGAAATAAGCTAATTCGTGGACTGGAGATGTGGCAATAGCATCTAATGGATTTTCACAACCTAATTGTTTTTGAAATTTACTAAATTGTTCAACTTTTCTTAACATAAATCTATCCAAGGGTAAATTTTTAGCTTTAAATGTCTTTTTACCTAAATGACTTGATGCTGAGAAGATTAATTTCTTAGCATTTTCTTCATACCATTTAATACCCTTTGAATTTGAATCATTAAGAATACCCATTTGACACATTCTCCAATTTTCTAAATAACAACAGCCAGCAAAATATGTATATAAAGCATGAGACCAATCTGAAATATCGACTAAAGCAATTAAATCTTCAGCGGCACGATCATATTCATGAAGATGTACTAAAGTGATTGCTCTATCAAAGATCATAAGGACTTTAACTTGTCTCATTTGAATCTTATTAACATCAATACTATCCATTAATGCGACAGCTTCTTTTAAACGACCTTTACCAGATAACATTCTAGCTTCATTTAAAAGCCATAATGCACTGTTTGGAAACAAAGCTCTTGCTTGTAATAAAGCATTTTCTAAGATTTTACCTGGATGTAATAAAGTTGGACCATCCATTTCTTCACCTAATTTTAAATTTGACACGGCTATGGAAAGATTTGATGAAGATACGGATGCAGAAGTTGATTGTGAAGTTGATTGTGAAGTTGATTGTGAATTTGATTGCGAACGTGAATTTGAGGTGGAAGTAGATGTTGAAGATGGAGTGGCAGGAATATCAAAATCATCATCAGTGAATTGGAATGGACCATCATAATAAAACATTAAAGCTAAAAGACCAATACAACCATGAACATTTCTTGATTTAGTTGATTTCCAAACAAGACGTAACCCTTCTTCTCTTGACCCCTTAAACCCAATAACAGATAGGACAGCACCAATAGCAGGTGGTAATAATGACAAAACGACTTGTAAGATACCAAAACATAAATTAACCCCTGAATGAACGAATTCATCGATAGTAGCTTGTGATGCGTCTAACCCCTCGGATAAAAACACATGTTGATCAGAATTATTATGTTTATCAATATTCTCAGAAATTGATTGAATACCTAATTCATCTCTTAATCTATTTATAGCAGGAGAATTATCAATATGTGCCCCTGCTAATCTTTTCAATCTCATATCATGAATTAATTCAGCATTAGCTAATAAATCAGCATTTTTTTGTTCTTCTGATGATAATTGATATGGTATATCCACGGAGACAAATTGTTTACCAGACATTGAAATAAAACTTGCCGAGGAATCTTGTGTATCATTATTCTTGTATAATGAATTCTTAGATTGTTGTTGTAATTTAATTAAATTTTGTTTATCTACACGTTTAACAGATTCTAAAATTTCTTGTAAAGTGTAATAAGCCTTTCTTAATTTTAACACGGCTTTTGCTGCTTCCATATAAGATTCACTAAATAACATTAATAAAGCATGTAAAAGACATGATTCAGTGTATGTGACGGCGTATACGGTCCCCGGTGGATAAAAACTACTTGATTTAATATTTTCCTTCTCTGCCTTTGTTTTACTTTTCAAAGATAATTGTTCCGCTTTGGATAAAGTTTCTGATGCTATTTTCATTTCATTAACTTCGAAAGATAATGTTGCTGCTAAGAATTCGATAACACCTTTAGCCAAGACATTAATAGTCTCATCCGTTTTCTCCTTTTGTTCGTTATCTTTTAATAATTTAAGACCTTGTTCAGCTCTATCATCAAGGACATAATCCATTGCCTTTAATGCAATTTCGAAATTCTCAGCTTGTTTGAGGATTAATTTTGTTCTTTCCTCTTGGGTATATTTATTCTCGGGAGTATCTCCCCTTTTAAAGATCCCCCAAGCCATATTTTGATGTGTTTGAGTATTTAGTATAATTTAATTTAATTTAATTTAAACTAATATGATATGATATGATATATCTATATATTAAAAATATTATATTCAAATGAGATATTTTTTTTTCATAATTGCATTTACGTGTTATTTTGAAAAACAGCACATTGAAATTTAATCTGGGGAAAATGATAACAATAATTTTATTATAGTATCATATATATATATATATATATAACCCGGTTTTTAATGATTTTATTATGGGGAAAATAGCAAAAACAACATATAAGAAGCAGTGGTTGAAGAAGATTAATAATAAGATCAGGGAAGAAGATTAAAGGGAAGAAGATTAAAGGGAAGTAACGCGAGTATGAATGAGTCTACACAACCTATAATATCACACAAGAAGTCCTTAAGAGTGAGTCGATTGACTAAAGATAGAGAATTATTACTAAGTAGGTATCAAGATGATAATTCTAATGGGAGTGTGGAAAAGTCGAGTGAGAGTGTTAGTGAGAGTATAGAAAAACCAGATAAACCCAGTTTTAAGGAATTGATACAAACACATAATCAATTGTTAGGTAAAGAACAAGATACGAATAATTTAATCAAATCCACTATATATGATAATTATTATGATTTAATTAGAGTCAATAAATCGTTGGAGCAATTTATTGATCCACAAGGTGATATAAACATCATGTGGGATAAATTAACTGAGAATATGCTATAATACTGCTATAATACTATATGTATATATGTATATATGTATATATCTACGGGAGATAACACCACCACCACAACACAACAACACCATGGTCTGCCATATCTTGATGACCGGAGGGATGGGCCCAGGGTGTCTGGGTCTCACCCTCTCTTATCTCCAGCAAATAAGTGGTTTGAGAGCGGTATGCAGAAACAGCGAGATTGCAGATATGGCATTACGGTATTATGGCATTACAGATAAGCCAGAATATGGTCTATTGTTAGGATGACTGCCCCTGACTGGGAGAGGGGAGATAGCCATCTATATTACTATTATGGTGTATATCATATGGTACTATACGTAATATGCATTCGCTATTCATTATGTGCTGGGGCTTATCAAGTTATCAAGGATAAATATCTTATATAACTTATACCAACGGCATCAAACATTCTAACAGTAAAGGTATCACACGGCCTTGTATTTGCTGTAGGTAGAGTAAGAAACTGTCACAAATTATCAAATACAACATGGCACATGACACAATATTCCCCAGAGGAACAAATCTATTCGATATAAATAAACAGTCAACCCCAATAATCAAAACCGCAGCGTTTAAAGCTTATATAAATACATTAAATAACATTATTTACGTCCCATTGCAAAACACACAAAATATTATTATCTCAGGAACTGTCATTATTATTTTTAACAAAACATGTCAATTAAACAACCTTAATTTAAATCTTAATGGTAAATTTGAATTATATTGGCCCGAAGGTGTTTTCTTGAATGGGAAAAAAGTTTATCATGAATCAAATGAATTGATTAATATAGATTATATCTTATATGAGAATAATAATAAGAATAATAATAAGAGTAATAAAACTAATAAAAAAAATCTTTCTACCTCTGATCTTTTCCAATCTAACAATACTGTAAGCTCAAAGAGAAGATATTCAGATTCAAAATTATTTGACAATAATACAATCTTTAATAAAGGTCAACAATATACTTTTAGTTTCCAATATATCTTACCAAAGGATATCATTTTACAGGATTCTATTAAGACGGATTATTCAATGGTTAAATATCAACTATCATTGAATATTAATTATAAACAGTTACACCACAATAATATTAATAAACCTTCTTTCCTTTCATCTTCTTCTAATAATAAGATTAATATGACAGGCCACCATCCATTAACAATAATACATATCCCATCAAATATCATATTAGATGATTATGAATCAATAACAATAAATAATAATAATTGGAAAAATTCATTACATTATGAAATTACAATAGGTAATAAAAATATCTTATTAGATGCATATTTACCCATTTCAATACATTTTATCCCATTAGACAAAAAGATATCTATTGAAAGGGTTCAAATCTTCGTTGAAGAAAAAATCATCTATTATTCAACGATTAATCCAAAATTACATAGATCAAGTAGTAAGAAAAAATATATCCTATTACAACATTCCACAACTACTAAAAATAAAAATTTATTATCTTCAGACAATAATAATAATTATATCGAAAATAAATTCTTACAATATGAAATCTTTATACCATATTGTTTTAATTCATATAAGAAATTATATCCGGATCAAATTAAAGATTCAAATGTGAAAGTTCAACATTGGATTAAATTCGAATTCAACATTATATTAAATAATAAAAAATTTGATATCATTATTGATACACCAATTACCATCTTAAATAAATTTTGTTCAAATTCAAATATGCTATTACCAAATTATAACAATTTAAAAACTAATAACTCAAACCCTCCCCCTTATAATAGATTCTTCCCAGAAAGTGTATTGAAATCAACAACAATAACCAAAAATTTACATGCAAATGATGTAGTTTTATCAAGTGTAGTCATTAATAATAAACCTCGGATTAAGAATAATATTCATGGTTCAAAACGATATTCTAACCCCTTGATTAAATCACCTTTGTTACAAAATAATATTTATCAACCAATGTCATTATCCTTTGATTTAACCACATCACAAGCAATGTCCAATAATAATAATATTAATAATAATAATAATATTAATAATATCTCAATATTACCACCTTCATATGAGGAATTATTCCCAATTGAAAATAATAAAAATGTAACAAATGAAATTACTGATAAATTAAGTAGATTTGAATTTAAAAAGGTTGAAGAACAAGATTTAACTGATTTTAAACTCACAGAATCTTGGTTACCTAAATCTATAATCAAATAATATTATAATATTAATAATAATAATAACATAAACATATATAATTATATATTCATAATACATGCTACAAAACAATCTTATCCAATCTCGAGATTAATTCAATTTGATCGGATTTCAATTGATTATATTCTCTCGTCAGCACTTTCAATTCCATTTCCTTCTTTCTTATTAATAACTTATTTTGATGAATAATATCATTTATATCTTCATTATCTTCATCATTATATAATTCAGGTAACATTGATTTAGATTCAATGACTTCCACTGCGTCTTCCATTGGAGTATTAGATAATGCCTCTTCAATTTGTTGTCTTCTAGTTTTGGCTTGTCGTATTTGTTCATTTTTACTTAATGCTAATCTTTCATCCATAAATTCATTATTAGCAATATCATCATTATATTCATATTCACCATCATTTTTATTTATATCTGATATCTTAACTTTACCACCATGAGTCAAATTATCAAATAAATCTAATTTATCATCAACACCCATAGATTTCACATATTCTTTCTCATCATGTCGTATTGTCCCTTGTGTTAATCTTTCTGATCTAACAATAGGTTCATTATTATCTGATATCTCACCTGCTTCCACCATATCTTCCATATTCATTATAACCTGTTTTGGTTCATGTTTAGCGGATTTAAGTTTCTCAAGTTCATCTTGATATAATATATCATCATCATCATCATTATTTTCTTCTTCTTCTTCTTCAAATAACTTTGGTACATTTTTCTTAAAAAGAAATGGGTTTGGAACCTTAGATTTCATAGGTTTTAACTTAAGGTCTTCTTCCTCTTCAGAATCATACTGTGTAGTAATTGGTCTTTTTACCTTAGGTTTCAATGGTATTAAATCCATATCATCATCGTTTTCTTCATCTGACGATAGAGTTAATGATATTTTATTTTTATTTTGTTTCGGTTGAATGTCTCCACTAGGAATCTTTATCTTATTTCTCTTTCTAAATGACATATATGGTTTATTTCTCCACAGTTGTACTGTTCCACTCTTATCACCACCTCTTTAAGTTAAATTTCAATAAAAACCTTTAATAATTTAATGTTAATATTTTTACAAAAAAGTGAAAGTTAAATAAATTAACATTCTACTCTTACATATATAAAGTTGGAAAAAAAATGATTTACAATATTTATGACAAGATGTATATTTAATAATAGAATTATTTCTCTATACTTGGTGCTCTACAAAGTGTCACACCAACTTCATCTTCGTCATTATCACGATCTTCTTCTGTACTATTATCCGTAGGGCTAAATTCTTCTTCATCATCACTATCACTATTACGATTACTATTACTATCACTACTGCTATCACTCTCACTGTCTTCACTATCTTGACTATTTTCACTGTTTTCTCTGTGATAACTTACTGGTTTAGTTAATATTTCATTTAATGGTGAAGCTCGTATTGAATTTTCATTATTATCATTTAAATTAAGTATTGTCTTATGACCGCTGGCATCTTCATATTCATAGTAATCATCTGGATGTTCTTCTCCCTCCATTTCTTCTACTGGTTGATGATTCTTCTCTGAATCAATTTCTTCAGCATCATCATCATTCTCTAGATAATCTTTATCATTAAAATTTATATTTTCATCATAATAATCATAATCATCTTCATTTGGATTTACAGTTTCATATTTCTCATAAGAATTTTCATCATCATTTTCATTAGTAAATTCATCTTGACTATCTTGTTCAGTGTCTTCATTAATTTGTTCACCTTCATTTTCTTCATCATCTTCAAGGATAAAATCACCAAGAACAGCATTATATTTTTCACGAGTTTCAGCTAATGTAGTATTCATAAATTCTTGCCATTTATCTTCATTTAATACATCAAGAATACCGCCAGTATCAAAAGTAATCTTCATTTCATCAATATATTCTACAAATTTGGCAACTTCCTCGGCAATTAAAGTTAAATGACCCATATAACCTAATCTTACCCCTTCTTTCTCTTCATGTTCAATACATTTAGTATCTCCATCAATAATATTATCAGTTAATCTTGTGGTAGATAATAAATCTTTAATTAAAAATTTATTATACCCACATTTTAATGGACCATTAAAAGTTTGTTGAATGATATCAAATACCACATTATGTAAGAAATTATTCCATTCAAATTTAAAGAACATATCCACAATAAATCCAAGGATCCCTGTATTTTGTAATGAAATCTTTAAATCATCACCGGGGATATGTTTTTCACGTATTATGGATTCAATTTCTGATGAAATGGAAATTTCATCATTTGGATATATTTCTAAAGCGTTTTCATATTCATCTTTCATATCTTCAATATCTGATGAATTATCTTGCTCTTGTTCTTGATCTTTTGATTCTTCTTCCTTATCTTTATTATCGCTCGTAGGTTGTTGTTGTTTCAAATGTAATTGTTCTAACGCTTTATTTAATTGATCTAATTCCAATTGTGTCAATGATTCAGAATGTAATGTCTTATGTCTAATTAAATCTCTCTCCCTGGTAATTGTTTCACCTTGAGGTTCATTTAATAATGTCATATTAGAACAATGTAATAATTCAGCAATTAATTCACAAATTTTAAATCTTTCAAATCCCAAGGGTTCAATATCACCAATTGGTGTCGGTAAAGTCTTTTTTTCTACATTATCTAAAAGTTTAACAAATTCTGGCATATGTTTGGCAAATAATTTAATTAAATATGTTAAATGAATTGGATCTCTATCATTTGGTGGATGTGTTTCTAATGTAGTATACATTACTTGAATAAAATCATAATCTGAATTATTTTTTCTAATGATTTCAATAATGATTCCAACACCATTACTTAAAGAGGTACCGCCTTCTAACATTATATTAATTAATCTTTCCACCATCTTAGTAGAGACTAATTGTCTTGTTAATTCATTTGGACCAATTCCAATGGAGATTTCATTATTTGAATTAGCACTTAATGTAACAAATGCTTTAATAAAATCAGCCGCAGACGATTGTACACATGAATCAAAATTTGATGAATCTAACAAATCAATGACTTTTGGGATGAAATCTTGTTTATATAATAAGTTTATTATTCCTGTAGGTGAATCTGATTTATCAGTAGATATAACTTTTAACATAAAATCCATTAATGATGGGTTATTAATATGTTTTAAGAATTTATCTACTAAATATTCTTTTGTTAATAAATAATCAATCATTTGTGTCATATTAATATCTAATAATCTTTCATTAATTTTCATAAAATATGTTGATACAGTGATTGATAAATGAGAACCATGATTTTCTAAGATAGACCAAATTTTATTTAAAAGAAATTCATTATCCATAATTGTGGAAGAGATTTGCCAAACATCAGCAGATAAAATTTCTGCTGCCATTCTGGCTCTTCTAAATTCAATTTGTTCTTCAGTCTCAGGGGGAATGGTAACACTCGTCTCTTGTGAAATTTCTGATCCCGAGTCTGATGATGCCGAATCTTGTAATTTTTCTAATTCATTTAATTTTTCATCTTGTTCCTCTTTAGAAAGTATAATAACTTCTTGATTTAAATTCAATTTTTTGTCATCTAGATCTGGATCTTGTTGATTCATTTGCTGAATTTCATTTTCATATGAATCTAATAAGAATTTTTCATTTGTGATATAATCAATCAATTTTTCCAATACAATTGGATATTTTAAATACATTAAAAGTTTAAAATTTGAACACATTAATTCTGTATATAATTCTTCATCATCCACTAAATCTGTTAAAATATCAAGATTTGGATTATAATTTTCGAAATCTTCTTCATTAGTCAATAAAGAAATACTTTCTTGATCATTATCATTATTCTCGCCAACATTTTCTTTATTTGTGGTTGTATCTTGATCAATAGATTTAGTTTCCATAATATCGTTTCTCTTAATGAAAGCATTATTTAATAATTTAGTCACATTAGATTCCATAGAGTAATCCTGACCAAATTTCCAAAATGAACCAGACATAATTAGTTATAAAAAAAAAAGGATTCTATAAATTAAAGTAAATTAAATTGTAGTGTAATATGCAAATGATAGAATAAAATGAATAATAATAGGAAAAAAAAAAGGAAAATGCAGTTATAGTATTAGAAATTATTATTGTCTTTGTTTTGAAATGAAAATAGTATAATACAGTAAATAAGGATCAACACAGTATATTGTAATATAGATTCATTAATCAGTAATGTGAGTGTACTGTTTAACTGTTACCGATATAAATAATTTAATTAATATTTTGGATCTGTTGAAGGTTATTCTATAATCTATCATTAATAAACTTTCAATTACAAAATTGTACAATTTTTCAAAACAACAATTTTTTTTCGCTTTCACTGAAATATTGAAATTTGTTGTTTGTGCTTTAAACAAGTGCCAATTGTCAAAACAAGGGTGAGTCGGGGTTTGCACTCCTACCCTACTATAACATACCAAACACCCTAACATTAAATGCCCAAACCCTCGATGCACTATCTAGGGCTCAGATCCCTGGCAAAACTGTGGATTTCCCTCTTTGGCCCACACAACATTGTCTGCAACACGGCACCGCACGTGAAACTACTATTACTACCACTATTAACTTACTATTACAATTATTGCCATAGTAAAAGACTACATTCTTACTTTCTATCCTCCACGCTGAGTAAGCCAGAATTATTGATAGGTGAACAATAGAATTAAACTAAAGTATCACACAGAGACATTACCATCACTATTAAGATTCACTATGTGTTAAAGTTTAATATGTACCACTATGTAATATCCTCTCTTACAGACGTCTCTTTGGAAAATTCATTTTCGCTCAAAACTCAAATTTTTCATAATTTTTCAATGCAAATCGCAACAATTAGTAATGAAATATTATCATATATAATTGATGTAATGAGGGTTGATGGTTTTGACACCATTTCAATTGGTATTGTCAATTTGCATAATTAGCTACTTTAATAACTTGTATTACTGAATTAATATATAAATATACATTATATTAAGTTTAATTATAAATTTAATTGTATTAACTGTTGCAAAAGTGGAATTTCAAATAGTATAATTCCCCTTTTAATACAAAAAACACTGACACAGATCCACACATACACACAAATATAATTATAGAATGGGCCTATTAGCTGCTGGTACGCCATTACCATGGCATGAAGCTAGAAATTTAGCTGATCATATTAGATCAGAAGGGATTGAACAATTATTAGAAGTGTTTAAAGCTGCAGGTAAAAGAGATAATGATCCATTATATTGGGGGGATGAATTAGAATACATGATGATTGAGTTAGATTCCACTGAACAAAACGCAATGGTGGATGTCATTCATGATAAAGTGTTGACTGATTTAAATACAACTGAAAATTTCTTATGTCAGGAGAATGATATTGAATTTCATCCAGAATATGGAAGATATATGTTAGAAGCTACACCAGAATCTCCATATCATGGTCTAAAATTTACTCAAGAATTTATTGAAGATAATATGAAGAGAAGACGTGTTATTGCTGATGCTTTATTATCTAAATATAATCAACCTGAAAATGGTAAAAAATATGTCGTCCTTGCGTTAACTGTGTTCCCCAGATTAGGTTCTGATCAATTCATAAATATCCCACATGTGTGGAATCACAAAAATTCCGCGTCAAGATCTTTATTCTTACCAGATGAAGTCATTAATAGACATGTTAGATTTCCAACTTTAACAGCTAATATTAGAGAAAGACGGGGTGAAAAAGTTTATATGAATATCCCAATGTTTAAAGATATTAATACCCCAGATCATGATACTACCGTTTATGAAAGAAATTGGTTTATCCCAGAAGATATGGAATCCTTAAAGGCTTCTAAACCAGGCCATATTTATTTAGATGGGATGGGATTTGGGATGGGTTCCTCATGTTTACAAATGACTTATCAAGCTCCAAATGTGGAAATGGCAAGATTTCTTTATGATTCGCTAATTAATTTTGCTCCAATTATGTTAAGTGTCTCAGCTGCGGCTCCTGCATTCAAAGGTTGGTTAGCTGATCAAGATGTTCGTTGGAACGTTATCTCTGGTGCTGTGGATTGTCGTACTCCATATGAAAGAGATGTGGAACCAATCTTACCTAAATATAACTCAGGTGGGTTTGGTAGTGTCACTGAAGAGGCCAAAAAACATTTACAAAAGATACCGAAATCTAGATATTCTGTCGTGGATTTATATCTTGGTGGTCATAATAAATTTTTCAATCGTAATTATAATAATACAAACGTTCCAATTAATGAAAAGGTTTTGAAAAGATTATTAGAAAATAATGTCGCACCATTAGATTATGATTTAGCTAAACATTTTGCTCATTTATTTATTAGAGACTCATGTTCAATCTTTGAAGAAAGTATAAATCAAGATCGTACCACTTCCACAAATCATTTTGAAAATATTCAATCTACAAATTGGCAAACTTTAAGATTTAAACCACCAACTCAAAAGGCTATCCCATCTGAGAAAAATATTCCAGGTTGGAGAGTGGAATTTAGACCATTAGAAGTTCAATTAACTGAATTTGAAAATGCTGCGCATTCAATCTTTATCTATTTGGTCGTTGAAGCTGTCTTAGATTCTTATAATACATTAAATCCATATTTAAATATGTCAAAAGTTTGGGAAAATATGGATATTGCACATAAGAGAGATTCTGTATTACAAAATAAATTCCATTGGAAAACAACTTTCCAATCTGAAAATGGTAACACAGATTTATATTCAATTGATGAAATCTTCCATAATAAAAAAAATGGTATCTTTGAAACTTTTATTAACAAAGCATTAATTAAGAGAAATTGGATTAAATCAACATGGACAGAATTACAAAATTCTACTACACATAAAAGATATTATTACTACTTAAAACTTATATCTGATAGAGCTAGTGGTAAGTTACCAACTACTGCACATTTCTTACGTGATTTTATTACCACTCATAAAGATTATAGACATGATTCACGTGTGTCAAAATTAATTAATTATGATCTTGTCTTATTATCTGATAGGATTACAAATTTAGATAACAGTCAAGGTGATTTAATAGCTTTCTTTGGTGATGATATTGCAAATTTTTTATTAGAAAATCAAATATAGATAGTGAAGTGATTTTCCTTTGAAATTTTTGTTAGCTTATATATTATTATTAACTTTTTATTTTATTTATTTAATATACTTTCGTACATATATATTAACAAATGCATATTTTCTATTTCAACTGTTCTTATAAAATTGTTTTTGATCCTTCTCTATTCAAGTAAGTTTTTATATTTAAAATGCCAATAGCTCTTGACTCAAAGGTAATTTACTTCTAAAAGGAAAAACAAAAGCAATAGTAACAAGTTAGCATACAGTAAAGTGTCATCGATAGCCCAAGTATGTAATAAAACATGTTTCTTCAATAGTAGGGGTAAAAAATAAATCTTCCCCGCCAGGACTCGAACCTGGAATCTTCTGGTTCGTAGCCAGACGCCGTGACCATTGGGCCACGAGGAACAAGATTTCTTATTTTGCAAAAGTTATGTTGGGAACTCTGTTTATTGTTATGGGAATGTATTAAAACCATGCATTACTTACCTTCTAAACCCTATTTCTTTAATGTTACCCCATCGTATTATATAATATAGTTAAAATAATATTATATTACAATATGAAGTCAATAAAGTAAAGGCAGCCCAACATTCTCTTTAGTTTAAGATGTTCTATAATATACTACAATGAGAACTTACTTTACTGAAGGCCTATCATTTCCTTCTATAAGACACTTGCTTTTTCGTACTAATGAATGAAATTAAATAAAATTTTGAAGATATAAATTACGTTAAACCTGGTTGATAAAAAAACTTATTCTTAATAAGATCCTAGAACAGGTAATACTCTTCTAACGAAGCATCCACCTTTCTCTAAATCAACTCTTATTTTTACAAACATATGTGATTAGAATGTACCTACAGTTTAAGGTTGTTAGTTAATGACTTGCGGATCTGTTTTGAAGTTACCAATAGGTATTTTATGTAGTTTTTGTAGAATATGAGGAACTTCCTTTTTTTTTCTATGATGAGATTACTATTCTTATAACCAAGAAAATATGTATTTACTATGAATTTATTCCCTGTCTTAAATCATCAATCTGATATATAGGAAATTTGAAATAAAGAAAGTTTAAATGCAGTGTGTATTATTCTGTCATATTTGATCATTATTAAGATCATTAAACGTTTAATTTCCATACTGTTAAGTCTACTTTCTTTGCTTTATTTTAAAGATAACCTTCTAATATTGCTATAAAACAGCTATAATTGTCTTTTAAAAAAAAAAATAACTTTGTCAGATGCTAATACTTGACTTCACTTTCTTAATTGTGACATCTATTTTCAACACTCTCACTGTAACAAATTATTAGTTTGAAAAAATTGAAAAACTCGAAAAAACAAATTCCAATAGAAATTACTTTGAAGTCGATGCCCAATGGTTTTCTATATCAAATAGTTATATATCAACTTGATACACTGTTTAACATCCTCATCATTCAAATATTATTATCAGTTCCAAACATATAACATACTCTAACGATGTCCGAAGGTTTCAGTATTACCAAAACTTATTTAAAGTTTTTAGAAGAAGATTCAGAAATGACCATGCCAATAGCAGCTATTGAAGCATTAGTCACTCTACTTAGGATCAAGAACCCAGGGACAGCTGCAGAGGTGATTAATTCTATCAAATCAGCTGTTGATGAATTGGTTAAGACAATTCCAAATTCCGTGTCTCTCAGAGCTGGTTGTGATATCTTTATGAGATTCGTGTTAAGAAATTTACATCTATATGGTGATTGGGAAAGTTGTAAGAAACATTTAATTGAAAATGGTCAATTATTCGTCTCTAGAGCCAAGAGCTCTCGTGAAAAGATTGCTGAAATAGGTATTGATTTTATTACAGATGATGATATTATTTTAGTTCATGGGTTTTCCAGAGCTGTCTATTCTTTATTATCACACGCTGCTAACAACTTGATTAGGTTCAGATGTGTTATCACTGAAACCAGACCATCAAATCAAGGTGAACAATTATATAAATTATTAGCTGAAAAGGGTATTCCAGTGACATTAGTAGTAGACGGTGCTGTGGGTTCCATAATTGATAAAGTTGACAAAGTATTTGTTGGTGCTGAAGGTGTTGCTGAAAGTGGTGGTATTATTAATGTTATTGGTACTTATCCAGTAGGCGTTTTGGCTCATAATGCTAGAAAACCGTTTTATGTTGTCACAGAGAGCCACAAATTCGTTCGTATGTTTCCGTTATCATCTGATGATTTGCCAATGGAAAATAAATTCTTGGACTTCACTCGTCGTCCATCTGATTCAGAAATTAAGGTTAGTGGACCAACTATTGATTACACATCTCAAGAATATATTACTGCTTTAATTACAGATTTAGGTGTTCTAACACCAAGTGCTGTTTCTGAAGAATTAATTAAAATGTGGTACGATTAAAGATATCTTCATTAATACCTCCACATCTCATAGAATAAATAAATGAATAAAAAATAACATACCATAGAACAAACTCAAACATTTCTTAATAAATGCATAATATGTGATTAATTATAATTACATCATTAACGTACCTCGATATATAACTGTACATTTTAATATATATATAAAAGTAAGACCTTTATACCTTTTAAGCAAATAACTTTGACACATAGCTTTCTTCGTTATCGATTGGTTTTAAGATATGTTCATATGATTCTTTCACAATCGTTTCTTGAAACTGTTCCACAGTACCTTCTACCCATTGTAGTTTTTTTGGATCTTCTTCATCAGCAATTTTATGAGCTAGTAATGCACCAGTTAATCTGTTTTGAGATGGATCGTTAACACTTTTAACAGACATTGTCACCATTTGAGCCTTTTGAGATGCAGGGTTTTGATTTTGCTTGGATTCTTCTTTTCTTGTTTGTTGGATTGATGAATCAATATAATTGAAATATGGTCTTAATTGTGAAACATCCTTGACAGGTGTAAGATATAATTGTTTGTCTTTCACAAATGCAGCATATTGACCTTCATTGTATACACCTACACCCTTCAATGTCTGTACAGGTACACCGTCCCATTTATCTTCAGCCTTATGTTTATTGAAAAATGCTTGTTCATCTATTGGGAAATCCAACTCCCAAAGGTTGGATTTCTTCTTATATCTAGCAGCCGCAATTAATGGATGTTCAGCGGGCTTCTTACCAATTAGTTTAGCTTTGTTAACAAGTTGTAACACATGTAAGTTTTCGTCTTTACCAGCCATGAATATGGGATATGATTCCACAATAGGGTCTTCATCATCAATTTCTTCATCTTCTTGTTTTACATAATTTAGTTTGTGTTTAGTTTCCTTTCTATCATCATCAGCAACATTATGCCCATTTGTTTCTTGATCTTTTGTCATATCAACATCACCTTCCATGTCAACTTGAGGTTGAATGTCATCATCTTCTTCTTGTACAAATAGGCTGTTCCCACTCATTTTCTTTTTTGGTTATATAATTATTTTTGGAATATTTTTCTTCGTTTGGATAACGATTTAAGAATCAATGAGATGTTTTGTTCACCAGACTAATATTTGATTGAGTTTTGTGTTAGCAGCTCTTGTTGGAACATATTTGATATTTTCAATTTTTTTTTTTTTTTCAGTAGTAGAAATTCTACTTAGTGGAAAATTTTCAATATTTAAAAAATGCGATGAGATGAGATGAGCTAAGTTTTGAAGATAGTGTAGTCTCTTAAACGTCGTTACAATCCAGTTTAATCAGAACTATTCAACCAAATAAACAACAATGGATGACGATGGAATGATTTTAAACTTTGTGACTGGCGATGATGCCGGTGCTCAAACAAGTAATAAGAAGATTACAGGTGGTAGATGGAAAGATAGAAGGAAGGTCAGAAATGAAATGATTAGAAAGGAGCCAAATAACAAGAGACCTGTCCGTGAAGAAAATATTTCAAAAGAGGATCAAGTTGAAATCGAAACTTTTGAATCACATCAATCTAAAAAACAAAAACCTAACCATAACAACAATCCAAGTGGGTTTGTTGGTAATAGAAAGACTAAAGATTTAGATAATAAAATATCTAGGGATAAAGGTCAAACCACACTTCCACAGGCTAGTGAACAAATTGTGACTTCCTTATTTTCATCTAGCAGAGAAATCGAAACCTCTGTGAATACTAATGCACACGATGAAACTGCTGTTGTGAATCCATCTAATGCTCCTTTGGCCGGAGACAATTTCGAATCATTTGGCACTCACCCAACACTGGTGACACATTTAGAAGAAAAGATGAGAATTAGTAAACCAACCAGTATTCAAAAATTGGTTGTGCCACATTTAATGTCTAATCTAAACGATAATGATTTATTCATTCACGCCCAAACTGGTTCAGGTAAAACTTTGGCGTTTTTATTACCAGTTCTTTCAACCCTTCTGAACATGAAAGAACGTATTGATCGAACCTCTGGTGCTTTTTCATTGATTATTGCTCCGACACGTGAATTGGCATCTCAAATTTATCAAGTTTGTTTAACTTTAACTCAATGTTGCCATTACTTGGTTCCATGCTTATTAATTGGTGGTGAAAGAAAGAAGTCTGAAAAGGCTCGCTTACGTAAGGGTTGTAATTTCATTATTGGTACTCCTGGGCGTATCTTAGATCATTTACAAAACACTAAAGTTATTCGTGAACAATTGGCTGCATCTCTCAGATATGTTATTTTAGATGAAGGTGATAAATTAATGGAATTGGGTTTTGAAGAAACTTTAACAGATATTCTTAAGATCATTCATGAGATCCCGTTAAACCCTAAAAAGTTTCCAAGTCTACCGTCACGTATTATTCATGTCTTGTGTAGTGCTACGACAACTGGCAGTGTTACTAAGTTAGGTAATGTGGCCTTAAAGAATTATAGATTACTTTCCAATTGTAAGAATAAAAAGGATAAATCAGCTTCAGACTTGTCTGTTGCTCCGGATCAATTAAAACAAATGGTCACTATTGTTCCACCAAAATTAAGATTGGTTACATTAGGTGGTATTTTAAGTGACATAACAAAGAAGGTACAAGCTGAAGATAAAAAGGATGAAACCACCAGAACAATGGTATTTTTATCATGCTCTGATAGTGTTGAATTCCATTTCGAGGCTTTTACTAATATGGACTCTGCATGTAGGAAACTTGTTGCTGATTCTGTCAAACAATTAACGAGAGGTTCTACTGTTTTTCCATGTTTTGATAACGAATCTGATCCAAATGTAGTCTTTTACAAGTTACATGGTTCTTTATCACAACAGATGAGAAGTGCTACTTTGAAGCATTTTGCTACTAATAATGATGCTACTAAGGGTAAGCATTTAATCATGTTTTGTACAGATGTGGCAAGTAGAGGTTTAGATTTACCTCATGTTGGTACAGTTATTGAGTTTGATCCACCATTCTCTGTTGAAGACCATTTACATAGAGTTGGTCGTACTGCACGTGCGGGTAGAAGTGGTGACAGTATATTATTTCTCTTACCAGGGGAAGAAGAAGGCTATTTAGAACATATCAAACCATACCATCCATTAGGTTGGAAACTTCTCAAATTTGATCAAGATATTCTAAAACCTGCTTTTACTTCCATGCATGTCGAAAGAAACGATAAGAAACAGTTCAAGGATAAGAAGAAAGAAGATGTCGAATGGGACACTAACGCTACTACTTGGCATTTAAATATCGAAAGAAGAATTTTAGAAGACGATGGTTTTAAGAGTGTGGCTGTGAAAGGTTACAGTAGTCATATTAGAGCATATACTACGCATATCTCTTCTGAGAAGGTTTATTTCAACGTTAGATGTTTACATCTTGGTCATTTAGCTAAAAGTTTTGGTTTAAGAGAAAGACCAAGAGCTATGAATGCCCAAAGTAAGAAGGGTGCTAATGATGATCCGACTAGAAGAAAACCAAAGAAGGAAAATCCAAAGAATGTTATGTTTTCTAGAGCAAGATTGATGGCTAAGGAAGGTGCCAGTGAATTTAATTATTAAGTATATTATTGTGAATATTCTTTCAGTGTTGGTCTCTATATTTATCTACTTAAAAGTGTATTATATTAATTTATAAACTATGCAAATTCAAAAAGTTTTTATGGTAATTTAACATTACTACAAAACAGCAAGAATGTTTTGTTCCACAGAAGTATCGTTGCTGCTATTGACTTGTACTCTTGGTTGCCAATTTGATCTTTCTTTTAAATCATTTTCATCCTCACTTTCTTCTGTATCAGAGCCAATGTATACTGGACGTTCAAATTGCTGTTTGTCCTTCTCGTAATCCCAAACCTTGGATTGCAAATTAGCACTGTGTAATTCTTTTTCCGATGACAACTCTTCCTTATACGTATGTATATCTTTTAGATCTCTTGCATCTTCTTCGTCACTAATATTATCAAGTTCATCATCAGAACCAGCATAAACTTTTCCATGATCTTTTACCTTCTCCTTCATCACAACGTTACCATCAGCTCCAATATCCATACTGACAACATATTTATCTTTTCTACCATTTCTTTCACGTTCTAATTTCTCCCATTTCCTTAGATTACGCTGTTGTTTTTTCAATAATAGTGCTTTCTCTCTTGCACTCCCCCAAAGCCCTGTATCATTAGATATACTGAAATCGCTGGCATTATCAATAACTTTAGTCCTTTCAGCAGAAGTATCTTGAAAATGTAATAAGTTTTCAAGACGTTCTTGGGCTGCTCTTAAATCTTTATCAACTTTTGCTTCTTCTTTGGCCTTTGTCTCGATAGCATCTCTCATTTTTTCTTGTTCATCTCTTTCTCTTAACACTTCTTCTCTTTTACGTTCACGTTCCTTTTGTCTCTCAATAAAGTCAAATAATTTATCTTGTTGATCAAATAAATTCTTACCATTACCATTGGAAATTTTGTAAGTTTTTGAAGCCTTTCTCTTAGGTTCACGTTTAGTTTCAGGCGTTTCTGTACCACTATTTATGGAATCTTCTTCTTTTTTTAAAGTTTTTACTAATTCCATACGTTCTTTGACGGGTAGCAGTTCTGCACCACAGAAAGTACAATTGTTTAAATGTAAACCCTCTCTAACACAAATAATTTTACCACAAGATAAACAATTTGGTGCAATATAGAAGATTGGGTGAATTTTCCCCTGACAAGAACATCTATATCTATCAGTATCCTTTTCCTCATGTACTGCTGTAAGGTATTTTACAGCATCATTAATCTCTTCTAAGGAGTTTAATTTCTTTTGCTTAGAAGTTTTGGGTTGTTCTTTAACAACTGGTTTCTTGTTTGGAGGTGAAAGTTTAGTTGGTTTGAGTGTAACTTTAATTTCTTCAATTTTAGGTTGTGATATTTGAACTAATGGGGGTTCTTGTGGTTTATCTTGTGGTAGAGTTTTGTGAGTAGCTATCGCTTCACTCTTAGTTTTGGATGGTTCCTTTGTTGGCTTCTTGTTCTCTCCGATAGGAGCTTCTTCCTTAGTTTTATTTAACAAATCATTGAATCCAAAAACAAATTCAAAAGACAGATCTTCTTGCCCCAGTATATTGAAAAAAGCTTCTGCAATTGCATCGGGAGACCTATTATGATCTAAGATCTGATTACATAAATCTTTGATTTCTTGTTCTTCCAAAGGTAAAATTTCAGGAATCTTTTTTACAGCATAATCAATTGCTTCCTCTCTTGATGACATATTTATTTACACTTATACCAGTGATGAAGTTGGTGGAAGATATAGCTATAAAGTGTCTAGTTTTCCTTTCCTTTACTGTGAAGTGTTAAATTTTTTGATTGAAAATAAAATAGTACAAATTTCACTATTTTAAATCATTAGCATAAAATCTGTAGCTAGAGGTTATAAGAATGTTCTTCATGAAAGTATTATTACACATTTATGTATTAGGTATCTGTAAACTAGAATGGTTATATTCTTAAAAAATATAATCGAAATTATGATAATCTCCTTCAAAAAACACTTTCTCATTTACTTAACTTCTTCTTGTAATCGGCAAATGATAGCTTTTTCTTAGACCTCACCGATGGGGAATATTGATGCTGACTGTCTTGAGTAATCTCTGCTGCGTGTTCTAGAGCTTCAGAGACACTAGCAGGAGTAGACGATCTAGAAATAAGGTCAGCCGGATGACCAGAGTTCGGAGTGTCGTGGTCGGTTAACGTAGCTTTTATGTTAGAGTTACTCCCCACAGTATTCAATTGAGTCAAAGATGGTGTAGTAGCAGTCTTAAGGTTAACATCTAAATCAGATATATCCACAGCCAACTTGATTGGGATTGTTAAATCCTCGAGATCATTTATAGTGTCCTCTTTATAGTTTAAAAGTTTTGAGAAGGCTTCCTTATTATTCTTCGTTTGATGAGTAACTTTGCCTAATTTGTAGAGTCGCTTGGGTGTTTGGAACTTTTCAACACTAAAACGATCACCAACTTTAGGAACAATTTCTTTATCCGTAGAATCGCCAATAATATAATTTAAAATATCCTTGTCATATTCTTTTTGTTGCATTTTAACTTGAGTAACCATGCGTTCCAGTATTGGGGGCTCTCTCTTTTTCTGGTGTGGTGTGAATTTGGTTAAAATTTCATTAAATTTATATCTTACGTTTATTTTTGACCTGATAGTTTTACAATAGGTGTTAATAATTTTCTTCATTTTCAGGATGTGACAATCTTTATTATTACTACCACAAGCACATTCGCAAGAATTTAATATTGCATCAACAGATTCTAACAATGAATCCTTTTCATCATTATCTAAATCAGAGAATTTAGCTTCATCATTAATTAATTTCAATATTGGATGATTCTTATTCCACTGCCACTTGGAATGAAGTTCTTCATCTTCGGCAATATCTTGTAAAGCACGGTACCAAAATTTAATGGACCCATCAGGTGCTTTTGTTGTAACTAATTCAACATTAGGATTACAACTTTTCCTTAAATATCTGCTCTCATTACCAGATAACCGTTGGTCTAATACAATAGGCCATTCATCATGGAACAGTACCCTTCTTTTTGGCATTCCCCATATTCTATATTGATTTTTAGGATCATTTAAATATTGATTCTTAAAACTTAGTTCACCAATTGCTTCACATACAAAGGAACCTTTAGTGCATGGTCTTGAAACAAATATGCCTAACTTATTAAAACCTGGGAACACTCTTGAATAAACGATAGATGAATAAGGCCTTACTTCAGTAATATCTTTTTCCAATTTGGATTCATCATATGGTGTAATACATTTGTCTTTACAGTGCTTAGCAAAAAAATCGCCAATTAAAGGATCTTTAAAACTAGACGTTTCTAATGCAACATAAACAGCTGGATAGGCATCCTTTGCATTTACTAAGTGCTCTTTTCTTCGTATCAAGTCAGAAGGTGGAATTGATTCAGCCTTGATTTCTTTTCCACTTTCCTTTTGAGAAACACTTATATTTCTACTACTTACATCAGATGGATCATTACTATCAGTTCTTCTTTTTTTTTTGTTTCCACTGCCATTTTCACCTTCTTTCAATTCATCTAATGAAACAAATGAAGAAAATCTTCTCTTTTGAATTTGCTTCGCTAATTTGATATCAATATTTCTTGGTTTGCAAACGTTACACAGATAGTCATCTGGAACTGCATCCATATTCTTAATGTTATAACAGATCGCATGTTGCCATCTGAAACAGTGATCACATTGAATTGTAAAACCGTCATCTTCATCATACCCACAAACACATGTAATAATACCTGCATCAGGGTCTACGATATAGGAATCTGAAACAGTCCATTCATTGTTTTTAACTCCTTGCTTTTCTTTGGACAAAGGTTTGACTATTTTAGCTTCTTCTAACTGCTCACTGGTATTAGGTGTATTTGGAATGAATATCGTTTGTTGTCCCAGAGATAGGTTGGATTCTGAGTTTTCAGTACTGTTGTTGTCACTAGATTCGGTTATAATAGATTTCAGAGTTGCATGATGGTGAATTGGCTTGTGATATGGATCGTCCGTGTGTACAATGACATTATGAATGGACTGCATTGGTTGAACGGGTTGAGAATGAGAAACTAAGTGGCGTTTCGTTTCTGAAGTATCACTTTCTGAGTTTGTGTTCTTTGAAAACATAAAAAGAGTTGATGCATCTTGAATTAAAGATTGTTCAGGTTCGTTGGTATCTGCAGGTTGTGTATCGATTTCATTACTATTTGGTAGACTCATTGTAGAATTGGCTAAAAAAATATGGTAATTCTCGTTAGTCCCTCGTTCGCTTTATAAAAAATATCCAGCTTTTGAACTTAACTTATATAGTTGAAGATAACGCAAAGTACTTTCTGTCAATTGTATAAACTATCTAATTTATGCTTCTGATTGTTTTATTTATTGTTGATGTTAGAATTTCAATTAAGCTACTTTTTTTTATTAAATTAATTTCTAGAAATTCTAAAAAGGTGAATTTAATCTGAAAAGAATAGCCATGTCAAAATACAAAAAACTGGTACATATATAAAAAAGCTATCGAGTTAGTTGTAAATAGTTATGAGTGAATATATAGGTGTAATTGAGACTATTAATCGTAGATTTCAATTGGAACCATTCTATCAGCATTGTAAAACCAATTTTTAGAGTCAAGCTCTTCAGAAAGCCATTCAGTAGAGAAAAGAACCAAATGACCCTTGATTTTTCTTAATAAGTGTAAAGCATCTCTTTTACTCAAGATAGGATCACGATAGTCAGATATATAACCATTAAGATGATGCGATGGAAAGTTACTCCTCTCCTTGGGAATTGAAGATGTCCCATTATTAGAGCGGCAATTATTCGGTGAATCAGTTTCTGACGCAGTTGTGTCTTCATCTGAGGAAGATGAATGACTCCCCTTTTCAGGATCACTGTTCATCACCTTATTACGGTAATTTGTATCATTCATCTTTGACTTGTTGGTGGTTGTGGCTGTAATACCGGTGGTAGTCTCCTTGTATTGTTTTGCTTCAAAAGCCTTTGACATATTATTGAAACTTTTGTAAGTTCTCCATGTTGTAACTAAATCATCAGGTTGGCAATGGAATACCATCCTGAAGATTGTTGTATTTTCAACTGCAGTACAAAACCACATATCTTCGAAAAACTCAGGACAAAGAGGATCATTGAATGAATATGGGTCAACAAAGTCCAGGTTTAGTAGATTTGAAGGTGATTTTTCTTTACTATAATAAACATCTGGAGGTAATTGCTTTCTCAAAAGACCCTCCAATTCAGCATCCCTCTCAGCATAATCAATTGTTTCTTCACTGAACTCACTCTTATTACTAGTTGTGATGCTCGATGTTTTGCTTAATTCTAAATGTTTCTTCTTCCTTTCTTCATTTTCTTTATGGTTTAGATATTGTAAATAGTGAATTCTTTTTAGCATATCCCATTTCTTATCATAAGGGATTGAAGTATCTTCAATGTAGGCAATTAAGTCCTCTTTGAATGGTAAAAACAAATTTTCACCCTCATCACCATCTTTATCCTCAAAGAAATCTCTTTTGTAGCTCATTAAACCCGTAGCCCACTCTTGTAGTTGTTTCGTCACTGAATCCATAAATTCTTTGGTCCTTTTATTCCATCCATCGGGACCATTACCCTTTAAATCTTCTTCGTGTTCTTTATTGTTAATTAAACGAGGATCTTTACTTACAGCTTTGTTACTTTTCAAACCGATGTTATCAACACCGGCGCGATAGTTGAAAGAATGAATTTTCTTCCGTTTGTATCTATTGATACTTGGAATGGCAGATGGGTGACCAAATGTATCTTCATTTAAAGTACGTTCAAATACATCTTTGTCTGTTTCATCTTCCACATTTTTAATAATCCCATAGGTTTCTTTTCCGGAAGATAATTCGTTAGTCAAAAACTTCTTGCCCCATGATGGAGTATAATCACAACCAAATACCGCACGGTACCCAAGTTCAATTAAAGCAGAAGCCCTCTGTTCCTTCTTTCCTTTATTATTATTGGATAATGTATGTAATGTCTTATAATTTAGAGTAGCCAAATGGCTTAATTTATTAAACTTTCTTTCAATAATATCCACTAAATCAACATCACATCCCATATGTTCTCTCATCAACTTTTGTCTTAATTCTAAAGCAAATTTACCAGCAACATGAGGCTTATTATTCATTTTGGAATTTACTGTGTCTGTATCTCTAATAATTGCTGCTACCTCACTATCTCTGTTACCTAACTGAGATCTTTCATTAATGTTAGCACTACCAATGATACAGCTCCTGTCATCTACGATTAAAAGTTTGGCATGAACATATAGCTGTTCTGTTCTGATATTATTATCATGACCAAATCTCGACCACTTTCTAAGAGAGAAAAAGTGAATATATTTGTTAGGATTTATCCCTAACTTTTTCAGTTTCCCAAAAATAGACGATGTTCCTCTTGAGATGCTCTGGTATTGACATTGAATAATAACTCTTAGTGCTGATGCAGCAGGTTGGTCGACCGGGGAGTCAAAACCTGGCATTAATGGGATGATTATAATAGCCTTCCAAGGCTTTTTAAGGGTATGTGCTTTTATGATTCTATCCACGATAGCGTTACCAATCTTATTTTCAACTACCACCCCATCCCATTCAGAAGTTGTAACAAAAAATTGATTTTCAATGTAAATATAGTGTTCACTTTCTTCAATTAGTTTAAGATATGCATTTTGGATTGATCGTTCAGTCTCCTTTAAACCCAGCGACCATGAACCAGCACTTCTTAGTATCTGAATCTCACAGGTAGCTTTTGACTTCAGAGATTTGAAAAGAGGTGATTTTTTTAGTTCTTCTTCAGAAAAATCAATTGGTGGGAGAAGAAGCGGTGTCGGCCTACTTGGTCTCTTCATTCTGATGGTATAATTCCATCGTTGAACAAAATGACGAGTCAGATCTCTTGCTGGTTCACCAATTATCATACTATGGACATCATGCCAAGGCATACGACACACAAACCCTCTATCTAGCATGTCTTCATTTGGTTTATCCAAACCTAGAAAATCTGCAACCCTTGCATTAGAATAATCTTTACCGGGAAATGCCTTATCTGTAAATTTACTATACCCATCTCTCAAAGCATGATCTGGTGTGTCATATCTACCAAAGCAAAGGTCAATCCCACCCATAAAAGCAATGGTGTTATCAATCACGGTAAATTTCTCGTGGTGAGCCCAAAAATAGGTATTTTGTGTCCACTGGTTAGGAGATCTTATTACGTGGACATTCTTGTTTAAACTCAATAACGCGTGTTTGGTCCAAAGACTATCAGTTCCAACAGTTTTCCCAACATTCCTATACACAATAATAAAAATTTTAACGCCTTCTTCTGCCTTCTTCTTTAGAATCCTATCTAATCTATGTTCTTGGGTTGCAGCCGAAGGACGCCTTAGATAAAGTTCTGGAGATAACCACCAATCGTGGATATAGATAACATCTTCAGCTTTCAAGAGCGCTTCGCTTAATGACCAAAAATAATCTCTACCGTCAACTAAAAATTTTGCAAAAACATTCTTCCTTACTGGAGCAAAACTGTTAAACCTCTTTTCACCAAGCCAGACACAATTCTGTTTCATCATAGCTATAGATCTCACCCAAAGTTTCATAGATAGTTCTGAAATGCACATTAGATCTAATTTTCTTTCAGCATTCTCTAATTTGATGAATAGCTTAGTTGAAATCTTTTTAGTATCTTCCAGATTCCACTCGATATCATCTAAGAGAGCAGCATCATCGTTTTTACCCGATGTTTCAGCACCACTATAAGTAAAATTAAATTTTGAATCAACCAAAAATACTTCTAATGGTGTGGTAGAAAAAATATCGGAAACAAACATGAAATAAGAATCTCTAACTAAACACCATTTATAAGTATGTCTTTGTACAATTTCTTTGACATTATTTGGTGTCCGAAACGGTATGTACCAACCCTGTTTTTTTGCCTTGGTATAACTTATCATGACACCTTCTTTTCCCTTATACCCAGCTTCATATGAAAGTAAGTTACCAATTGTAGAAAACTCATAAAATCGAATTAATAAGTTTGCATCTGGACGTAAACATAATGCTAGATTAAGAAGGCGAAAATATCTTTCCAATCTCTTTTCTATTGGTTGGTCATAATCATCAGGTTCGTTAATTAAATCTTCTAAATGTTTTAAATGCACATTGTTTACATCAAAAACTAATTGTGAATTTAAAGAGGTGGAAGACATCGAAGATGCAGAAGAAACTAAAGAATCTCTGAAAGATCTAGTGACATCAGTTCCCCTTTCAACACCACTCCTCATCGTTTGTCTAAACCGTTTTTTACGGGGGAATTTTGGTAATATGAGTTTAGTTTTTGTTTCAATGGGGATCTTACCTTTCAATGGACTAGTATCTTTGAGGTTTTTATGTAATTTTGTCATAGATCCATAATTTTTTATAGCTTTCCATTTCGACCTATAATCATCAATACCATATTCAATACTCAATTCAAACAATGTGTTATCTCCAAAATTATTTGCATCATTTCTTGGTTTTCGAAATAGCCTATTTGATATTATGCTTCCTGTAGTACTATTACGTCTTATCATACTCTCTCGTGGGTTATATATTGTATCATCACCCCGTTCTTCACTCAATGTCTGGTTTAAATCATTTAGACGTTTTATTTTAATATCTACCATGGCTAATAAAATAGGTGCTCTTCTGTGACCTTTAGAATCTCTTAAAAAGTTAGTTGCAGCAAATAAGGAAGCAGGTCCACCTGCTAGAAGGGAGGCAATCAAATCCGAAGCAAGTTTTTTTGTTCTTAGTTCTTGATCATCAGGAATATAAGCTGGTTGAGGGCTTCTTCTTTCTCTATGAGAAAAGCTATCGTTATGTCTATTTCTTGACATCATTCTAAATGCAGAGCTTAAGTCATGAATATTGAATGAAGTTCTTTTTCTATCCGTATATGTATATCTCCTACTACTTGTATTTTCATTGGTGTTGTTATTTGTAACATAATCTAGACTTTGTGGTTGAACGCTCCCCATATGTCCTCCATATCTGGGATTAAAATGTTTCAATCTACGAAAAGAGCCATTGCGGGATGGTGATGTTGGTGTTGGTGGATTGGAGAGAGCATAAGTGGCACTTCTACGTTTCCATGCTGTGTTGGGAATTGTATGTGTTGCTCGATTATCTCTTATGGCTTCCTCATTATCTGATTCTAGATATTCGTCATGTCTACCAGAATCATTATTTTCTTCTTCTCCTTCAGTCACGCCTGAATCTATAGAATTTAAAGGGTTGTCCAATGGTGCAGATTGTGGAGGAATTCTCGAAGCTAAGGGAGAATGATCTATGTCATTTGTGACATGATTTTGCATGGGGGTTATTTCTCTATCATTACTCTCCAATTCTTGGGGTTCTATCGCTTCTTCAATGGGTTCAGGAACATGCTTCATGATTATACAACTTGTTTTGTATTTACTATGTTAGAAGTTATAAGAGCACAATGAGATTCCAGTTACGCAGAGTAAAACTCCTCGGTACTTAAACGATGGATGGTTTTTAATACGATGGTTGATTTTCTTTGGTTTGAAAACAATTCTCTAGTTGATCTTAATATATTTAATATCAAAGAACTCTTTCCCCAGGATAGTTGTTCTTATGTCTCAACTAGTTCTTTTGTCCAATCTCTACTGCTTTTTAAATATAATGCTCAACAGTATTTATGAACCTTTAATCTTTAAAGTCAATCTTAAATTTTAAAGCGGCAAAGAAGAAACCAGTTACCCGGTTTTTCAAAGGGACAAATAACTAGCTTAATAACCTCCAGTAATGCATATTTAACTATTTCATATATTTTGGTTCTTCAATTTTATTCATAGTATGGGATAATTTCTTTTCATAAGTTTTTAAAAGTAGTTGGTAGCACTATAATTGCAATTTTTAGGATAACAAAACTGCAATTTTACCAAATTTTGTTGAATGGGCAGTTAAATATTAACTTGATAGGAGGGATACATATCGTTAAATTTATTTAGTTTTGGTTAAGAAAAGAATAGGTAACAAATTTTAAAAGCTTTTTACTTTTGGTAAGATCTTATAAACTTTAAGTTGAATTTAATAATATTTTAAAAAAAGTTATCCTTTACAGAATTTCAAAACGTAAAAAGTGTATTTAAAGCTAAATTGAGGTTTAACCAAACTTAAAAGTTGTATTTATTATGTAATCACCAAAATCATATCTTTATTTTTTTTCACAATTTTGATTTGTAAAGTTGATTTTAAATCGTTTTACTTCTATTTCTTTGTAGCATTTTTCTAATATATAGACCGCATAGTTTTCCAATACTAAGGAAACCAAAAGAATGGTTAACAAGCTTAAGCTAGAAATTAAGCACATTTTACTCATAGAACAAAATGTTTCGTTTCGAAAAGAGAAAGCGAAAGTTCTATGTCTAGCACATTTGACCGGTTCCCATGATTGATAATTGGGAATGGGTTTCTGAAACACTACTCGTTATGGGAAATTTTAGGCCAGGTAACTAAATATATTAAACAAGGTCGTGTTCCTGAGAAATAACGTTGTTACAATATTATAAAGTTGTAGACTTTGAAAAACTGCTTTAGAAAAACTATATTTAGGCATAAAAAGTAAAAAATATATAAGAAAAACTTAATAAAAATTATAATATTCCTTAATAGAAACACCGATGTTTGTTAATATAGAGATATTGACCAATACATAACTTTGCAGCTGACTAAATAATTAATGTAAGATACGTAGTAAAAAACAAAAAGAAATGTAAACAAATTGGTTTCGTGGTCTAGTTGGTTATGGCATCTGCTTAACACGCAGAACGTCCCCAGTTCGATCCTGGGCGAAATCAATTATTTTTTTACTTTCTTTTTACAAGAAAGTAGTTTTATTCCATTTTAACGCAAATGCTTTATTTTTACCTAGGTACTCCTTATCGGTTTTCTTATTTCCTTTTGATAACAATGAAATATGATATAGAAAATTGTGATACCCATTATTATATCATGAGTGTACTTTTTGTAAAATGAGTAAGCCTATCATAATTTGTAGCACTACATCATTTGTCGTCGATCTGCTTCTGTCCGTCTTCTTACCTGCTGATAACAGTTACGGTATTTCAAAGATTTTCATAGGTGAAGAATACCTTATCTATTTTATCCTAAGAATATCCTACGCTTAAAGCTGCGATACTGTATCCCTTGATAAGTTATCTTATGAAAACCTCCACCGGTAAGGAGTGCGTATTTATCTTATCAAAACTCCATGATTTTTAATAAATCTCAGTTTATCCATCTTTTTCCTTCAAATGTTCAAGAAGTCCTTCTTTTTATTATCTTTTCAAACTGTAAGTTTCCTTATCGCACAAACACAAAAACTGGAGATCTCAAAATTTACAAAAGTAATACCCCTAACAAAGACGGCCTTTAAATAGTGTGAATTCTCCAATGATAAGATACATATGATGTTACTTACATTAATAAGCCTTTTGTTAAGAGGTATTTCTTATCTGTTGCTTATCAGGAATATCTTATCTCAGATAAAAATTCGGACAATGAAAAAATAATAAAAAGTGACACTAAATGGTGCCCTTGTTGCAAATGTATTTAAGTACTACCCCATGAATAATCAAGTTGTTATACTTGAATTACGTCTTTCAAAAGGGCAAGCAAGTTCTTTTATTAAATTCTGCATCTCTTATAAGACTACATTTAGTCAAGTCCTTTCCCCAGCTAAGCAGTCATGAATTCATCAACCGTGGTTAATGCTTCTGTCGTAATGACACAACAACAACCTCTTTTAAACCAATCTAATTTCAATAATAATATTAATCCGGGAACAGAGACGCACATAAGTAACTCAAGTGTTCCAAGAGACCAAAATTTTAAAGAAATTAACAATAATCAACTATCGCTCACCAAGACAAATTTTATATTAGAACAAGAAAGTCCAACGAGGACAGAATTAATGTCTCCATCAACAAGTCAACCACTTCCCTCAATATCAAAAGAAAATAAAAAATACATTGATGGCAACCCACCAGATCATTCCCAAAATAATATATCAAATCAATACGTTCCAAAAAGAGATGATAGTATTAACAGCAGTCTTAGCAGCAACACACGAAAAGCTGCATCACATTCAGGATCAATTTGTTTTAATTGTAAAACTGATACAACTCCATTATGGAGACGAGATGAAGATGGTAATACCTTGTGTAATGCTTGTGGGTTATTCTTAAAATTGCATGGCACACCAAGGCCAATTAATTTAAAGACCAGTGTAATAAAGCCTAGAAATCGAAAGTCTAACAGTCACAGAAATTTCAGTGCCGCTAAGATGTTCAGAGGTAATTTCCACTTGAATAACCCATTTCAAACCGGTACAATCAATGGCAATAGAATATCCAAGCAATGCTTTAGAGATATAGATATGTTCCCGCCAAGAGATTCAGAGTCAATCAAAAGATTCAAAACATCTCTGGTAAGAGAAGAAGAACCTGGGAAAAGCGAATATCCTGCTATCATTAAAGCTACCCAATATATTAAACCGCCTTTGAAACCAAAATTCACTACCCATGAGAAAGATGGTTTCTGTAATGGAAGAAGATATTCCTTTCCAACTGACAACGAAAATGACTTCATAGGAAGGATCCACTTGCCTATCCCATCCATTCTAGATCCTAATCTCAAGAAACCTACCACAAATAGTAGATTCACCAATCTGTCACAAAAGGGTAATGCATCAAATCTTAACAATGGAAGTTTAAGCTCTTCTGGGAGTGAATCTGAATGTCCAAAGAATTCTGCTAATAACTCAAATGTTACCCTTTCAGAATACTTGAGCAACGAAGAGGAAGTGATCAAATTACGGACACGAATAAAAGAACTCGAACTAGTCACTGATTTGTATAAAGATTATATTTTCAGAATTAATGAAAAGTGTCAACATTTAGAAGCCGTCATACAGTCAACATATAATCATAACTAAATAATATTATTCTTTATTGCTCTAAACTTATCCGCTCTTGATTAAAAAAGCAATATTTAACACCACTTTAATGTAGCATATATATTCTAACTTAACCGACTTAAATATACTACTCTATCCCCTTCATTTTACTCTGTTACTTATCTCTTTGACAGTAATTAAATATCCTTAGCTTTTTATTTTTTGATTTATAAAGTTGAAAAAAAAAACAACCAGCCTGTTTGAAATATAGAGAGACTTTGACTAAGTCAAAGATATAACACATTCTCACTGGAGAATAGACATATACTAACCCAAACTATTTCACGATGATGTCAAGAAATTCAGCTGGTTTAGAAAATACATTATTCCAACTTAAATTTACCTCTAAACAATTAAAGAAGCAAGCACAAAAGGCCCACAAGGAAGAACTCGCTGAAACAAATAAATTAAAAAAGATTTTAAATGAAAATGAAGAAATAGCTAGACTTTATGCTTCTAACGCTATAAGGAAGAAGAATGAACGTCTTCAGTTATTAAAATTATCTTCCCGTGTGGATTCTGTGGCTTCAAGAGTGCAAACTGCCGTTACTATGCGAAATGTATCTCAATCCATGGCTTCTGTGTGTAAAGGGATGGATAAAGCCTTAGCTGGTATGAACTTACAACAAATCACGATGATTATGGATAAATTTGAAACTCAATTCGAGGACTTAGATACAAGTGTCAACGTTTATGAAAACATGGGTGTTTCTTCCGATGCAATGATGATTGATAACGATAAGGTTGATGAATTAATGGGTAAAGTGGCTGATGAGAATGGTATTGAATTAAGACAAACTGCCAAGACTGATACATTACCTGATATCCCAAATGCTGAAAGTGTGGATAACGAAAAGGAAGATAGATTAGCACAAAAACTTAAAGCATTACGTGGGTGATTTAATTTTTTCAACATGGATTGTTTTTTATGACAATTAATGATTTATAAGTTCGAATCTATTATATGCGACTGTAACAACTTATATAAATTACATATGTAGTGATATACATGGTATGTGAATTAGATCCTTAGTTTAATTTAATGTACAATATTTCTTATTATGATATTATTTGGTTAATCTCTTTTTTTGTGTATCTTTGGGCTGATCATTGCATTGGCATTGGCATACCTCTACCTCTACCACCTTGTGGTGGCATCATACCAGCATTAGCACCTGCACTTGATTTATTAGTTATAGTTTCGTCAACAGATAAGATTAAATTAGTGGCTTCAGTGGCACTGTTTAAAGCATTAATTTTAACTAAAGCTGGCTCCCATACAAATTTAGCAAAATTGTCACCAATACTTTCAGTTTCAAAATCAACACCATACCATTTTTCACCCTTACTATGTGCTAATCTTAATTTATTTAGGATTTCAATACCATCAAACCCAGCATTTTCACATAATTGTCTTGGAATGACTTCTAAAGCTTTAGCAAATGCATTAATTATTAGTTGTTGCTTACCAGCAACAGACTTAGAATAGTCTCTTAAGTATTTAGAAATTTCCATTTCAATAGCACCACCACCGGCAACGACAACCTTATTTTGTAAAGCTCTTTTAACAATCATTATAGCATCGTGTAAGGATCTTTCCACTTCAGCAATAACTTGTTCAGCACCACCTCTTAAAAGTAAAGTACATGTCTTAGCTTGTGGACAACCCTTGAATAAATTGTAACGTTCAGAACCTATTTGCATTTCTTCGAAAAGCTCACATGTACCTAAATATTCTGGTTTAATGTCAGTTGTGGTAGATTGAATGGAACCACCAACCGCTTTGATAACACGATCCATATCATCACCAGAAACTCTACCAGCACAGAAAATGTTTCTATCAGCGAAATATTGAGTAGCTAAATCACCAATTGGTAATTTAGATAGGACAATATTAGCACCAGTGTCTTCAATTTGTTGTAATTTATCTAAGATAATTTGCCATTCAGCATCAACAATAGCTTGATAATCTTCAACATGTTCAACACGTACTTCAGCATTATCCTTTTCAGCCTTTAATTCTAATTCAACGTTTAAACTTAGAATTTTTGGATTAGTGAATCTCTTTGGTTGTTGTTCGAAACCGGCGTAAGAGAAAGTTTTTTTGAAAGCAACACCATCAACAAAGACAGAATCTTCCATGGCACCACCAGCAATCTTTTTGATACCAATCAATTTGTCATCAAGATCATTTTTGTCTAAAGTTAAAACAGCATCAACAACCATCTTAACGAAGAAATCAGCATTCTTATAAATTAACTTGGAACTCATAGCAGTTCTTGCACAACGTTCTAATAATTCTCTTGTGTTTTGGTTTTCCTTAGAGACATCAACGGCTAATTCATTAATTTTATTAGTGGCCAAGTTAACAGCCTTTCTGTAACCTTTCATAATCAAATGAGATGAGATACCTTCTTCAAGGAATGGTTTGGCTTCCTTCATCAATTCACCAGCGATAATGGTAACACTGGTGGTACCATCACCAACTTCAGAATCTTGAGCTCTAGAAATGTCCACTAATGTCTTGGCAGCTGGATGGACAACATCTAATAATTTCAAAATAGTAGCACCATCATTAGAGATAGTGGTTTTTTGATTGGAACTCACAATTAAAATATCAGAACCTAATGGACCTAGAGTTGGCTTTAAAGTTTCTTGAATGGCCATACAGGCGTTAATATTGGAAATGATTTGACCTCTACCTTGAGAGGCATCAGTACCTTCCTTTAAGACCACAATTGTTGGGGTTCTATTACCAAAATTCATCTTTCAATAGTCTGTACTTGAAATATTGTTTGTATTACTGTAATTAAACCAATAAATCACTGAATGGTTGACACAAATGATTTCTAAATGGTTAATAATTCTTTTACACTCACCACATTAACATCTTCAATTAACAAATTTCGATATATTTTATGTTATTTTTTCTTGATACTAAATTTTTCAGAAGATCGCCGGGTAATAAAATTTGATAAAGCTGTTATCACGAAAGAAGTATTAATTAACCATAAAGAAGATGTTGGATATAACATATAACTCTATGATAGTTTTTGTTTTTTGAAGTATGAAGTGTCTATATTTTAGTATTCATATAAATGTATGTAAAATACAAAGAATTTATATATGAACTTTTGTGAGTAATCCTTTTAAACAGACCAAACACTGACGTTACCATTACTACGACCTTCAATCATATAGCCATCCTTGTATTGACTTGTAGAGACAGTAGAAGAAAAATCTACAGGCTGAGCACAATCCCATTGTTGACGACTAATTCTGTCATATACAGAAGATGTAGATTGTGTGGAGATGACAATACGTTGGTTATCGAAATGAACATTAGATATTGGTGATTCAAAGTAGAATTTATCCACTTCATTACCATATCTAAGATCCCACAATCTTACAGTTTGATCCACAGAACCGGTTAATAAATGAGTGGAATCAAATTTTAAAGCAGTAATTGCTCCATCATGTCCTTCAATGGTTCTTACTACTTTCCCTGCACGCAGATCCCATAATCTAATTAGACCATCTTTAGTACCAGTGGCTAAAGCGGTTTCAAAACATTGTAATGCACCTACAATAGGTGGATCTAATAAAGTAAATGATTTTTGATTGACTTTTGGAGATTTAGTACCAGTGAAAGCAACATCTAAATTTTGAATACATTTTCCTGTTTTCAAATCCCATTGTTTGATGGTCTTATCTTTGGAGGCACTAACTAATATTTCACGATCTAATGACAAAGCGTTAATTTCTGCCTTATGAGAATCAAAAGAATGAATACAAGTTGGTTTATTCAATTTCAAGCCATAATCTTTACCTTCTTCAGTGGCTAAATCTATATTCCATAATTTTAATGTAGCATCTTTACTCCCACTTACCACCAAATTAAAATTTGGATCCATTTGAATACAATTTATACTGGCATAATGACCTTCCAGTAAACCAATTTGCTTTCTAGCTGATAGATCCCAAATTTTCATGGTATGGTCCATATAACCGGCAGTTATCATTGTACCAAAGGGGAAATCGAAATCTAAACATGTAATGTCATCATCATGAGCTTTCTTGAAAATAGCCACTGTAGATCCAGGTTGATATATTTCTTGTAATGAAGTGGAGATATATTTTTGTTTCCTATGTGGTCCATCATAAAATTTAGAGAGTTCTTCACTATTAGACATGATATCACTTGCACTATCTGGTAGAAACATTTGAGGCATTGATGGTGAATCTGTTTGTGAAGATGATGGTAAACTACCTGTTCTTTCATAAATATTCATATTATAATCTTCAAGGAAACTTTTTGATTCAGTGAGATATTTATCCAGGATATCATCGTCACAATTATTTTCCTCTTTATTTGTCAATCCATATTCTTTAACAAAATCTTTTCTTGTCTTAATGGCCACTGCTGTATCTTTCAATTTCATTTCATTTTGACTTATTAAAGATATACGTTCATTCATATCATTTTTCAATTGATTCAATTTTTCAATTTGTTCATCAATATCAATCACTTCACTCTTTATAGATGTTCTTTGTAATTTAAAACTATTTAATCTTGAAAGTACTTCCTTTGATGCATCATTGAGTACTTTCATAGAATATGATCTATTGATATTTTCTAATTGTAAACTCTTCGGAAGCGCCGTTTCATTAAATTGTAATATACTACTCTTGTGACTTCCCAATATTATCTTTTCATTTGTTTGAAGTCCATCAGATGAATCTCTTTCTGGTTGGTGAAGGGCTACATGATTAATAGCAGGTCGAAGTAATTGAAACACTTGATATAATGATGGAGTGATATTATCATTGGGAAACGTTATAGTGTTTTCAATGGGGAAATTCGTGTCGTTTGGTATTTTGTGTAATAGATGATCATTTAAATGAGTTAGTATATCAAAAGTAGTTCTTGTATTGAAATATCTATTGTAGAAATATTCCACTCCGTTATTTGCTGATTTGATGTCCTGATATTGGATAAGATTATCTCTTTGATATAAACTTTGAAAAAGATTCGCCAATACATATTGAATCATGTAATTTGTACTCATCTTTGAATTTAAAACGGAGTTGTCTATGTATTTGCCCCGTATATTTTATAACAGTTAATAATTATTTTTTTTATATTATTACAAATATATAATATTGCAACGTATATTATACCAATTATATATATGGATTAAAGTTGACTTTCTTATCTGTAGCCTGGGTTCTGCTTTGAATCAAGAATCATCTGAAGTCTCTCTTTTCTTAAAATATCTTTATCATTTTTTTATTTTTTTTTGATTTTGTGATTTTAAACAATTTCATTTGATGTCTATTTACCCAATTGGGAAATAGTGAGATTGAGCTTGAGACAGATGAGTATGGACACTGTTATTGAAATGAACAAACAATTTCACAAGAGTATTACTATTTATAGAGAGCTTGTTGGTTAATAAGGCGTTACCATACAATCATCTTTATTGTATCTCATTTTTCTTTTGTGCAATTTTATTTTCCAATTCAGCCAATTCTTTATGTTTTTCATTAATTAATTGTTGAATATCATTTGATGATCTTTCTAACATTTTATTTTCTTGTTCTTCTACATCTTTTTCTAATTTATCTTTCATTTCTTTTAATCTCATAAATTGTTTACTTAAATCACTTTGTTTTTCGGCAAATTCTGCACCTGGCCACAGAAGATTAATAGCATTTAAAATCTCTACTACAGTTTGCATTGAAATATTATCTTCAATAATAACAGAACCTTGAAATAAAGAAATCAATAATCTTTTAGCGTCTTCATTTTTTTCAAATTTATTTAATAATTGTGAATATTGACTTTTATTTTGAGAATTATTATTTGGATTATATAATTTGTTTAATCCATTCAATTCCACGGAGTTTGAGAATTCTAATCTTTGTTGTTCCAGATAAAAATTCTTTGGAATTTGTATTATTGGTTTTGAATCTAATATACCTAAATTTCTATTTCTTCTGTTTCTTAATTCTCTTTCGGCTAAATAATCGAAAATCCCTTCTTTCCCATCTTTACGTTTCACTACATGTGCCGCTTTATTAATCTTGAACATTGATGATTCACGATCTTTTGTATCTCTTAAAATCTTGGTAAAATCAATAACATTTTCTGTAGTTAAATGTTTCACAATTGCATTATGAAAGATTCCTGGTGGTTTAAAAGATTGTGTTTTTAACCCATCAGTGGATTTATTAATATCTTCCAATAGTAAAGTTAACGATTGGTCCATTTGTTTATTTATTCTTGTTTGTTTGTTTGTTGACCATGTGTTGTTTGTTTGTTTAATTTGTTTATTTATTTATTTTTGTTTAAAAAAAAATAAATATATTATATATAATAATAATTATTTTTCACGCCAAGAGACAAACACTTCATCAGTTCTAAATTTTTGTGTTACGATAGTTTCTTTTAAATCCTTCACGATATCACCCATTCTAAATTGTAAAAGACCAGCTTGTGCAATCATTGCTCCATTATCTATACAAAATCTATCATCTGTAGCAAATACTTTCCCATTAGCTCTATCATGACACATAACAGCCATCATTTCTTGTAATCTAACATTACAACCTACACCACCCACGATTAATACCGTGGATGAATTAACATGAGCCATGGCTCTTTCTGTGATTTCAATTAACATGGCAAATAAATTTTCTTGTAATGAATAACATAAATCTTCAATGGTAACTTTTTGTTTACCTGTCTTCTTATCAAACAACAGTTTATTTTGTTTATTACCACGAAACAAATCTTTAGCTAATGAATCGATATAAGCGAGGATCCCACTCATTGAAAGATCCATCCCCTTCACAGTATAAGGTAATTCAATTAACTTGTCTTTATTTTGACATTTAAGTGCTAATTGTTCAATATTATAACCTGGTGATGGATGATTTGGTATCTTTAAAGTTCTAGCAAATCTATCTAAACAATTTCCAATGGCGACATCAAGGGTTTCACCAAAGATTCTATATCTATTCTCTGAATATGCAATGACTTGGGTATTGCCCCCCGAGACATATAATACCACTGGATTTTCTGCTTTAGTAATTTCTCTCCCCATTTCAATATGTCCAATACAATGATTGACCCCTACAAGTGGTATATCCCAAAGCAAAGAACACGTTCTAGCAATGATTGCTACTGAATGTAATGGAGCCCCCATTCCTGGTCCTTTTGTAAAACATATAACATCAATATCATTTGATGGATCATTGAAACCGGCTTCTTTTAATGCTTTTTTAATCAATCTAACACACCAATTTCTATGATGTCTAGCGGTATCTCTTGGTAGAAACCCTTCCCCCGGTGGAGTGATATAAGTGTCTCTAATATTTGATAATATTTGTGCATCACATTGATGTGAATTATCACCGGAGGATAATTGTGATTTAATTGGATGTTTAACTATACCAATACCTAATTTATTTGCAGATCCTTCAAGACCTAAGGCGATATAATAATTTCTCCCATTTTTGGGTGAAATAGTGTTTAAGTCTACCATCGGTTTGTGTTTATGAGTGTGGGTGTATGTGTATATTACAACTTAGTTAGTGAAATATTGTCTATTAAAAATTTTCAATATTTTAGTTTTCAAGTTTTTAAAAGTTTCAGAGTAGTATTGTCTTGTAACTTAGTGATATTACCATGATAGTATGATTGTAGTTAAGGTGTGTAGTAAAATGATACAAATACACTTTTCTTTTTGCATTGTATAATATTTAATATACTATACTCTCAAGACTTTTTAAGTGGTGTAATTCAATAGATCATCAGTTTGAACCTATTAGAGATATGGTAATAAACAGACATTCCATCATACCGGATAAACTATATCTTATAGATAATAGACCGCTGCAATAGGAGATTTAAAGAACCGGAGATCTTTGTGGCTATAGTATATTATAGCCATATATTATAGCAATATATTATAGCAATAGATCTAGCACAGATCTCATCGCAAAAAGAAAAGAGCGTATGATGCCATCACACTTCCTAATCCGGCAATGTTTGAGATGGAATGCGGTGGAAATAACCATATTAACCGATTATTAATGGAGACAATAGCGCAACGTAATTTGAGGCTTTCTGCAGCGTATTATATATCTATATAATACAGTTAATTTAATATTGCCACACTGGTGGAGATGGAGAGCTAGACACTTTAATCACACTTCCCAAAGCGGTAATGGCCACGCCAGGACACCGCACTCGGTCGCCAAATGCAGTAATGCCCCACTGCCCAATCGGGCATAGAGATTGCCCCACTTGCCCCTTCCGGTAATCTCGGCCGGCCTCATCCTCACACTCTCACACACCGTGTTTTCCCCGATTCGGCAACCCTGTCAATAAACAACGTCGCTATTGTCTTTCTCCGTGAGAAAATTTTCACACACAAAAAATTACAATCTGAGAATAATTCCATAATAATTCCATTATTTCATTACAGCTTTGAAACAATCGTAAGATCTATTTGCTAAAATATATAATAATAATATATATATATATATATATATATATATAAATTTAACTGTGCAAAAGATTTTATACCATATCTTTTCCTCTTTTGGCTCATGGTTGTATTTTTAGATATTCTTAACTCTCCTTATTTTCTTATTTGTTTATATTTAAATCATATCTTTTCTTCTCCTTCCCTTCTATCGAAACCAGCTAAAACTCAGATAAACACAAAAGACTACAATTATTAACTCTACAGTTAAACAAACATAAAACTTTTACACTCATTTAAAATTTATTTTTATTTATCCTAACACAAGTACTTTTATTTATAATACAGTACTAATTACATTCCTTTAATATCATTTTATATTTTCACTTACTATTAGTCTTTCCTTATTAATTTTATAATGAAATTTTCAAATTTACTTTTATCTACTGCTGCTACTATCTCTTTAGTTAACGCTGCTCCAGCTGCTTTACATCATATTGATCGTCATAATAATAAACGTGATGATGTTGTCACTGTCACCGAATTAATCGATGAAAATGGTCAAGAAATCGTTTCAAATAACGACGAAGCTTCTTCTTCCACTACTACTTTAATCGGTAACACCCCAGTCACTTCTGCTGCACCAACTAATGAACCTGCTTTAATCACTAGAGATCAATCTTCTTCTCCAACAAATAAAATTATTGATGGGGATTTGAAAGATTTTGTCGATCCAACTCAAGGGTTCCAAGATGGTACTATTCCATGTTCAAGTTTCCCAACTGGTCAAGGTGTCGTTCCTGTTGACTGGGTTGGTTTAAACGGATGGACCTCCATTATGGCTCTAGATGGGTCTACTTCTACTCAATGTCAAGAAGGATTCTACTGTTCTTATGCTTGTGAAGCTGGTATGTCAAAGACTCAATGGCCAACTAATCAACCATCCGATGGTAGATCTGTAGGTGGGTTATTATGTCAAGGTGGATTCTTATATCGTGCCAACCCAGCCTCTACTAATTTATGTGAATGGGGTCATCAAACCGCTAAAGCTGTTAATAATGTCGGTCAAGATATTGCCATGTGTAGAACTGATTATCCAGGCTCTGAAAACATGAATATCCCAACTTTAGTTCATGCTGGTTCCTCCAAAGCCATCTCTGTCGTCGATGAAGATACTTATTACAAATGGAAAGGTGCTAAGACCTCTACTCAATATTATGTTAATAATGCTGGTGTCTCTGTCGAAGATGGTTGTATTTGGGGTACTGAAGGTTCAGGTATCGGTAATTGGGCCCCAGTCGTGTTAGGTGCCGGTTACACTGATGGTACCACTTATTTATCAATCATTCCAAATCCAAATAATAAGACTCCACCAAATTATAACGTTAAAATTGTCGCCGATGAAGGGTCTACTATTTCTGGTTATTGTGCTTATGAAAATGGTCAATACACTGGTGCTGGGTCCGATGGTTGTACCGTCACTGTGACCTCTGGTACTGCTTCTTTCGTTTTCTATTAGATTCCCTTTATTTCTCTGATTTAGTATGCATGCAGAAATATTTTTGCATCCATTTACTATTATTCTTCTATATCCATACCCTTTCTTTTTGAAATTGTTATATTATATTTATAACTTTTTCTTTGTTCGTTAAAACTTCTTTTTGATCTATACTATTTCAAAATGTATTATTCTTATATATTTGTTATATAATTTATAAATTAAAACAAATATTATTTCTCTTATCTATAATTTAGACATCACCATGTTGTGATTCTTCTTCTGGTGGACAAATAAATGCACCAGCTAAAGCCAAAGATGGTTCATTAATATTATGATGAGCGTAGGATAAGACACCAATACCACCTGCATCTAATAAAAAATTTGGATTATCAATAAGATAATTAAATTTATTCAATTTGATGTATGGTACAGTATCATCATTATATGAATCTGGATTTTCACTTTCTTTCTCGGTTTCCACGACCTTTTCTTCACCTAATCCAAACCATAATGCGGCAAAATAACGTAATGCATGACCATGAGCAAAGACAAGAATGTCTGAAGGTTTATTCTCTGATTGATGTTTTCTATGTAAATTTTGAATTCTACTAATAACACGAGATAACCTTAACCCAATTTCTTGTGTAGTTTCACCATTTTCACAACCATCTCTCCAAATATTCCATGGCTTCTCCACATCAAGACCACGAGATTTTCTTAATTTAATAATTTCATGGGTTAATAACCCTTCATAATCACCATATTCCCATTCTCTTAAATCTTCATCCACAACAATCTTGATATGTGATTTTTGTTCAGGGGTCAATGATTCTAATACAAGATCCACAGTAGCACGAGCTCTTTGTCTTGGTGATGTGAAAATATATGTAATATGTGATGGATCAATAAAATTATTATTTTGGAAAATTGATTGTCCAGTTCTTCTCATTTGACCAACACCATATTCAGTTAATGGTAAATCTGTTAACCCAGTATATTGACCAGATTTAGACCATTCTGTTTGACCATGTCTAAAAATAATACATCTTGGAGTAGGGGCGGTCATCTTCAATTGTGTTTGTCCTCTTTTGTTGATAAGATTTGTTTATTATCAATTTGAAGTTGATCGTCTTTTTATATTAATTTTTTTTTTTTCATTTTTTCCCTTTTCCAATAAGAAACTCATCGCTAATCCCTCAATAATAAGAGATAGGAGATAATACTGTGTATTGACTGTCAAAACAGTAAGGATGTGTTGTAAAAATAAAGTAGAATTGTGTATCAGATGTTGTCATCACTCTTAGAAATTTGGCGGTATTTCTTTCAGGGGAAATATTGAGTATAGAACGGTTATATCCGGTGGAGTTAACCTGTTATCTCCATTTCTCAAATTTCATATCAATTTAATTGGTATTCACCACAGATTAATAACCATACCATTTCAATAGGAGGATGATACTTGACAGACTGATGGATATACCAATATCAAATATCAAATATTAATAGCAATACTGACAGTCCAGCTTAATTACGCGATGATCTGAAATTGCACCAAAATTTACAAACACAAAAACGCGAATTTTCAATCTTTTTGGTGGAATTTGAAATGTAAATAGTAGGAAAGAGATACTTTAAAGATCTGATCTGTAAAGTGATAAAGACAATTTGAAAGTTTTCATTACAACAACATAATCTCGAGATAAATAAATCACTCATCATGAGGAAACCTAACGATCAATTACAAAAATTGATCGTTGCTGTTATTATCACTTCATTGTTTTTAATATTTCATCAATTCACATCATCATCATCTGAAGAATCGGAAGAGTCTAATGAATATTATTATGAGACCAAGCCACAAGCTATGCAAGAATCATTCTTTTCAAGGTCAAGATCTAAGATTATTAAAATACCCAATAGTGATGCCTCATTGTCAATACCGTATTTGGATAAAATAAATAAATATTGGCATATTGGTGGGTCTACACAAGTAAGGAATAGTGAGAGTGTCAAGTTAACCTCTAAAAATGTACCACATACACATGGATCCATTATTTCAAATGGGATTGGTGATAATACAATGAACGATTTTGAAGTTGTATTTGATTTTAAATTGACTTATGATGATCCAGCTACCATTGGTGATGGGGTTGCCTTTGTCATAACATCAGAAAATGGATTTCTCTTAAAGGATTTAACTTCATCCTTTGCAATGAGACAATATATGCTTAATTCAGGTGGAATTATGGCAAATGATATCTCTATGATGGGATTTCCACAAAATTTACCTGGGTTAGCTCTTGTCATTGATACTTTTGCTAATGATCCATTAAATCAAGATGATATTCCATTCTTAGATATCTTTGTCAATTTTAATCCACAAAAACATTCATATCATATTGAATCAGATGGTCATAGAAGTAGTAATAGAAAATTAAATGATGATCATATTAGATTAAAGAAAAACATTTTACAAAATGATAGAATTAAGTTAAGAATAATTTATATGGAATCAATATCCTTCTTAAAGATTGATATTCAATATGAAACCGAGGGTAATTATTGGATTGAATTGTATCAAAATAATGATGATGATTCACAAGGTATTAAACATTTCTTATTACCTAAAAATCATCAAACGGGACAAAGATTTATTGGGATGAGTGCATTAAATGGTGATTTAACTGAAAATGTTGAATTATTTAACATTAAGACAAGTGAATTTCATTGGAATAATGGTGATGAATCAATGGAAGATACATTTGATTATTATAAAGAATGTGAAAATTTTCTTTTACAAGAATTCAATCAACGTATTACCATGGAAAAGGATTCATATACACGTTGGAAAATGCTTAAATCACAACCAAATTATAAAGATCAATTGGAGGAAAAGCTTAATAATGAAGAAGACGCAAAACAAAAAATTGAACCTCCACAAGGTATACGACAACGTATATCTATTCCAAAATCTAAAGATCCAATTTGGTGGAAAATCTTAAAACTTTTAGGTAAATGGATTATAATTTTCACAATAATCATTGCATTATATCTTTTATCAATTTATCTTCGTGTTAGTAAAAAACATTGGAAGAAACTACAATCAAAGAGATCAAAGAGATCTTCACAGGATTATTTATTACCTATTTAACAAAACTTTTCTATGTATTAAACATATACAATATTTGCATTAAAAACAGACTTTTTATTTATTTATTTTTTTATTTATTTATTTATTTGTTTATTTGTTTGTTTGTTTGTTTGTTTGTTTGTTTATTTATTCATGAAATTACGAAGTTATTGATGCAGATGATTCTAAATTATGTATTGGTCTAGCTCTATCAATTATACTAGCAGGTGGGATAGCTGTGACACTTGAGTTTGTTTCAACGGTCTTTATTGACATTACGGTAGGTCTTGTCGATTGAATAGAATTCATATCAGAAAACATTGATGGAGATCTCATTGAAGATGAGTAAAATGATATCATTGGAGCCGTAGATGCTATATCATTATTATTAATATTATTATTACTATTATTATTATTGTTGTTGTTACTATTGTTTGAGGTAATATGATACTCACTTTTAGTTCTTTCCGGCTCATTATCCCATTGTAACCTCTTAACAGATGCAGAAGTGATTGTATTATTCGTTATTGTATTAATTGTATCAGTTTCTAAGATATCTTTATTGAAAATTGGTCTTATTGATGAATTTGTTGTAAATTGTTCATAATTTAATGTATTATCATCATTATCACCATCATTATCACCGTCAAGATCACTCGTCCTTAAACTGGTAACATTACTATAACTTCTTTCATTATTACCATATTTATTATTATTATTATTATTATTAGTTTGATAGTGTTGATTATGACTATATGAATATCTCTTTGTTTGTTTTGATTTTGATGATTGAGATTTAACCACTGGTTGTTCTGCACTTTTCCTCTTGGGATTCGCTATTATTTTATGTGCGCTTGTATTATTATTACTATTATTATTAGATGAGGTATTATTTGACATAATCTTTTTCATCCAAAAAGATAATTTATTCTTCTTACTACCATTTGAAGTTGTGTTTGGAATATTATTGCCATTATTTACTACTTTATTTCTGGGACTCATCGTTGTCTTTTCTTCCTTGCACTTGGGATCAACATTGATAAATCAATGGCACTTAGAGAAGTTACAAAATTTAATAATTGATTTAAGAATTTTAAAATATTGCTATTACTATTATTATTTAAAAGATTATAGAGTAATTGATTAAAAGACAAACATATAATTATAGAGGTAGATAGATAAAAAAAGACATAAGGAGGTATATGTAAAATGGAGTGTATGTGATACAAATCAACTAATTGGTTTCTGTAGTGGCGTCGTTAGATTCAGTTGTTGTAGTGGTAGGAGCACTCTTTTGTTGAGTATACTTGTTAATCTTTTCAATGGTTTCATTGCCGATATCTAACCCAGTGGTATAGATAGCTCTTGGAATGGAGGAATCGTTTTCCTTTAATTTAGTTTCATATTTGGTGGAGACAGCCTTATATGTTTCTTTAGCTTGATCCACTTTTGGTTTAATAAATTGATCGAATTGTTTCTTCATATTATCCCTTGTTGGTTCCACATAATCAGTTTGCACTCTTTGATGAATATCTTTAGAAAGATTCTTTGTAGTGGAAGTTAGTTCGGTTAAATGTGGCAAAGCATCATCTTGATCTAAATTATCAGTGGGAGTGGACTCGGAGGATGTAAAATGTAATGGTTTAATAATCAATTCCTTTAAGATATGATTTGAGACATTAGCTAAATAATCAATAAAGAACCATAGGATCCAAATACCAACTTTACCATTTCTCTTACCATCCCATTCGGCAATAAAACTATCAATACCTTTATTGAAGAGAATAACAGCTAATAAGGAGTCTAATTTGAGTAAAAGGGTTAAAAATCTTTGAATGATATATTGTGCCCTTTCGGATTGGAAATATTTACTCGAGGTAATCTTACTAGTTAAAGTCAAAGTCCTATCGTGAATAGTCTTGAAAATAGTGGAATGAGTGACTTTTTCGACAGTTTCTTGTACTACTGGATATTTCCCAATTTCATTCCATGTTGCTAACTCGAATTTACTTTGATGAGAGGTCTCGATGGTGGGGGTCTCGGTAGCAGCTGGTGGAGTTTGGATAGATCCTTGACTTTCCACAGTGACTGGTTGTTGTAATTTGGCTTTGTTGTGATTATGATTCTTAGCCTTGGACATAGTTAATAATATAATATAGACGGTTGTTGAGTGAGTCGTTGGTTAAGTAACAAGTGTTTCAAAAAACGTTTCACTTTATAAGTGGTTGCTTCTTTTATAAGAAAATGTCAAATGATTATTTCAATTTATATGAAAAATTGCAATTTTATCAAAGACTCCAAGGAAATATCAAGAAACAAAAAGATAAAGAAAGAACTACAATCACAGAGAAATGCAACGTAATTTGTCAAAGGGTAATTACATTGTATTAATAGCATACGGTAACGTTAACTGTTAACATTCTGTCAAACAAGGAGTAATCAAAGTAACTGCAAAGTGGCAGCGACGATAGTGATGCCATTAGGCAACAAGGACATTCCATAAAGGAACAACCCCATGCCACAGCCCGGGGAGAACAGAATCTTCGCAGAAAGGCTTATCTCATCTTGATATACGTCCGTTGATGTTGTTTACAACAATGTGAGTCGTTGTCTCATGCGACTCCCTAAATGTGCGAGAAGCTCGGCGTTAAGTGTGGGGCTTCCGAAAATATTGCAGATTAATTGTGTATGCAAGGGATTCCTTAACAGATGGCAATTTATATTTGTTTGATGATGTTTATAAATTATTTATATAGATATAAATATATATTGGTTTGTTAGACTATACATTGCACTTAGGATTGTTTACATTCTGGAGCGTCTTGACCTTGAACACCTTCGGTGGCACCGGCAAAATCGTCTTGTTCTTCTTCTTCTTCGTCAAAATCTTCTCCATCCTCGTCATCGAATTCTTCTTCTTCTTCTTCTTCGTCGTATTCAAATTCTAATGCAGTACCAGTAAACCAATCGACAGCTCTTGGAATCAACTTATCCTTTAATTGTTCACCAATAGAGTAATCAAGGGCTAAACGGGCTTCTAAATCTTCACCTTCTTCATCTTCATCGTATTCGTCACCTTCACCATGTTCGTGATCGTGATCGTGATCGTGATCATGTTCATGTTCATCACCACAAATATGCATCTTTGGTGGATCAAAGAAATTAAAGAATGATTCGATTGGTGTTAATTTTTCAATGGTACGAACTTGTTTTGTAGATTTATTTCTTTGTTTTCTCATTTCCACTTCTACGGTAACATTAGAAGCATTGTCTACCCAATTAATGGCATCCCCCTCGGCATGATCATATATGAAATCACCAGAATAACCTAATTCACTTTGATAATAATATGTTTTTACTAAAATTTCATTCTTAAAGAATTCATTTTCTTTAGTATTAAATTTGAAAATTAATTTAAAACCTGGTTTCCCCTCAGTTAAATATTCCATAGAGATATCTTGTAAATGGGCTAACACCTCGGCATCACGATCGGTAATGGTTTCATTAACAATTGGTAAGTTTTCTAAAGCAGTTAACCAGAATGATGGAATACCTTTAACATCAGCATCAGCTTCATGCTTTTCACCTTCTTCCAATTCAAATTTATCTTCATTTTCTTCACCAATTTCAATTTGTTCCTTTGTGGGTTCTTTTGATCCATTAATAAAATCGGATCTAGTTTGAAATAATGGTTTATAAAGGTTTAAATATTTATTTTCTAATTCAAACATTTCAATTTGGAATTTTTTCTCTAAATCGTATAAATCCACTTGTAAAGCTTTTAAACCTAATACTCTTCCTTTAACAGATTCAGGTAAATTATCTAAATATCCACTATCGGTACCAATTAAATCACCTAATTTATCTTGAATAGATTGATAAAGTAATCCGGAGATAGCAGGATTATTAGCTAATGGGTTCCCACTAGCTTGAACAGCAGCAGCGGCACCGTCACCGTCACCTTCTAAATTAACATTTTCTAAAGCACTTTGTAAATCTTCTTCACTAATAGTAGTTGGAATAGGTTTATTAGCATTTTTTGTGGGGTTACCATTTTTCAAATAACTATTATTTAAAACACTGGCTGGAGTGTTATGTGGAGTTGGAGCATTATCAATTTTCATAGAAGACTTTGGTTTCCCAGTGGTCTTGATTGGAGAGGTCATCTTTAAGTGTGTAGAGATGTTGTATATATGTTATATTTCTTCAGATGGTTCCAGTGGTTAATAAGCCAGATATTCCATTGATCCTCTTTAATATCTAAATTTAAAATTTTTCTCTTAAAAATGGAGGGTAACATTAATATTTCATTAGATAGCTGTATCTAGTTGGATAATATGGTTTGAACCAACTGAATTATAGACGGCTTACCACTTCGAAAGGTTGGATCCACTAAATATAGTCAATGTACAGGAAGGTTATGTCAAGTAACAAAGAATCAAGCTTTAAAAATAAGTAATAATCAAAGTAATAAGACCCTTTTTTGGAAAAAGAATCACCAAGACGTTGCAGATAACCAGTAGAAGATAATAAAAATAACTGTAATGATTGTAAGGTATCAATTAAAAGATAATGTATTGCAGAATATATGATGGATAACTTTTTTTAAATATTTATATATACATAGTTAAATTGTTAGATTTTTGTTGTTCTACTTTCACTCAGCAGTCTTCTCCTTCTCCAACGCAGTGAGATACTCTCTGACAGATTTTACTGTATTCCCCAGTTTCTGTTTCTCCCAATCAACCCATAATGAAGTCTTGGGATCCCAGATCCCACTCTCAATACATTCACTCAATGTCGAGCCATACACTGAATCAAAAGAGGGTAAAGTCAACAATTTGTCCAATGACTTAATCTGTTGTCCCAAGACACCATAAGTGTCAAATTGTTTCATATATTTCAATTGATCCTGGGTTGGGAATCTATTGGATAGTTCCACCGTGAAATTGTTTGTGGTATCACTTTTCAAATAATTCAGGATCTTGCAACCCAATTTATTTATTTGAAGATCGTGGGCAAATAATGTTATTATACGTGATTGAGACTGTACAGTTCTAAACATAGACATGGTTGATGTTGATAATTGATATGGAATGTTGATATTAAAGGTTGATATCTGTGGTTTTATTACTGAGAACTCCGTGTTTGTAACTGTTTGCTTTCTTTATAACTTTCTCCTCTTTTCAAAATTCGTAATAATAAGGAATGGCGCTACTAAATGGAAGTATTAAGGTAATGTGACAAATTTATAGGTTGAATGATGGAATTAACTTTAAACCGCACATATCTCTAAGATATTGAACAATCTAATAAAATACACAAACATACAACTTACACACAAAATGAATAACTTAGGTAGAAGGATCACACAATCGTGGCCTCCTGCAAATTTTAGATATAGAAAGACATGGAGTCATAAGATAAGGGACTGGATAGATACAACAAATACAAGATTAAAACCTGTTTGGAAGATTCTTTTCCCCAATTTTATTGTGGTTCATTACACTTATATCATTTCAATCACATTGCTAACTTCTTTCTTATTATATCCAGTGCATAACCAGCCTTACATTGATATTTTATTCATTAGTGCTGGTGCTGCCACACAAGGTGGGTTAAACTCAGTGTCTACAAATGACTACACTTTATATCAACAGATTATAGTATATTTGATGTGTTGTCTAGCGACACCAATCTTTATACATGGTTCATTGGCATTTATAAGGTTGTATTGGTTTGAAAGATATTTTGATAACATTAAATATACATCAAGACAAGATTTCTTAAGAAGGAGAACTATGACTATGCAAAATTTGAAGACTAGGACTAGAACGAGAAGGAATAGTAATTTTCAAGAGAAATTGTTTTCTTTGAAATTGTTATCGAGAGACACAGACCACCGCGAAATTGATCCACAGCTTCATAATAATGAACGCACTTCAAACCAACCAGAGGATAATGAAGAAATTTCTCCTGAAGATATGTATAGGTCAATTCACATATTACAAAATCAAAATGATTCAACAGATGAAACAATAAAGACAAATATTTCATCAAGAAATACTAGTAACAATACCAACCCTGAAGAAGCATTTGTAGTATTACCCCCAATGGAACAATGTTCTTCTTCATTATCATCTACTGATACAAGTCAAGCTGTCAGTATAACATTTCCTGATAATATGGAATCGATGAATGAAAACTCGTACTCTGAAATGTCCAGTCACGATCCAGAATCAATTGATTCAACATCAACGTCAACCCATCGTCAACTTAATCTAAATAACATGATTTCTTCATCTTCTCAAAACAGTAAACCAAATGAATTGCATTTCGAAATTGTGGAACCTCCAAGGAAACAGAAAGAAGAGTTGAAGAAGAGACAAAGACAGAAACGAAATAAAAGATTGACTAATATCTTATCCATGTCACCAAGTATGAGAAAGAACTATATTAAAAAGAATAAAAGGATTAAGACAGCATTGAGTAACATTGATCCATTGGATAATAGTGATAGTCGAAATCTCTTCCATCGTCGTAGGACTGCGACAGATCCAGGATCCAACCAAACTAAAAACAATAATAAATTTTGGAATACAAATATGTTTGATTATAATGAACAAAATGACAATGATGAACCAAATGATGAAAATATGGGTTTTGATGAAGAGAATAATTTTCCAACAACAAACACAATGATGAGTGCAAACTATGTATCATGGGAACCTAAATATGGTAGAAACTCAGTGTTCACAGGGTTGACCAAGGAACAAAGAAATGAATTAGGTGGCGTGGAATATAGAGCTATTAAATTACTTTGTATTATTCTTTTAATTTATTATATTGGTTGGCATATTTGTTGTGCAGTAATGATGATTCCATGGGCTTGTCTTAGAAAACATTATAACACACTATTAAAAGCGCAACATATTAGTCCTGTATGGTGGGCAATATTCACATCAATGAGTTCATTCTGTGATTTAGGTGTGACATTAACCGCGGAATCAATGATGCCATTTCAAAACGCCGTTTATGTATTAATCGTTTTAATGTGGTTTATTATCATTGGTAATACAGGTTTTCCAATTTTATTAAGATTTATTATCTGGATTATGTTCCAAGTATCACCAGAATTATCTCCATTAAGAGAAAGTTTGGGGTTTTTATTAGACCATCCAAGAAGATGTTTCACATTATTGTTTCCCAGCGCTGCAACATGGTGGTTGCTCCTAACTTTAGTGGCTTTAAATTTCACTGATTGGATTCTTTATATCATCTTAGATTTCAATTCACCACCAATTAGTGATCTACCTAAGGGGATTGCGGTATTGGCAGGTTTATTCCAAGCAGTTTGTACTAGAACTGCAGGTTTTAATGTAGTTGATATAGCTGCATTACATCCATCAATTCAAGTGTCTTATATGCTTATGATGTATGTTTCTGTCTTACCATTAGCCATTTCAATTAGAAGAACCAATGTTTATGAAGAACAATCATTGGGTATTTATGGAAGTGTTAGAGACGTAGAAGATCTAGAGGAGGAAGCAGAGAAGGATGTCTCTACAGATGATGAAGATGTGATTCAGGAACCCAATTCAAATTGTAATTCCACAAGAACTAGCAGTAATAATAGTGAAAAGTCAAAAGCAAATAGGAAGAAAAGAAATTCCACAACTGCCAAATCATTTATTGGTGCTCACTTAAGAAGACAATTATCATTTGATCTGTGGTATTTGTTTCTGGGTTTATTTATTGTTTGTGTTTGTGAAAGCGGTAAGATCCAAAATCCGGATATGCCAGCTTTGAATGTATTCTCCATATTATTTGAAATAGTCAGTGCATATGGTACTGTGGGATTATCACTGGGTTATCCTGGAACAAACACATCCCTATCCGCACAGTTCACACCAATATCTAAACTGGTTATCATTGCCATGTTAGTTCGGGGTAGAAATAGAGGTTTACCGTATTCTTTGGATCGTGCTATCATCTTACCCACAAAGAAATTACAACAAATTGATCGGATGGAAGATTTAAGAAACAAACATCATCATCAACAACACACTAAAAATAAACCTGAAACTCAAAGTCATGGTGATGCCATGAATAATTATATTAAAAAGAAATATCATCAATTTAGAAGAGATTTCAACACAATCAAAAAGACAGCCACTATGGCTCCAATCGATGAGGATAGATAACTGAGTCCAATTACATATTTTATATATTTATCTTTATATTCAAAATCATTATTTACATCTTTCCATTGTTACAGTTATCATTTTACTTTAAAGCTTTTCGGATTCTAAAAGTACAAAAATAGTCTTTCTTATGATAGTTACAATAGAAATCACTTTCTAAAAGCATCAAACATGTCCATGCAATGGAGTGAAGACAGTACAGGAGTATATCTTCCAATATGGTGGCAATTGCCATGTAATATTATTTGCACAATATCATTTTTACTTTCAAGTTATATCATCTTACAACAATTCATGAATTATAGAAAACCACAAGAACAAAGACTAGTGATAAGAATACTGTTGTTGGTTCCGATTTTTAGTGTTACATGTCTTTCAGCAACTTTAAACCCTTCTTTTACTAAGATTTATTTGGATTTTATTAGAGAATTTTATGAAGCATTTGTTATTTATACTTTCTTCTCATATTTAACCCTTATCCTTGGTGGTGAAAGAAAGATTATTACAGAATTATCTGCGGGGAAGAGGCCCACGCGACATGTTTTGTACTGTATCTATGGGAATATTGATTTATCAAATCCATATTCATTTTTGAGTGTTAAGAGAGGTGTCTTACAATATGTTTGGTTTAAGCCATTTTATTGTCTATTTCTTTTAATATGTCAAGTCTATCAATGGGATAAAGTAGAAGTATGGTTATTAATTTTTTATAATATGTCAGTGACGTGGTCATTATATAATTTGGCCCTGTTTTGGAAATGTCTTTATGATGAATTAAAACAATATCATCCATGGATGAAATTTATGTGTGTTAAGTTAATTATCTTTGCATCATATTGGCAAGGTATGATTATTAAAGTACTTAGTGTTATGGGTAAATTACAAGTTGATGGTGATATTAATAGTCATAGTGATAATTTACCTTATATGTATCAAAATGGGTTATTATGTGTTGAAATGGTAGGATTTGCAATATTACATTCAATGGCATTCCCATGGACAGACTATTCATTACAAAGGATTCCAAATGGAGCTAGAATGAAACTTTGGTATGCCTTAAAAGATTGTTTTGGTGGTGGTGATTTAATTTGGGATTTTAAACAAACATTATTTATTGGTGATACATATTATAATTTTAAGAACTTCTTACCTACTGAAGGGAACTCAATGACACATAATAATAATTTACAAACTAATATGACTAGATTAAATAAAGGTCTAAGGTTTACTAATAATGGTCAGGACACATATTGGGTTAATTATGGTAGTATATCAGATGGCCAAGATTTTTTAAAACAAAATAATCAAATAGATTTAGAAAATCAAACTAGTACAATTAGTAAAAACATTCAAGAGGAAGAATGGGTTGATAATATTTTTACAAATAACCATTATATACCTGAGGATAAGAACTATCCAGTAGAGTGGAATTCAAGAGCACATAGATATACAAATCAAATGATGTCTTTAAGAGAAGAAGTAGAGACTAGAGCATTCAATAGTAATAATATAATAACATAAAGTAGGCAGTCATTATATAGATCTTCAATTCATATTAGTATTCAAAGTAGTATTCAAAAATATTATTATAATTATAATTATTATAAAAGCGCGTAAAATATACAGTATGAAAGTACGTTAATAAAAAAATATCCATTTTTTAATCAATCAATATTAGAGCAGAAACTGTATCTTGAAACAAATTCAATTGATTCGATTTAAAAAAAAATATTGGAATATCTTATTTTTTTGATTGGAATATATGCAGTTTGTATGATTGTAACTTATCGAACGATAGATTACGATTCAAAATTTTTAAATAATAAGTTCAATATAAGGATCAGAATTATCTATAGTCTATTTTGAAATGGTGTGAGGGTAGTTCAAAGTTTTTTTTTTGTTTACTCTTTGATTAAGAAATGTTTAGCCATTTCATATGAAGTCCAAGAAATTGCAGTAGCTGGAATGAAAGAAATAGTTCTTGGACTTAACCCTCTCCAAAATCCCTTCCAACCATAAACTTGATATATGGCCTTTGCAGCTTTACCAAATGTATCAGCTTGTTTCATTACATCCATAGACACTGATTCTGAACCTCTAACTTGTAAGACAGTCTTAATACAATCTAATGGAGTCGTAATGGCAGCCCCAAGAGCACCACTAATACCACCACTAATGCAATGAATAAATGGGTTATATGTGTTAGATGGATTTAATAATTTTGATGTAGTATCATAAACCATGAAATTAAACGCAGCAAATGGGATATTCATGGTTAATGTTGTTGGATATGAGACATAAAATCCAGAAAGACCTTCCTTTTGGAAAATATCCTTAGAAATTTGCCAAACTGATGAATCTGTCTTCAATTGAATTCTTTGCTTTATGGTATCAAATGGATTCATTAATGCATCAGCCATAATGGTAGCCACAGCACCACTTGCGGCAGTTTTCAATGGTTGAATGGTTTGTAAATTGTCTTGACCTATAAGTTTTTCCTTTGTCCATTCATAAGTAGCAAAATAGACAGCATGAGCTGGACCAGCCCCCAGGATCACGGATTGAACACCCTTCCATAATGCTAAAGAACCTTCCATGGTAGAGATACGTGATATTTGTGCTAATATATTACTTGCTGGATAAACTTTTGATGCAGCAGAGGATTGTACACGAGTCTTAATAGCATCAATAGGGAACAAAACAGAATGTTCCATGATTCCAGCAAATGCACCTGCAATTAATTGATGTGTTAATGGTGCGGTGGAAGGTAAAGCTTCGTAATCGATTTCTTCCTCCACAGAAGAAGGTGGGGGAGAGGTACCGCCTTCAGATTTAGTTTTTGTGTCTGAGTAACTTAATGACATGATTAGTTCAGTTAGTTTGTGCGAGTGAGTAGTGGGTGTGGTTTGTTTATTTATAAGGTTTATCTTTTGGACCTGCTTTCTTTGTCTTTCTCTTCTACAGGGAATCTCTTCTTCGCCAGGAATATATAACACTCCTCTCTGCTTTAAATATCTCTTTCTCGACTTTGCAGCTCATTGCTCAGTGTATTTGTCAGGTATTGTTTAGCGGCGGGCCAGTAATTTGCAATTATAAAATGGGGTGTCCAATTTTGTTTCTGCGAAATTTGATATTTGCAAATAATTTGTGATAGTCTTGACAGTGAATGTTATACCAATAGTATACCAATATTGTTTTTAGATAAGTTGGTTATGGTTAGCTGAAGAATAATAAAATATAGTATTTTTTGGTGTTGAGTAAATATAGTTATATATATGTAATGTTTAATAATAATGGAAATTATAGAAAATTGTAGTCGATAAAGGAACAGAAAAAAGCATATCATATTCTATACTATTTACCTAGCTTTTTTAATCTTTCCCTGTTTTATTGTTCGTGTTTTGACTTATTTGTTGATTGATTGATTCATTTATTGCATTCCGAATAAACGGAATGCTAATGGACCAGCAATCACTGTTAACATTGGAATACCTGCATATATAAGGTATCTCCCAACAATTTCAATTTTGGGTTCACCAATATATGGAGTACATTCATGTTCGGTAGTCACTTCTTTACGTTTCTTAATAATAGCAGCTCTATCATCATTCAATCTTAACACTTTGGTTAAAATTGTATAAACCAATTTTTTACTTATTATTTCTTTCCAAACAATAATAATTGGTACAGCAATAAATGGTCTTAAAAAGATTATATTACCAATCTCAGTATATTTGGTACAATCTAATTGCATCCCAGTTCTTTGAATAATCCAATCACCAATTTCATAACCTGATGCAACACCAATAAATGCAACACTATCGACAAAACATGGACATTCATCCACAGGTCTAACATGTTTATATAAAAGTGTTAACCCAAGGACAACACTGAACAAGGGGAACCATAAGTATTCACCACTTTTAAAATCTCTAAACAAATAACTTAACCCTAATCTAGAAACAAAACAGATTACACCACAAATGGTACCTGATACTAAATCTAAGATACCATGCATACCACAATAAATTCTACCTAGAATTAAAGTTAAATAATAGGCAAAGGCTAACCCAGTGAAAAATATCTTTGATGTTAAACTGAATGAAGAACAAAACCAGGTACAATATATCAAATACATTGAAGCACCCATAGCATTAGCAGAATGAGAACTTGGAGCACCATATTCCTTGGCAGTATATTCAGATAATGTACTTCTTTTCACTGGTGGAGACCTAGGTCTTGGTAAACACCAAAAATCCTTTAAAAACCCACTTAAATAAATTGAATAACCAAGGATATAGACTAAATCTCTTGTTAATTCAAAATAACCAAACCAAACAGGCATAGGTAAAAATACCACATAAAAGGTATGTGACCCCATTAAAGCAGTATAGGGAAAGAAATAATCTCTAAAGGGAGTAGAATGTTTTCTTTGCCATTCAGCTAAATATTCAGATTGATGATCTGTAAAACGGGTCATATATTGTCTTAATTTAAATCTTAATGGATGCATCTTACTCTTAAAATGATCGGATTCATGATTACCTGGATCTAAGAGTATATTATTTGTATTATTTTTAACCTCTCCGACACGTTTTACTTTATCGTGTTCCATAGCAGAAGCTACTTCAATTATCTCACTCATGTTTTATTTTACGTGTATTGTTTTTCTTTTCTTTTCTTTTCTTTCCTTGTTCTTAAAGAAAATATGTATTATTAATTATATCACAACCACTGTCACCAAAACGTAAACGAAAGAACAAATATTTTATTTAGTTTATCTAACTATCTGCTTTAATATCAATATAACTTTCTTTGGTATTACCTCTTTTAACTCGGAACAACAACACGTTCATGTAACTTCTCTAAGTTTAATTCATTGCAATTTCGTATTATTGTTTTCATCGCAAAGATTTGGGAAAATTTCAAATTTTAAAATTCAAATTTCGTTGCTGCGAGTAAAAAAATGTTAGAAACAACCTTATTTCCGCGGGAAGGGCTCTTTAAACGTAATGTTGTTGTGGATTTTACATAAGAAGACTCTGATACAAAGAACTAAGCCATTTAATACTTAGAATCGTACTTTATATATATATATTGGGTGTATGGTTAACTAGATGATAATTCATTGTAAATTTCTAGGACACGGTTGGCAATCAATCGCGCCTCTTCTTTATCATGAAATGAAATCGATTCATGTGAAATTCCTAGCCATGATACCATGAAATCTGAGGGTTCTTGTAAGGACAGTAATTCGGCATCCAAATCAGTTCTTGACATTGTAACTGGCCATGATATTGGTAAGCTGACAACTTTATTGGCATGGGTGAAAATATCTTTGCATAAGGAATCAACTATTGCCTTGTCTTCTTCAACATCTATCTTACCGCCGTAAACAATATCTTGAACGTAAAATTTCATTAACGATGTAATATCTTCAAGTTTATCCACTTCATTCAATATCTTCTTCAAATATGTTATGACAGATTTATAATCAAAGATATTGAAATCATATTTCTTTGTAAATCCGTATGGTGACAATCTACTTCTTGAAACAAAGATACCATGTAACCATGTTAATAAGTATCTAAATCTATAATAAAGGGAAGTAATCTTTTCTTTATTAATCTCCTCATTTGGTTTCATAACAAGATCAAATTCATTATCAAACCATACATCTTTAACAATCTTTAACAATCTAACATCACTTTCATTCACATAATTATAAGATCGTTCAAATAATTTGAATGGTAATGGTATATTATCCATATTACAACTCATTAAAATCTTTAACTTACCAACATCACTACTTGTACTATTAATTCTTTCCATTTCTTTGATTAAATAATCTTCAACCCATGGAAGTGAAAATTGAATATTTTGTAATAGTAACCATACATTGTCATTATTGGCATTTTGTACAATTTCCTTCTCAATCATTTCAGTATTTTCAATGGAACCTAATGGGATAGTAATTAATTTCTTCTTATTTCTTACGGAAAGGTTCTCAAATTTAACTGATCCATCTTCATTGGATTCATTCACCATGATGACTGGGGATTCATTAGAACGTAGCATCAACTGTGTAAGGTTGTCTTCAGGTCCTAATAATGTTTGGAATTTATTAAACACTTCCAACAATTTATCCTCTTCAATATATTGAATCAGTTCATCAGTGATACTTGAAGACATATGACTTTTGAAAGCCAGTCCATTACTGTCATCTAGTTGTCCTGATATGATCTTAAATAGATTCATTAATAACTCATTTCCAGTATTGTCATTATCAATGAATGCAGCATATAACAAACTGACTAAAACCTTTTTTGATGTCTTATCAAAATTAATGGAAAGCATAGAATATACATTTTCATAGAGGAATTTAATCAAATATTTCATCTTATCACACTTACCATTAAAGGAATAACTCTTTATATTAGTGAAAATGGACTCAAATACTTCCATAAATTGAATTGTAGAAATATTAGTAAACCAATTATTTGAACATAACTGTTTCAGAATTGTAAATATTTTAATACAATGATGAGCCAATGGCAAGTATTCTTTAGTAGTTGTATTGTATAATTCGATTAATTTATCTGTCTGTTTTAACTTATCTTCAATATTTTGAGAGTCCTTCTTGATATTTTCTAAAGTGTCAATCAATTCATTATTCTCTAAAATATTACCTTCAGATTCATTCAATGTCTCTAACAAAGCGTCTTCCAACTCTCTTAATTGTATCTTATATTTACTGTTAACATTGTTTAATTCCTCCTTTTGACTTAATATTTCTGGGTTCTCTTCCTTTAATGTAATACGAAGTGCTTGCATTTCTATACTACTTTCATTTATAGAAAAGTTAATATATCTTACTCTTGCTTTCACAAAATTTGAAAGCTTCGCATATGGATCTCGAGAACATAGGAATAATCTGAAATCGGAGGAGACATCTACATCATGACCCGCAAGGTTAATTAATGATCTTCCTGCAATATTCTGATATTCCCTGGTTAAAAGTTTATTAATTGCAGGATCAAAGTATTCACCATCTTCAATAACAACAGTACTACCGAATCTAATTGCATTTTCTAATCTCTTCAAATAGTTAGGCTCTAAGAAACTCATAGTGACTAAGTTGGATCCAAATTCATTTTGTAAAACGGTTTCAACAATACCTGTTGGATCCACAAAATATGGAACTGTGATATTGGTTTTCCTTAATAAGCAGAAATTTTCTAAATAAAACTCGTTACTAGGTAACCCATTTTGAATCCATGAAAGTTTTTCTGTCATGTGGACGTTATTAGCAACAAAATTAAAGCCCGAAGAATACTCTAGTGTGCATTGAGACATGATATTAAATAAGAATTGTAACATGATGTATCTTTGCTTTTCATCTAACATCCCAAAATAAACAAAATAGATTGTAGTTAACAGACAGTTCCCAATCAATTGACTGCTTTCCTCGGTGAATGAATTGATTTCATTCATCCATCTTTGATTTTCAACAGTCAAACTCTTAATTAAAAGTTCAGATCTTTCTAAGTTACCTTCAACCTTTTCCATCTCGGTTTTGATGACTTCAACCTCTCTTATTAAGCTACTGTATTTCTGTTTAGAGTCTTCTACATCAGCCTTTAAATCATCTACCATTTCTTCAGCGGCAAGAACACGAGCTTTTGCAGTAAGCATGGCTTGTTTTGCCTCTTGAGAATCATTCTGTAAAGGAATGACCTTCTGTAAAACGTGGGCATATTTAGCTTGAGCATACAACCATTCATATAGTGGTCCACAAGCTTTACTAGCTCTATTAACAGCGGCAAAATTAAAGTTTTCTCTAGATAAATAATGTACTTCTAAAATATCTCTTGTCTCACTATCCATCATCATATTTGCATCGTAATGAACAATTTCATAAATAAAATCATCTCTCCTGATAAATACTTGGATATCTCTCCATGATGTAAAATCATAACCTAACAAGAAGCACACGGCTTCTAATACAAGCTGGACCATTTCTGGTGGTTTATTCATAGATCTTAATTCTGTTAATTGTTGTTTTTTAATATTGCTAACACCAAGTTGTGCAGCTTTCACTGTAGGCTGGATTTCTGCAATTTCTTTTTGAATACTTTCATGCCTTTTTCTGGTTTGTTCTTCTTGAACTGCAAAGATTTTCTTAAGTTCTTCTGTTGCTTCTTGCTTTCTTTCGGACTCATTTTGTTGGTACAGTAATGTATCTAAAGTTGTTTTCGCTTCTTTTTCTTTAATCAACAACGCTTCTCTTTTCTCAGATAAGTTCTTTTTCATTTCTCTTATTTTAAATACAGATTCATTCAACTTATCTAAACCACTCCTTACAAATCGTTGGCCTTCTTCAAGTTTGGAATATTCTTTACTAAAAACTATTTCAAACACAGTGATGGAGTCCAAATAAAAAGATGGTGACATTTCCATAGTGGCTACTTCTTTGTGGAACTTTCTGTCAAAAGAGATAATAATATTAATCAACACATCATAAATGGTATTAGCCGCATTCGACAATATCCACGAGTTGTGAGGTTTGAAACTTGTGAAGGGCGACAAATTTAGAGGCACTTGTTCCAGAAGTTTTGATGCAATGTGGATTTGAGTATCAGTGTCCCAAGGACCTAACCAATCAATAATACAACGATTAAATAGAGCAGGTGAGTTCATTTTGTCGTCTTTGTATGGATCAGAAACAGTGAAAAAGATGTGCAAGTTTTTAGTGATTTCATTGGTAAACCATTTGTAAGCATCATCTTTGCTGTCATTCAACATTCCAAGCGAATTCATTTTTTGTTTTAGTAATAATTCGAGCTTAGTTAGTTCTTCGCCAGAAAATAAATCAGGAATATCAGCATTTGTAAGTAATGTATTTATTCTTTCTAAAAATGAAGTTTCCAGCATATTAGATTCGTCTAGAATCAAGCACACCTGATGTTCATCGACCGTCACTTTTAAAAGTAAATCCCTAAGGAATGTGTCAAATTCGGCTAAGGTAAATGCTTTGGTAATGTTTGGTTGGACTAAAATTAGACCATTCATCCAGGCCACGAATTTTATCATGGCAGTTTTACCGGTCCTATTTGGGCCAACAAGCATTCCATGTCCTTGGCTTTGTCTGAAAAGACGATCAATCCTCAGCATATGATCAATCATTTGATGATGAATTATAATGTTACTTTCAATTACTTCTTCACAGAAAGTCTCAAATCTTTGGGACACCAAATTTAATAATTCTTTCTTAGAAATCTCCATATATTCAGAATTAAACCATTTGGAATAAAATAAATCGCCTAATTCGACGTTGGACAGGTTAGATAATGTAAACGTGTTTACCATGATACGTTGAAGGCTGGAGTTAAATTTTGTTTTTTCTTTTTGGGATACCAATCTATCTGAAAATATTCTTATATTTTCATGTGCCCAAAGTTTTATTAAAGAAAATAAGTCATGCCTTGGACCATTTAAAACTCCAAATAGTAGCCCCTTTATCAATCTCGTTAATTCCCTTGGAGTTACAATATAATGAGCATACTTCGTGTCATTAAAGTTTCCTTTGTAATAGTAGTATAGTTGTAAGGAAGCTTTGGTAAAATCTTGAGAATAAAACTTTAAATTTGGTAATAATTTAAACAGAGAAGTGAAATAAGTGCCATAAATACGACCCAAGGAGGCTTCTGACGGGTAATCACAAAATATTATACCTGTATGTCTTGTGAACTGAGTGGGCAAATCTACTCTACCTTGGTATGATGAAGGATTACATGCACCAATAAAATGAACATTTTCCACTGATATCCATTTTCCATCAAGGCTTCTCCAAAAACCTCCCTTTTCAAAAATTTGCCTCATAAACAGTATGACCGGCTGAGAGCCATACTTATCTTGTTTAGGAAGGTTGATTTCATCAAAAAAGAAAACGATTTCTTTCTCGAGATTTAGTGGGTGTAATATAAAACCATCACCATCTGGTGTGTAAACCAGATGTCTGTTAAATAATGACAAAATATCTAAAACTGAAGTTTCTTTTGAAAAATTCATCGTTACAAGCTCGTAAACATTACTGTTAGACAATGTCTTAGTTACAATCATAGTTTTACCAACACCCGCTGGCCCACAGAGAATCAATGGTGTGTGTGACTGTAGAAAGTCTAAGATTACATCACCATGATATATTGTGTCTTTAGTGGTAATAACAATATCAGATTTAAACATATCATTCACCTCTAAGGATTCATTTGGTACATTATATGGTAAGAAAGAAAGTTCTTCGTCCACCTGGACAAATCTGAGTTCTTCTATTGTATCGTCTGAGGCAAAATAATCGAACAAGGTAAGTTTGTACCTATCCATCGTTTTTGAATCAAACTCATTGATAGATATGGTTAATAGTGAATGGTGTATCTTTTTTTGTAAAATTGTTTCTTTGTAATTATCATCTTTTGATTCTAAAATTGTATGAAACTTGACAATAAAAGATATTAATGAAGCGACCAACGAAGTTATAGGGCTGAGGTGATTATTATTAAGAACGGCAGACCAATCTAGTTTAATGGCTTCTAGTTTATCCCATAGTTCTCTATTGAGTATCTTTTTAATGTACTGTAATGTTAGATTTAAGAATGTACTCGGAATACTATTGTTTGCAGATAAAACTTCGAATTTAAACGACAATTGCTGAACAAAAATATCATAGTGAGGTACCAAGTGATCTTCAATCCAAATAATAGTACACCTTGATATGGTTGCAGGTGTAGCATATTGAATAGTATTTGTTTCAAAAATTAGATGAATTGTTGAAATAAAGGGAATTCTTTCCCCGTTTGGTAGTGTTAAAATTCTGTTATCATCAAGTACACTGTTGATAGTTTCGGCATAGTCTGGATCAATATTGCCATCGAACACTATCCAGGTATGCGTGTTTGTATCACCTTCGCAATAGTTTGAATAACAGTTTCTAACAATATCGGTAAAAACACCATCTTTCCATTCCAAGGTGGCCGGATTCAAAGATCCATATAATTCCTCTTTACTTAATACCTTTGTATCTACGATGTGAATGGCACTGGTTGTGTTAGTAAATCTATCTATAGCATCAATAGTTGTTTTCCACACAGTTGTTTTACCACAGCCAGCCTTCCCTAATAAAATAATAGCTTGCTCGGACTTTTGCAATTGAAAAAGCTGTTTACACTTCAGCAAAAATGTTGTTGAAGCAGCCATATATTTTTCTAAAGCTATATCTTCAAATATTTTGTCCAATTCAGAATAATCGTCATTAATTATGCTATTGAAATACGAGAGTTCATACTTGTTGAATATAGCCCTATCTAATTCGTTCAAAAAAGGCAGTATCACTCTTCTCGTAGCTTTTAGAAGTTCTTCGCTCAATGTTGCATTTTGTCCAAATTGTTTACAATTCATAAGAATTCGTTTAATTGTACGTAGGCCAAAATCATAATGCAACTGTTGAGTACAATCGTTTTTCAGTGATTGAATGAAATCAAAAAAGTTGTGAGAGAGATCCATATCTTCAATAAATCCTTGCGTTTCAATTAATCCAGTGATGATGCTGATTTCATTTGGTTTATAATAAGAAAACTCCTTAAAAAGGTTTTTTAAGTTTTCTGGTAAAGGTGATCTACCCTCATAGTTTGGATTCATAGTTATAAATAACCCTGTAGATGCCTTAATAGGTATAGTTTTATTCAAAATTTCAACCGATTTTTTATGAGAGTGCAAGGAAGCTTGGATTAAACGGATGCTTGATGCAACAGCACTTAAAACATTTGTGTCAAGCCTATTAAATTCGTCAAAACAACTCCAGGCTCCCACTTGAGCAATACCAAAAATTAATCTTGTAATAACAGCAAATTTGTAAGTGGAATCACAATTAAAAACCACAACAACTTTCCCCAGGTTTTGTCCCAACATTTTAACCGTCTCTGTCTTCCCCGTACCAGCAGGGCCAAACAGACAGCCCCCGTATCCTTGCCTTCTAGATTCCACTAAAGAAATCATACATTTAATTAGATTTTCTGTGTAAACCAATCTTTCTGGAACACCTATATATTCTAAGCCATACTCAGAAGAATAGCATCCTTGTGAGAAACTTATTGAAGCTTTGCGGTCAGAGTGACTTTTCACAAAGTGTAATCTTTGAACATAATTCCAATTAATTTCACAATAGCTGTCGGATCCCTGTTCGACCAATTTAGATAGCACTCTCTCATAGTAGAGAATTTCAACTATTATATTCTCTCTTATTTTTTTAGAAACAGGATTTAAACAGTTGGAACTTTTAATTTCATTTTGAACTTCTGCCTTGGTAAATTTCAGTTCGTTTAATATCTCATTGATATTTAACTTGGAAGTAGTTTTTTCAAGGGTCGAAGTCATAAAAATTTGAAAGGAAACCAAGAGAATTTGAAAGGCATACTTTTCAGATAATGGTAGGATATCTTTAATCTTGTTGATCTGTTTGGAACATTCCTCAATTCCAGTTAGTAAAGAACATTTGATTTGTTCTTCCAATTCACACAACCATTGTGAAGGATAATCAAACGTTGAAGTATCAATTTTGCTTTCTAAATAAAACATTTCACCTTCAATAGACTGAACAGCATCAATAATTTGATTTTGTCCTTGGATACTCATGATACTTCCAAACATTTTTCTAGCATATTTTGACACTGCCAGAATCGAATTCTTAGAACCTATTATTTCTAAGAGTTCATCATTACCTACAAAATAGAATCGGGGAAACTGATCTCTATACATTTCAAGAAAATCGCTCAGTAATTCTCTAATTGTTAGAAGGGCATCAAGAATTTTGGAAAGAGAAACATTAAATCTAGGAATTGAGGTAATGTCTATTAAATGATCTAAGGATGGAACTCTTTTAAATAAGGTAATCAATTCGGTGGATACAAAGTGAAACCTACTACTGATTTGGGGTAAAAGTACTTTCATTTGTTCATTATTACCGAAAACATCAAATGTAGATAGCCATCTAAATTGAACATCTTTCCAAGTTGATAAAATGATAGAAAGAGAGCTTAATTTATCGGTAAGTGATATACAACGATTATTGTGCAATTTATAGTAGGATGAATTTTTCATCGACATCAACTCGCTTAAATCCTCATTGCATTTCGATAAGATTGTGTCCCATTCTTTAACCAGCACCATACCAGATACATGTTCCCTGTATTCAAGGTTAGTGGTTAACCAATTGTTCTCGATATTAATAAGGGCTCTTTCAATGACATATTCTTTTTGGGCAACCTCTATTATGTTCTCAATATATGCTTTATTGGCTAATAAATTAAGAGACAACAAGTCTTCCAATGTAAATTGTAGACGTTGAATCAAAGATATATCCTGGTTGACTGGTTTAAGTTGGGTGAAAATACGGCACCAGTGTCTCTCTTTTATGGAGGGTTCTTTCAGAAGTTTCAAAATATCCTGGCACTTTAAGATATTTGTAATACCATTTTGGATTTTGCGGCAGATGTTTGAATTCGATATCTCAATGGGAATAGCTTCTATTTGAATTGTATCATGAGTGCACTTATCAATTATTACTGGAAGATCACAGTTTACCCAGATACTTTTTAGATGTTGGGAAACAGAAGTTTGGATACAAATCAAATTCTTTAATTCTTGAATGAAGTCATTAATTTCATCTAAAAGCTTGTCAATATTTTCAACTGGAGGGAGCGGATACAATAGCAGCTTTGCTGTTTTTACCGTCATGTTTTGAAGTTCAACCTTAGTAACCAACGCATTTTTGATGGAATCAATCTTACTAACAATTGTATTAAAATCATGTGAACTCATATTTACTTTTATATCTTCCCAAGTATTTTTCAACTGTATAATAGCATTTGATATGGTTGTGTACTGGGTATTCAATTGTTCAAAAACAGCATCCTTGTTATTTTCTAAATACATGGTACTTTTTTCTAAGCACTGCTGGAAAGCTTCAAAATCAAATACAAGTTGTTCTACAGAAATATAATCTGGTGAAAATTTAACTCTATGAGAAGTAAAAATTTTATTGATTTGAGTTAATTCGATAATATTGTCATTCCATTTTTCTTGTAAGGAAATACTTTCATGAATAGCTTGAATCAATTCAAATGGAATTGATAAAGTGGATAACTTTATAAAAACGGAAGTTAGCAGATTCTTTCGGTTTGTTATCAACTTATCCAGTTCTTCTATTTTAACTTGAAACAACGGCAAATATTTATCAATAACAAAGTATGTCCAGTAGTTTAGCTTGGTTTCAACTATTTGATATATAGCAGTGTGATCAAAATTAAATGTGTTGTTAGCATCTTTTTGGGTAATTTGTTTAAAATCAGAATGTTTAACATTTAAGTAATTAATGATATTTATCCCATGTTCAGGTTTAATGGAAATGTACTCTTCAAGATAGTATTCGTTTATGTACCACAAGAACTCATATGATTTCCATTTTAAAAGAAATTTTTTGCCTTCAGTATACCGTGCCTCAATGTCGGTAAGAAATACCACTAGATCACCTTCAAGGGCGTTTAACACATTCTCTAAAGAGTAGTGTGAGTAAACATTGGAAGGTTCAGCAGCTAAAAGCGGAATTTCTATCACTGTAGAAATAAGAGTTTGGACCTCTTGGATCCAAGCAGATTTAATAACATCTATTTTGGGATTTGAAGATATCTCAGAATCTTCCAGTATAATTCGTACGGTTTTGGGTTTAAAGAAGGACTCCTTAAGATGTTTGGAAATTTTTTGGATCAACAATTCAAAAATATGTCTATTCAACAAATGGGTAAACTCACTAATATTATCCCATTTTTCATTGGTAATTTTGTTTGCTATATCTTGTATGTAAGAAAAAACTAGTGATAGGTCAGCTTCTGTATTATTGGTATTCTGGAACAGTTGCAGGTTCTGATTTATTTCTAATTCGTACTGGCATAGTTTTTGATACTTGGTAATCACTTGGGAAATCGCCTTGTCTAAAAGCGATTGGTATGTCACAGCAGAATTAACATTTATTGTTAGAAAAATTAAGTCATTCCACCTAATTGAAAGACCTTTCTTTATGACTAACCATATGGTATCGATATCTTTTTTCAATAGGTATGTGGTGAACTTGAAGTTCTTTGCATGCTCAACAATGTACAGAAACATTTGCAAAGATTCATCTATATGGATTGCTATAGAGGATGCATTGTTAAACGCATGGCATTTATGGATTATTTGTTTTGGTACAGGATAGTTATAATATATGAAAGTTTTTAGATCCCTCATCAGAACAGGAAGTTCAAAATTAAAATTAACCTTAATTTGCATTTTGGTAAAAGAGCCAATACTCTCTTCATAAACTTTGAAGAGACACATTTCTTTCAAATCTTCTAGGTGTTGAGGAAGATTAGTTGACCAGATATCAAACAGTTTTGATATATCTGTTTGTTGTAATATTAGTTCGGATTCTTTTGCTATCATTGCTGCTCCTAGTACACTTCTCCAATTGGTACCTAAAAGCCTTCTTACATTGGAGAGAATAATAACGGTTCTGCTATTATGAGAAGTATATTGAGATGTTAAAGACGATATTTTCGAGGTTCCTCTTCTTTGGAGAGATAGAGTCACGGGATCGTTGCTTTCTAAATTTTGTTTCAAGGAGGTTAATGCAGATTTGGCAGAACTTAATAATAAATGTTGAGCATCATGTAGTCTCATTTTCAAAACTGGAAAGTACTGCGCTAGAGCTTCAAAAACTATAACTGCATCAAATAGATCTTCTTTTGGTGTAGCAGAAAGAGATGTTTCAAATTTTTCAACTAAGTTATTACCTGTTTGAAACAGCCTTTTGGAATATTCTTTTTGTGCATTTTTCAAATGAGATTCAATAAAGATATCATCATTTTTCAAACTCTGGATAGGACTAAACAACCATTCTAAATATGCTGTGTATTCTTTAACGAAAAATGGCTTTAAATTTTCCGATAGAAAAGCTTGTTCAGCTTTAAACATTTTTAACTCATCAAGTACTGTTTTCAATTTTTTGGTTTGGTGGTTAAATGTAGTAGGAACTGATAAATCAGAATTAGATCGCCTTATCTTTTCTCTAATTTGTTGTAAGGATTCTCTTAAAATGGAATCCCATTGAGAAAATAATTCTAATATAGGCTCATATATGTCGTTGAATTGGGAGAGATTTGATTCAAATAAATTTGGAACAATTTTGAAAATATGATTTGAAAAGCTTTTTGTGATAAGATCTATCAGTTTAATAAATCGTATAACTGGATAACTTGAAAAACGAAATCTCCTCAATGATGAAGACAACTTTGTTAAATATGAATTTACTTGTGTAATATCACTGATTAATTCCAAAGATTCGACTTCTAAACTTTTCAAGAATGATTCGCAGTTTTTAACAAATTCTAATCTGGTTTCTACTTCAATTTCGTCTAAAATTGGATCAAATAGCCTCAAACGGTTCCCATCAATTAGAATTTGAAGTGAGATTTTATATCCAAGGGATTTTATCTGATTTGACGAAGTAACTAATACATTCTCTAAATTTCCCCATATAAGCACCTCATTGATGTAGTCATCTTGTAAAGGTGGATCATAAGCTTTTAAATTTTGGCAATGCTTTATCCATTTGTTTAATTTGTTTTGTAAAGAATTTAAATATTTAAAGTCTCGTAGTAATTTATTATCAATAAAATCAGTGTATGTATCAACTGTAGCTCCTTTCGAAATTGCATCCTTAACTGTTTCATGTAAGGATTCTGTTATTCGGAGTGGTTCAACAGTGGAATCTAAATTATAGATTGATTTAGACACTTCAAGCAATCTTTGCTTGGTATTTTCAATATTAAACTGGGAAATATTCTTTGATGTTGAAGTATTTAAAAGGAAATCCAACAAAGATGTCATCCCACTAGATAAAAGATTTCCCAAAGTATTGATATCTACACCTTTTGGAATGATAAGCATCTCCAACTGCGATTTTACGGGTGTCTGTAAGTCAATTTCTGGTTTGTTCTTAATGATAAGTACTATCGGATTTGTGTTGGCCATTTGAGTGTCTGTTTCTTCTTCATTAAGTTGCCTTGATGATTGATCATAAATTATTATTTTGTTGGCTGCATTGTCAAAAGTAATGTAAAGCACTTCATTCTTTGTACTGTCATATATAAACTGTTTAAGGGTATCATCATATTGTTTCAGTAATGTATCAACATTTGTATTATCTAGTGATACGTTATCGCATGTAAACTGAATTGTTTCAATACAATATTGAACTAATTGTTTAGTAATATACCCTATATCATCATCATTTATCATTGTTATGTCGTTCACTATTTTTTTGTGGGTGAATTTAAACAGTAGGATGGTATGGCTAATAGAGTAGAGTGTTTATATACTGTTGTTGACTTGTGTTAGCAACCTTTGTTTACTTTTCGAGATCATCTTAAAAGCAGATCTTTATTTTTTACAAAATTGGAAATTTCAGCGCTTATTCAAAATTAACTATATATATAGGAAAATCGAGAGGGTATATACAGATATACAGATTCGTTAGTGATAAAATGAGGAATTAATATTCGAATTATTGGATTTAGACATTTTAATTTAGATATTTTATTTTGTATTTATTTGATTTACTACTGTTTGTATGACTTATTAAGTCTTCTTGGTTATATAGAAAATATAGAAAATAAATAAAATATATCATAATGGTATCAAAGGAAAATATAAATGAGAAATAAAATGTCTTGCCTTTATAAATGAATTTTCCAAATAAAGAAACATGGAATATTCTGGTTAATCGATGGCTAAAAACCATTCAGTATATAAAAGAATTAAAATAAGGGATGAAATAATCCAATATTAATTCATTTAACCATGGATTATAATAAACCATATAATGATATAGTATGAATTCAAGGATGTTATGGCTTATGTTCTTATAATACCATTGTCTCTCATATTTCTAGCAATTTGTCACTCTGGTTCGATTTATGTTCTAAATGAAATAGGTTAAGGTAAAGTTTAACCATAATTTATTAAAATAAGGTAACGTGTTACTGAAATTCAAACTATATATTAGATTCATTTTTTATATATAAATATATTTGTTTTAGCTAAGATTGTCTTCAAAAAGTAATGCAAACATTGGTTTAAAAACCCCTCTTAATAAAAATTAAAAAGCCTTAGACCTTTTTAGTTGAATGTGTATTATCATGAATTCTCTAAACCGATATTAATTTGATAACGTTACAAATTTCAGTACCATTGAAAATATCAGTTAAAAGAAGAAGTTGTTATATAAGTAACCTAAATCATCATATTTCTTGATTTGACAAATGTTTAGGTAATTTTGAGTCTCAGAAAACTTTTGAACCCATCTTTCCAAATGAAACTCCAAAAATAATTGTTGAAATTTAATATTTTCTGACCAAAATAAAATATTTGCTAAGCGGATACACCAAATTACTGTTAGCCCCCCCCCCCTTTATGGTTAAAATGGAACTTTACAAGCTCTTAACCCAAGATACTAGGATCCAAACAAATTATATACAAATTAAGAGATCACCAGACGTGAATAATCCGCATGGAGCGTGAAAATTGCCAATTTTTTGAATAATATTTCCCTAACAATTTTTGTCTTGACCAACGGCCTACCATAAGCTATTCCACTCAAATTTTCAATTACTTTCATCTGTTAATAATAATCATATGAGCCCTCTCTTTTAATACTAAATGTGTCTAGTGATGGCAAAAACCTCGGAGAATTCACTTTTTTAGTACTGGCGGCAGAAATTGACAGTACTATTTTTTTTGTTTTTCAGGCATTTTTATATAAGAAAACAAAACAATTACAAATTAAGGATCCTTGAGCTCATCTATAATGAATAAAACAGCAAAGCTTTAAAAAGAAACATTAACAAGGATATAACCAGACCCATTTTAGTGAATATAAGATGAAATCTAATGAACGAAAAGAGAGAATACTCAAAGATGATCCAGCTATTGACCCTATGCACGAATTAATTAAACATAAATTGGGCCATCCATTTGCTCGATCATTGTCTACCGTCGAGTCCTACCAACAGATGAAGGAAGAGAATAAAATTGCAGATTACAGATTAAAAATTGTGGTGGTGGGTGATAATGGTGTCGGGAAGACTTCATTATTAATGTCATATATACAGAAACGTTTTCCTAAGCAAGATGAAATACCGACTGTATTTGTAAATTCAACATCCAAGATAGAGGCACCCACAGGGGAGAGTATAGAATTGGCCTTATGGGATACTGCAAGTCAAGAAGAATATAATCGATTGAGACCGCTATCATATACAAATGCTGATGTCTTAATGATTTGTTATGCTATTAATGATAGTGAATCTTTACAACATGCTGAGGAACGTTGGTTCCCTGAAGTGAAACACTTTTGTTATGATACACCAATAATATTAGTAGGGTTAAAATCAGATCTGTATAATGATGAAGATAATGCTGTATGTTTAGATGCAGAAAAAGTGGATAAGAAAGCTGAATCATTAGGTGCGATTTTACATATGCAATGTTCCGCAAAAACGAGGAGTAATGTAGAAGATTTGTTTCAGAGTGCAATCTTTGTATTATTAGGTGATAAATTATATTCACCCAGACCAAGTACTCAAAATGATAATAGAAAATCTTCCACCATTAGAGACGCTCGAGCTAAATTGTCAAGTAAGAACCTGAAAAAGATGAAACAAAACAATTGTGTCGTAGCATAATAATGTAAATAGTAATATATTGATCGTATAGTTTTTAAAAAGGGTCAATAGTTTAATGAAAGGGAGAAGTTACAATGTTTTATAGTATTTTATTTCACGGCTGACTATAATAGCGGTTCCATATATCAAGCATATACCGTTCTGGACTCAAACATAAACCATATACTAAAACTATAGTAGTTCTATAACTGACAATCCAGATTTAACAGAATGAGATGATTTTACCAAGGTATCATATACTTAATGCAAATGGAGACCTAGCATTCCCATCCAACTAATATTAATGGCGTAGACAAATGGAAAGTCATTAACACCTTGATCATAGGCTGAAGACTAGGCTAGTTATACGTCAACGTCAGCAATACTCTCAATTTCTAAAAAAAAGAGTAAATCAAATAACAAGCGTAGAGCTTAGTCTCACTTTATCATTTTGTATGTACTTTCTTTCTTGTTCATGCTCCAATTGAAGAGCATATATAACACTAATGAATATCTTTCTATATCTAATGTCATATAATTACTAATGTCAAACCATATTGGTTTCACAATCTATTGGTTATCTCTTCAAATAGCAATGAACACATTGGTTATTCACATCTCCCTTCATCTTATATTCCGAATTCACTTTTTATATAAGGAGCAGAAAATACATTGTTTGATTTTCTCAAAAAACTGGAACGAAAAACACAAAAAAAAATTTAAATCTTGAAAAGTTTTAACAGAGCTCATCGCAAAATTTATTATTACTATTATATTGGTTTATTCTATTCCATAGATATGTCCATATCGTTACTTCGAAAAGTCCCATTAGTAAAATTATCTTCTAGACGATTCCCAATATACAAACAGAAATTATTTTGTACTATGTCTGAAGAAATCAATTCACAAGAAGTTGTTAACTCTACTAAGAGAATATTAACTACTCAAACCGCTGAATCCACTACTCCAAGAGTCAAGAAGATCAAATTGAAGAAATACAAGTCCAAGAAAGTTGATCCAACTGCTCCATTAGGTGTTTTACAATTAGAAATTGATGAATTATTAAAAGCACATAATTTAACTCGTGAAAATGTTACTAACGATCTAAAGTCAATTTTAAATGACAAGACTTTTGAAATTAAAGATAAATATCATCGTGAAGTGTCTAATGTTAAGATTTTAAAATTAACCTCTAATGGTGATGGTCTTGCCGTTATTGACAATCCTGTGGAAACTGAAAAGAAACAAGTCGTTATTGTTCCATTTGGATTACCAGATGATATTGTTAACATCAAAGTTTTCAAGACTCATCCACATTATGTGGAAAGTGATCTTTTGGATGTCTTAAAAAAATCTCCAATGAGAAGAGATGATTTAATTAAAGATAAATATTTTGGTAAATCTAGTGGTGATCAATTTGAATTCTTAACTTATGCAGATCAATTAGAAATCAAACGAAACACTGTGGCTAATGCTTATAAGTTTTTTGCTCCAAGATTAGTGGCAAACAAAGTTATTCCAGAAGTTGGTACTACTATCCCATCTCCATTAGAATATAATTATAGAACTAAGATTACCCCACATTTCGATATGCCAAAAAGATTAAAACAGTTAGAAATTAAACCACCATTAGGGTTTGGTCAAAAGGGCAGACCTAAATGGAGAAAGGAAACTTTAGAAGTTGGTGGTGCTGGTCCAATTTTAGATATTGATGAATGTAAATTAGCTACTGATATCTTAAATATTGGTCTAACTAACGAAAGAAAAAGATTTGATCAAGAGTTTAAAAAATATAAGAAAGGTGCTACCATCTTATTAAGAGAAAACACTATTATCCTTGATGAAAATAAACCAGTGGAGGAACAATTAGGTGAAGGTTCTACTGATTCAGATGGAAAAGTCAGTTATATTACTATTGATGATAAAGAACATGGCGTTAAATTAGCCAAAACCTGTGTCACGAATACAAGACAAATTGTGACAGAATATGTTGATGGGTATACTTTTGAATTCAGTGCTGGTGAATTCTTTCAAAATAATAATTCAATCTTACCCATTATCACCAAATATGTCAGAGAAAATTTACAAATTCCAAATTCAAAAATTGATGAACCAAATTATTTAGTGGACGCATACTGCGGTTCTGGTCTTTTCAGTTTATGTAGTTCTAAAGGTGTGAGTAAAGTAACAGGTGTGGAAATTTCTGCCGATTCTGTATCATTTGCAGAAAGAAATTCTAAAAACAATGGTGTTGAAAATTGTAAATTTATTGTTGGTAAAGCAGAAAAATTATTTGAATGTATTGATACACCAAATGATAGAACATCTGTTATTTTAGATCCTCCAAGAAAGGGTTGTGATGAAGTGTTTATGAAACAATTGGCTGAATATTATCCAGCTAGAATTGTTTACATTTCATGTAATGTCCATTCTCAAGCCAGAGATTTAGAATATTTCTTGAATGATACTGAGAAGGGTAAAGACTATAAGATTGAAAGTTTAAGAGGGTTTGATTTCTTCCCACAAACACATCATGTTGAAAGTGTTGCTGTCTTATCTAGAGTTTAAAGTAAACAGTATCTGTATAGAAAGAAGAATTGTATGTATATTTTAAATTTTGTATCTGCATTTTCATGACTGTTTTTGGCGCTAGTCACAAAACACCCTTACACCGGGGTTTCTAAGGAACAACCCGAAAAGGGTAATTTATTTAGAATATTTGGGCGGTAATCTTACCTCAAGATCTAACTTATACGAACAAGGGTAGTTTTAGAAGAATCTATATATATCTAAGTTTAAGGTTGTTAGAAACTGACAAAAAAGGTGAGGTTTCCCGTTCTCTTCTGCTTAGATTAACTTTCCTTTATCCAGTTAAAGGGTAAAAAAGCAACAAGTCATGCAATCTTACCTCCAAGACATTCGCCAATGCTAATTCACCTTCCCATTACAGCATTCTAGCTGTTTTGACACCTTGCCACATGATGTTATACCCACCCCACGCTTGTTTTTATCTCAATTCGTTGATATGATAAAACTGCACTTCTTAATCGGGAAACAGCTACCCCTCCCCCACTATTGTCCCTCTATGTAACCCGATTAGGAAATACCGAAGTTGTTTTGCGCAAATGCATTGTCTTGTTTGCCACTATTGTTTGTTGCCCCCTGAATTGTACAGCAACAATAGGCCAGAGGTGGGGCATACATAATAGTGGGGCCTTTTTGGGTCACTTTACTTGTTTACATATTTAAGGTAAAATATTAAACAAGGAGAAAGATAGAGAGTTAGCGTATCCGTAATATGATTAAGGATAAAAAAATAATGACTACTAATCTATAAGGAATCTTGCAGGTACGCAATTGGGAGAGAAGAGAAAATTGAATATCCATTAGGAAGAATACTACCAGTTTGTTTGTAATTAATTGCCCTCCCATATATAATTCGATAAGTGCTAAGTCTATCATACAAGACTCTTGTTATCACCTCACTCACACCCCACCTTGAAACTTAGTGAGTCACCATTTGACGTTTGTTTATTTCTCCTGTTCAAGCGACTTATAACATATTTATTTAAACACCAAAGACAATACATATCCGCGTTTATTCCACCTTGTTGTTGCTTGCTTTCTCCTTGTTTAAAAGTGGGAGCAAGCTATTGTCTCCACTATAATTTTGATATTGTCGTTGTTTTGTGTTTGTTTTTTTGACAAATGGAAATAATTAAATTTTGAGATAAACAAAGAAAATCACTGGGTTTGCAAATTCCAAATGTCAACAATCAATTAATTAAAGGAGTCTTTACGGTAAAACAACAAAAGTTTAAGTTTGATAACATCCACAGTATTCATATTCTTCTTTAAAATAAAAAAACAGACCACCCTTGTTTGAACATACTTTTTCTTTCATTTAAATATAAGTTTGACAGTTTTCTGAAAATACTGTGTGTTTAATTGAGTTTCTTTCTAATTCCCTCCCCTTTGAGATTTTCCCTTCGACATATAAGGTCTTTGAACAAACAAAGAATTATTAAGTTTATATAAGGAATTTGTATAAGAATATTGACTATACTATTTATTTATTTTTTACGTTATTCTTTATTATAGACTATAAACAATTATAACACAATGAAACAAGGTCCTATTGCCATCGCCACATTGTTATATTCACCAGATTATTTACCTGGTGTGTTTACTTTAATTACACAATTAAACAAGTTATTAGCTGGTAAAGAACATTTATCACAAGTTAAAACTGTTCTTTTTGTAACACCAGAATTGTTTAATGATGCTTTAACTGATTTATCAAGAGATATCTTACAACGTCATTTCCATCAAATTATTCAAATTGATCCCTTAAATCAACAACATGTCACAGAAGAACAAAATAGACAAAATTTAGCTATGTTACAAAGACCAGAATTAGCCTTTGCTTTGATTAAAACTAGATTATGGGAACATACAGAATTTAATCAAATCTTATATTTAGATGCGGATACATTGCCATTAAAGGATACTTTATTTGATATCTTTAATCTAACCTCTGAACAATCTAAATATCAAATTGGTGCAGCTCCAGATATCGGTTGGCCAGATATGTTTAATTCAGGTGTTATGACAATTGTACCAGATCGTCGTATAGCCACTGAATTACATGATTTTATCATTAGAGAAAAATCTATTGATGGTGCTGATCAAGGTATCTTAAATCAATTTTTCAATCCAAAATGTGGGGTTACTACTGAAAATGATTGGATTGTACTACCATTCTTATATAATGTCACTACACCAAATAATGGGTATCAATGTCCACCAGCCATGATATATTTTAAAGATCAAATCAAATTAATCCATTTCATTGGTAAATCTAAACCATGGAAAGCTTGGACTGTAAAAGATTTTATTTCTAATGAATACACTAATTTATGGCATGATATTTATAATAGATTTGCTAAGGATAATAACATTTCACATGGTTATGCCCCAATTGAACCAGAACAACAACCTCCATGCCATGAACAATCAGAGTACCATGAACAACAACAGCATGAAGAATATGACGAAGAACACCATGAAGAATATCATGAAGATCATCATGAGGAATGTCATCACGAAGAACCACAACAAGAGGACCAACATAATTTAGATTCTTATGTTCATCCACAAGCTATTAAGGAAATGGAAGAAAAAGCGGCTGAACAAGAACGACAATTAAATGAACCAATTGAAAAGACTCCAACTCCAGTTCAATTACCACTAGATTTCAAAGAATGGTTGACTACATTTATTGAAAAAGATGACACACCAGCACCAGGACAACATATTGAAGAATTCAATCTTGATTCCCAACCACCACCTGAACCTGAATATCATGAACCAACTCCAGAACCACCACAACAACCTATTGAAGAACATGTGGAAGAACATGTGGAAGAACATGTGGAACCACAACCTGAACCTGAGCCAGTTAGTGTTTATCATTTCGAATGGGAAGGTTCCAATTACCTAAAGAAGGTGGAAAGAATCTTTCCTGGTGATATTTTCGCATATGAAACCAAGACTGAAGATACTGCTGAAGAACTAGGGCCACAACTTGCTGGAGAATTAGAAACTGAACCTGAATCGGAATCTAAGACCATATCTACATTACCAAAGCCAACATCTGATAAAAGACATGAAAATCCCAATAATCAAACGACGCAAAGACTCAAAGGGAAATCAAATGTTTGTGACGATGATGGTAATGATGAAGAGGCAGAAACTGCTTCTCAAAAGGTTGCCGAAGAGGAAAAGAAACAACTACATGAGACTATTACCGCTGAAACCAAACAAGAAAAGAAGGCTCATAAGAGAAAGAAGTCTGTACGTGAAAGATTAAATGAAATGACAGCTCATATTGATTTTGGTTTACAGGATTATATTGATATTGGTGGTAGTGACGATGAGGATAACACTGCAAGATACAGATATACCAACGTTATAGATAGAGGTACTGGTACACATCCAGCTACTCGCAGATAAAAAAAAACTACAAAAAACATCCATCTTTTATCAAAATAATAATAATAGTAATAATTTCAAAACAAAACTAAAACCTTATATAATAAATAATACGTGTATGAATATGGAATAATAAATAACGACGGTGATGCAGTTGCAGGACAGCACATCGCCCCTTATAATAATAAATAATAATATTAACTGTTCTTTATACTCACACTGATATACTTCTACCTGTTTAGAAAATATTACCTTAAGTTCAAACCCTAACATGACTAACGATGATGTGGGTCTTAAGGATAGTTACACATCATTATTCCAACTTCAATCTTCGTTATTGAGATGTCAACTTCCGTTGGAGGAATGGACAGCTTTTTTTTAATGATGCGTTCTGCTCCTGATACAGTTATTCGTGTCTTGACAGACACGACAAATCATTACCTGGGGAAGAATATTTGTTCTTATTCTTCAAACATATAATGATTATCTAGGTGTACAACACATGACTAAAAAGGTTGTACTTCCTCAAAGCAAACTTGATTTACCAATAACATATATTGAATTTGTAAAATTAGGACAATCTGTTAAGGGTACCAATGCATTTCCAACTGTTTTTTCCAAAAATTGAATCTGCTCTTATTACTACTAACTCTTTATTGACGAAACCCATTAAAAACCTAACCGTGAATGAGCTATCAAAATATCATTAACGACAGTACAGATTCAGATGACAGTAATTTGGATTCTCTTCCAAGTTCCTCAAATTTCAGAAGAAGAAAGAATAACCAGCAATTTTGAATACACCAATGCTAGTACAGCATACCAGAATGATGTAGTAGGTTTACCAAAGGCTGAAAAACATATCAAAGAATTATATATCAAGTCTACTTAAATCAACCAGGTATTAATATCTAGAAGGTTGCTAGGTGACACAAATAGATCCAGAAAGGGAAGCTGTCACCGGAAACGGCAGCCCACTATGAAAATTTTTTCAACGTCGCAACGTCTTTTTTTTGTTAATTTTTTTTGTGATTCCAAAATTTTCTTGCAATTTTTCAAAATAGACATCTGTTATTTAATTTAGTGCAACTTACTGGTTTATTTATCACTTTTGATGAATTAACGTTTGAATAAAGTTTTAATCCCCTTCTTGCTTCTAATAACGTTTTTATTAATTGCTTTCTTGTAAGAATTTTCTTATTATTTATTCTGTTTAATTATTCTTTTCCTGTTTATTTGGTTTTATCTTTTACTCTTTCTTTGTAAGATCCACAGAAAACTAATAGCTTAAAAGGATAACAAAATGTCTGCTGAAGGTATTACTGAAGTTGAAGAAAGTCAAATCGACACCAACTACGACAAGGTTGTCTATGATTTCGATCATATGAACTTAGATGCCGCTTTATTAAGAGGTGTTTACGGTTACGGTTTTGAAGAACCATCTGCCATTCAACAACGTGCTATTATGCCAATCATTGAAGGTCACGATGTCTTAGCTCAAGCTCAATCTGGTACTGGTAAGACTGGTACTTTCTCCATTGCTGCTTTACAAAGAATCGATGCTTCTGTCAAGTCCCCACAAGCTTTAATGTTAGCTCCAACCAGAGAATTAGCTTTACAAATTCAAAAGGTTGTTATGGCTTTATCTTTCCATATGAACATTAAAGTCCATGCTTGTATCGGTGGTACTTCTTTCACTGAAGATGCTGAAGGTTTAAGAGATGCTCAAATTGTTGTTGGTACTCCAGGTAGAGTTTTCGATAACATTCAAAGAAGAAAATTCAGAACTGATAACATTAAGATGTTCATCTTAGATGAAGCTGATGAAATGTTATCTTCTGGTTTCAAGGAACAAATTTACCAAATTTTCACTTTATTACCACCAACTACTCAAGTCGTCTTATTATCTGCTACTATGCCAAGAGATGTCTTAGAAGTTACCACTAAATTCATGAGAGACCCAGTCAGAATCTTAGTTAAGAAGGATGAATTAACTTTAGAAGGTATTAAACAATTCTACGTTAACGTTGAAGAAGAACAATACAAGTACGAATGTTTAACTGATTTATACGAATCTATTGCTGTTACTCAAGCTGTTATCTTCTGTAACACTAGAAGAAAGGTCGAAGAATTAACTGCCAGATTAACTGCTGATAACTTCACTGTTTCTGCTATCTACTCTGACTTACCACAACAAGAAAGAGACACCATTATGAAGGAATTCAGAAGTGGTTCTTCCAGAATTTTAATCTCTACTGATTTATTAGCTAGAGGTATTGATGTTCAACAAGTTTCTTTAGTTATTAACTACGATTTACCAACTAACAAGGAAAACTATATCCATAGAATTGGTAGAGGTGGTCGTTTCGGTAGAAAGGGTGTTGCTATCAACTTTGTTGTCAACGATGATGTTGGTGCTATGAGAGAATTAGAAAGATTCTACTCTACTCAAATTGAAGAATTACCATCTGATATCGGTACTTTATTCGAATAATCTATTTAATCTTAGAAAAAAACTCTTTTACAAAAGGAGATAATATTATTATCCCTCTTTCTTTTCCTTTTCTTACATTAAATGTTTTATACTCCTTTATAAGTAATATATAGTATATTAAAAATAACAAATAAAGATAAATATTTCAAAAAAGTGTGTTATCTTATTACTCTGAGGCAAGGACCATTTCATAGGTTTCCTTATTGTCACTTGAAAAAATAAAAATAAAAAAATATTGAAAATTTTCGATGAGTTTTAAAATTCTAAAAGATTTAAATAAAGAGGCAATACAACATTGTAGAAGTGTTTGCACTAAATAGAGTACTCGAACACAAGATGTCCACTTTTAAAATAACAAAAAAAGATTTATCTTTACAAGCATTAGAATCATTAATTGATGAATGTTCTCAAAACCAAAAATTACAAAATGACAAAGAAGTTCAAATGATAATAAATACTGGCAAGAAGAAGATTGAACTGGTCAAAGATTTTGTTCCACGTATTATACCGTTAACCCATTGTAAATTGAACCATCCAAAGGATGTTAGAATTCTTTTAATTACAAAGGATCCGTCCACTATTTATCGTGAAGCCATTGAAAAGGATGATTCTGTTAAAGATTTAATTAAAGAAGTTATTACTGTCAAAAATTTAAAACGTAGATTTAAAGGTAGTAAGATGGTCACATTATATCATGAATTTGATCTTGTCGTCGCAGATTATAGAGTCCATCATCTATTACCAAAAATCTTAGGTGCTAGGTTCTTTTCTGGTACTAAAAAGATACCCTTTGTCATTAAGATGTCAAAACAAGTAAAGATGAGAGGTGAAAAATTAAATGAAGAATGTGATACAAAATATATTAGAGCTCAATTAAAGAGTATTACCAAAAACGCATATTATTTACCAAATCAAGATAATTGTCTTACTATCAGAATCGGTAATATTGACAAACAAAGTGAAGGTGATATGTTAAATAATGCTATTGATATTATAAATTTCTTAACTGATCCAACAAAGACACCACAAGGTGGGATCATTAAAAGTGGGATAGCATCAATTTTTGTTAAGACAGAACATAGTGCTAGTTTACCACTGTATGAAGCTAAAACAACTAAGAACAATCAAAAGAGAAATTATGATGAGGAGCTAAAGAATTTCAAATTATAGACATTTATTTATTAGCATCCAAGAAACTATATAACAATATAACGATTTCAATATACTAAATCATTTGCATCCTTAAAATTCATCTTTTCAGCAAGACAAAATTAATTTTTTGACTATGTCCCTGTTTTGAGGTTAAAAACTTAATACCCTTTTAATAAAGTAGCTACATTACATACACAGTCTTCCCCGAACAATACTTAAAGTGCCAAGATTAAAACTTAATGCCATCTCCGTTTCTACCTCTACAAATAAATTTACTATGCACTCCAAAAACTGATCTACCAATTCTTGATCCTGATACTTCCCTCGACCCCGTTCCTTTCTTCTTCCTCATATCCTGACAGCTACTAATTCCAATGACACTAGACTGCGAATTATCACTACCACATACCCCTCGTCGTTTCAACAAATTCATCTGATGGTGGCTGGTTTTTCTCTTTTACACTTCCGTATTGGGAAAGTGAGACGCACACAAAAAACTTTTTCACTCAAATGCTATTGTAGTGGTTGCAAAGAATACAACTTTGAACAAGTGCAAATATGCAACAAGAACTGAGCATCTATTATTCTCTTCGCAATCCTGAGAAGAGTCAAAGAATAAAACCTAGGTTTGTCAATGACGAGTGTGGTTTTCCCTCGAGTTGCTAATCGAATGATGAGATTTATATTTCCTAGTAAGGAAACCTGGTGTTGTTGGGAAGTTACACTTTTCTTATTCCCATTCTAATATTGATAAATATTGTTTAAATTGTTTGAACTTTTTATTTGGATCCTATTGTAAATTGCTTATTCCCAGATTTAAAGTTTCACCTTGGTTCTTTGTCTCATAAATTTATACTATTTTAGAGTGAAAAGTTGCCGAATTTGTTGAGATGATAGAGTGAAATGGAACAATTTGCAAGATCCCATGGTCCTGGATCGGCCCAGTGATGAGTTATTATTGATTGGGGAATACGTCAAAATGCGGCTTGCTCTTTTGCTTTTTTCTTTTTCTATTGGGTTCTTGCAATGTTGTCTTTTTTTACTAATCGTTCTGCATTGCTTTCTTCTGTACCAGTAAAATATTGTTAGGATTGCACTTGGTTCCTGATTTTAAGTTGCATTCTCGAGGTAAAAACAATATATGATTTATTTATATAAATAAGTTTATTTCAAGATTCCTTGCATCTAAATTCTAATATTCCTTTAATTTTATATTTCTCACAATCAATAAATGTTAATGATTGATCTTTTACTCCTCCCCTTCGATTCCATGAACTTATGTTAATACGGTCTAAACTTCAATCAAATTATGCATCAAAAATCATGTACCCAGGTAAGTATACCATAATCATATCTTTACCTCTGTTGATCTTTTGGTTATTATATACTTACAAATATGTTATAACGTTTTCGACACTTTCACAAAGTGAAAAATATATTCAATTATCTGATGAGCTATCACATAGATATGAGTTCCTCACAAAGAATAAGTTATTACATGGCTCTAAATTGCCATCCTTTTCATTCAATGAAGATGTACTAAAGGAAGCTAAATTAACAAGGGATAAACAATTACAACAACCTACTCAACGTGAAAATGCTACATTATTAATGTTAGTAAGGAATTGGGAATTATCTGGTGCATTAAGATCAATGAGATCATTAGAGGATAGATTTAATGCACAGTATCATTATGATTGGATCTTTATGAATGATGTTCCTTTCACTCCAGAATTTATAGAAGCCACGACTTCCATGGCTAGTGGTAATGCATATCATATGTTAATCCCAACAGAAGATTGGGATTGTCCTGAAAATATTGATTCTGATTTTTTGAAAGAAAGAATAGATATTATGTCAGAAGCTGGGATTCTTTATGGACAATCTAAATCATATAGAAATATGTGTCATTTCAATTCAGGTTATTTCTTTAGACAAGAAATTCTTAACAATTATGATTATTATTTCAGAGTAGAACCTGGTGTAGAATATTTTTGTGATTTCCCATATGATCCATTCCAAGTCATGCATAGTAAAAATAAGAAATATGGGTTTGTCATTTCGTTACGTGAATATGAACAAACCATCCCCACATTATGGGAATCCGTGGAGGAATATATTGATATTGATGATGGTGAAACCATTGATATGTCTAATAATGCTTACGATTTCATCACTGGTGATGATATTGTCGGTAATGATAGAGCCATTTATGTGACATCAAATGATTATAATATGTGCCATTTTTGGACTAATTTTGAAATTGGTGATTTAAACTTTTTTAGAAGTGATGCATATTTACAATTTTTCAATCATTTAGACGCTAAAGGTGGGTTCTACTATGAAAGATGGGGTGATGCTCCAGTACACTCCATTGCAGCATCCTTACTGCTAAACAAAGATGAAATCATTCATTTCGATGAGATTGGTTATCATCATGCACCATATTTCACTTGTCCAACATCATACAATTTGATTTTAAATCAAAGATGTCTTTGTGATCCGGCCAGTTCACAAAATATTCCACTTCAGACCCTGAGTTGTTTGAGAAGATGGTGGAAATACGGTAGTGGTAAGACATTTATGAACGAAATATAGCATTTTATACAGTATACATAACATTTTATAGAGATGTTTAACTGATAGACTTAGTTTTGAATAGAACCCGGCTTTAATCACTATTAATTTGAAATATTGAATTTTAAAATTAGACAAGATGGATTATGGTAACACACTTTTACTTGTTAAAAAGGAAGAGAAACAACAGAAGATCAAGCTTTAACCCAGCGCCATAGGATCTCCTTGTTTATATATTCATATCCTCACACACACGCATATTTTCATCGTTTTTTATACAATACATACAACCATGAACGGAGCTTCCAAACCAACAAATAATAAAGTTTACGATCCATTATTAGCTAATTTAAATGCATTCAAGAATAAAGTTAAATCTGCCCCCATAATACCTTTACAACGTCCAGGCACTATAAGTAATGGTGGTAGCCCCTCAAAGAGACAAAAGATTAAAAAGGAATCCTCGCTAGAAGTGAAGAAGGAGGATGGTGATGAAGATGAAATTAAAATTATTAAAGAGGGAACTAATACTCCTATTGAAGTGATATCTGATGATGACGATGATGATGACAGTGATGTATTTGGTGATGATTCTCCATCTAAGAAAGTTCGTCCTGGTTCTATTGCTGCTGCTGCATTACAAGCATCTCAAAGTAGTATGTCCAAGTCCCATGATTCTTCCAAATTATTATGGGCTACAGAATATATTCAAAAGAAGGGGAAACCTGTTCCAATGAATGAATTAATGGATTATTTATCATTAGGTCCAAATGATAAGGTTATTGATTTATTGAAAAAATTAGAAAAGATTCAATATGATTCTAAAAAAAATTCGTTCAAGTATATTTCCACATATGATGTTCATTCTGCTAGTGAATTATTGAAACTATTAAAATCACAAGTTACATTTAAAGGTATTTCATGTAAAGAATTAAAAGATGGGTGGCCACAATGTGATGAAACTATAAATCAATTAGAAGAAGATTCAAAGATTCTTGTACTAAGAACAAAGAAAGATAGAACACCAAGATATGTTTGGTACAATAATGGTGGTGATTTACATCGTATTGATGAAGAATTTATTAAGATGTGGGAAAATGTCCAATTACCACAATTCTCAGAATTACCAAGAAAATTACAAGATTTAGGTTTAAAACCTGCCTCTGTAGATCCAGCTAGTATTAAGAGACAATCTTCAAAAGTGGAAGTCAAGAAGAAGAAACAAAGAAAGGGGAAGATTACCAATACACATATGGCTGGTATCTTAAAAGATTATTCTAATCGTGTATAAAAAGAAAATCCCATAAGAATATAGAAAGACTTTTTATTTTTAACTTTTTCTTTTAATAATTTTTTATGTGACATATGTAATCTATCTAATATACATACATTTTTATATGTTTACAAGAACAATTTAAAAGATTTATCCATCTCTAATGTTTCTTTTCCTTCTTCTTCTTATCCTTTTTTTCTTTCTTATCCTTCTTGGATTTCTTAGACTTCTTTTCCTTCTTTGGTTCAGAAACAGTTTCTTCAACTGGTTCTTCTTCATGCTTACGTTTCATGGATTGTTCCTTTGACTTAGTTCCGTCTTCTTCACCATCATAACCGGTAGCATAATGTCTCACTATTAAACCTTCTACGTTAGGCACATTTTCTCTTGGTACTCTAACGTTTTCATATTTAATACTTGGAATCTTAGTAGTCTTATTTATATTAAAAATTTTGTTAAATCCAACAGTCTTATTCTTACGGGTGGCAATATTTAAAACATCAGAATGTTTTTCACTAGTGGATAAGATAGCTAAATTGGTATTATCTTTACTTTCTAATTCATCTAATTCCACTTCGAAATTTTGTTTACCGATTCGGAAAGTAGCATCTTTGCCAATAGGTAAAGATTTGATCTTGGAAATATCAACACCCTTAGGCACTTTAAATAACCATAATTCGTGATCTTTACTATGATGTAATAATGGTACTGTTTTCAAATGTTTAACTTTCTTGTAGTCCTTTGGAACTTCATAATGTGGGACAACGAACTCGTTATGTCCCGTTTCTTCAGAGTCAGAATCTGACACGTATTCGTTGGATAGAGTTTGTTTAGCCATTGTGTGTGGGAGGGTCGATATTGTATTCTTATTCTGTGTTCAAGATCACTTATTCCATTAGCTCATCTCATCGTCTCACATTAAAATTCAATATTTTTCATTATTCTCAAAAATTTTTCATTACAGGTCTCTAATCGCCAAAGCCCTAAGCAAATACTACTTTAATTCTACGTTGCCCGGTTTTGTGAAATTTTTCACGTAAAATTGAAATTTTGGAAAATTATAAAAGGCGATGAGTATTTCAAGTTTTATTCAAAGTTATTGGAACTTCTTTTTGAATTGTTACAAGTATTCAATGTATAAGACAGTAAGGCAAGCAACATAGAGTCTAGGGAGACTGGATTTTAATTACAATTGACTACTACTGTGTTTATTTCCTTTTGAATCCTTCTTTTAAGTCCATTCTCTTAGGATTCTATATGAAATTTGCTTAGCTTTTCCCATTCTTTTGGCTATGATGAAAACGGTTTCTCTTCTTTCCCAGTCCGATCGACCATGACGATATGGGTTTCTACCACGTTTCCCCCTCAAAAGGGAGACTTTACTTGCCAGTGTATCTAAAATACACTATTACAAGATTCTGAGCCTTTTAAATTTTATTACTTTTATTTTATTTTCTATAATTTGCACGATGATGAAAATCGGTTCCTTACATTCGCAGTTTCCACGGTAGCAGTACGCTTAAGAACCCATCTTTAGTACTGTCGGTGACCGCTCTCATTTTGAGACCTTCCTAGGATGTCTGAGTGCTTTTTATATTTTCTTGCTTAAGTATAAATTCTTTATATCTTGTTTATTTTTATATGCTTATATGATTACTATTATTATTATCATTCTATCACTCCAAAGGGTTTAGAGGTCCATTCTGAAGCCTTTGTCCAACGTTTAACCGCTGTATTTGGTTTGAAAGAAGTTGATGCACTTTGATTTAGTCTACCCTTTAACATCTTTAAATCATTTAAGATATCTAATGTACCCATTGGTGTTACTGGAACTGGTTTCTTTGCTTCTTCAACTGAATTTATACCGGGTGGCTGTGGGAATAATGTCTCTTGATAGATCTTTCTTTCAGCATTTTCTAATTCTTTAATCTCATCACCACTACCGTATTTGTTTAATTTCTCAACAAAGCCAACTTTAAACTTATTTTGATTATCTTTACCGCCATTTAACTTCCTCTTTTTATTCTTTTTAGTTCTCCAATCATCATTCTCTCGTGATTCTAAATTGTTAATCTTCATTAATATTAATCCTATCATCTTATAATGATATGTCGATGTCTCATTAAGTATATCTAACCATGATTCATATTCTGTTATCATTTGTTTAACGTTAACTAATTTCAAAATCTTCTTTATCATATATTTAAACAAATCGTCTATATCTCTGAAATGTTTAAACATAGATGGTATCTTTTGTTTACTCTTTTTCATCTTATTATTGTTACTCTTAACATTGGAAGATATTATTAATTTATAATTGTTTAGTAACCATTGGAAATAGCGTAATGTGAAAGAAGGATCTAACTGTGATATTAACATGGTTAAAAGTGATGAATTGAAATGATTCATAATAAGATCAATAAACCCCATTTTATTCTCATTTTGTAACCATTGATCCTTCCATAATGCAATATATTCATTAATTTCCTGTTCGATCTTCATTTGCTTTCTTTTAGGACCTTGTATTTTCTTATCTCGTGTTTCAACCATGAAATTATCACTACTAATCACTTTCTTCAAATGGTTATCTTCATCTCCTCGAGATATCCATACTTTCTTATTCTCTTTAAATAAAATTGATAATTCGCCATTCCAATTTTTTAACAACTTACGTATAGACTGAACATCAATACCAGAGAAAAGATCTTCTTCTTGTTCGTCACTATCATATTCCTCTTCTTCATCTTGTGAATCTTCTAATTCATTATCATCCCAATAATGTAACCACAACCAATTCAAAGCATCACGTACCGCTATCCTTAACATATCAAGACTCGGTAAATCCCTTTCATGGGTCCCCCAGTGTCTTAATTCAACAAACCAACTACTTAATCCAACATTACGTGCAATTGTATGTAAAGGAATGGCAAATTGTGCCTTTTGATTTGGATCTAATATACCATTAACAAATCTAATTAAAGTCATTGTATAACTTAACCTCACATTCAACTTATCCACTTTATTATCTTCATCAAGCAAAAGAGCATTAGTTAGTTGACATGTAGAGTCTATTACATGTGGTAGATATTGTGAACCTTTACATTGATAACTGTTAACTTTCAAAATAGCTCTTCTTTTATCCTTTACGGAATCACCATAAAACCATTCTTTCAATTGTTCCCATTCTTGTGGACTGTACCATGGTACAATACGTGGGTGGGCCATGATTGTATTTCTGATCTTCTAGTTCTGCTTCTGACACATTTAACGTTTACAGCTAAGATGAGATGAGATGAGCATTAAAATAAATTTCAATCTTACGATTTCACCAAGTGAAAAAATATATATTGAAATAAACAAAGAGAAAGACATCAATAATAGAAAGGTACGTATTAGTCACATATAAAAGATTATTTCAACTAAGATCCATTCGAAACAGACCATTATAGAAATAATGGTCGAGGATATGAAACCAACTAAGTCGAGGAAGAGACAAAGAACTACAGTGGTTTGTACCAATTGTAGAAGACGGAAAAGTAAATGTAATAGGGAACTGCCCTGTGACACATGTATTAGACTAAACAATACAGATACATGTAAATATGTTGACCCACAAAAGACAGATTCCAATAAGAAGAAATCAAGGCAATCATCTCAGGAGAGTTTAGCCACTTTAACTGATAATCTTCATTCTACTCTGGACAGTCCGACAAATAAGAAAAGACTACGAAAAGTGTATCATGTATCTACACCTGAATTCATTAATATCATTCCTAATGGGTTTTATTTGGAGATCAAAAGATCTGCCATCAACATGTTTGCTCAGTTTGTTGATTTATCTATGGAACATAGAGACATCTATCTGGAAATGATGACTAGGTTTAGAAGTATGGCCATCAAGAATATGTCAAGAAAATACGAGAGTGACGCTAAGAATAAAAAACATAAATTGAATCCCAATTTACCTCAATCATTCAAACCATTATCTGTTTTTGATTTCCATGAACAAGTGGTTAATGGAGGAGTGTCACAAAAAAGTTTGATTTGTTATGAACAACATAAGATCTTGTTCGATAAGTTTGCCAAAATGAGAAAGAATGAACAACTGAAGTTTTTGGACGATGATACCATTAATTTAAAAGAATATCTTATCGATCAAGAACTCTTCATGTCTCAAATCTTACCCTTCTTTAGTGAAAGAATTTTACCTTTAATCCCAATATTTAATATGAACATTCTCAGCAAAGAATTTTTAACTTTTTATGATTATATGTTTACTCATGATACCATTTCAATTAAGAACTTTGATCACATCGTTGTATCGATCATCTTTTTGATAATATTATTGACCAAATTATCCATCTCCAGTAGTAAATACTCTCATGTTGAATCCATGTATGATTCAATTCTACAGATTGATACATCCAAATACCTTGCGATAATACATCATTACCTGTTCCAAATGAAAATATTGAGAAAATGTACTTTATTACAATTACAATGTTTAATTCTATTAAAATTTTATCAATGGTGTAGTCCTGAAGATGGTGATGGTTCCGATGGTCAACATAATCAAATTTTATTAGGAACAATAATTGCTAGTGCTAAGGAATTAGGAATTAGTTGGCATTGTATTAACAATGAAGCATTTTGTTTTAAAGTTTCTAATGGTGCTAGACCCAATTTAATGAATATGGGTTCAAATGATTATGCTCAAATCTATCAAAATATATGGTCTATGATTATTAGTTGGGATAGAAAGATGTCATTAGCATTTGGTCAAGAATGTTTGATCAGTAAATCGTTCATGTATCCCGTTAAGGATAACATAAATAATAGTGGTAATTTAGATCGTTGTAATGTTGATATTAGTATACATCCAAATACATGGCATATGAAGATGCTATCTGTTGATAACCTTTTGTTGAAAATTAACGATTTAATTCATGACACCCCTACAAGAGTCAATGTTTCAATGCTGGAAGATTTGATTACCCAAATTAAAAATGAACTTAATCTATTAAGATCTTTCCCAACTAAAGTGGATAGTGGGTTTAAATCTACTATGACAGATGGTAAATTTAATCTTGATGGAAAGAAACACAACCCTGCAATTAAAGCTTTGGATATTGAATTTGACTGGTGTTTAAATTTTTTAGAATTATCCATATTACATGCTAGAATGGTATATTATGAGAGAACTATGGATTATATCAAATTCCATGGTGCTTTACAAGAATTATGGAATTATTTGATTATTATTTCCAGGAAGTGTTATGATTATTTCTTTCCAATAGATGGACATGAACATATGAATGGCTTTATGAGATTTTATTGTAATAGAATTGTAGAAATTGTTTCAAATAAGATTTGTGTACTTTTACCCACATTCATTTTGAGATTGAACAGATTTCCTCAATTGAGTTGTGAAGATAGGGAATTAATGTGTAAATTCCTTTATCGTATGTCTTCAGTTTATTTCAATGAGTTTGCCTTTGAACATTACAAATGTTTCAAAAAGATGTTTACTGCTAAAATTAGTTATAAGATGTTAAATCGTCCCTGTGGTAAAGACATTTGGAAAAATATCTTACAATTCTTAGTGTATAAGATGACTAAACAAGAAGAAGTGCTTAATAGTATTGAAAATAAGCCTAATATTATTTGTACTTTGTTAAAAGAATTATTACCCTATTTGGGTGATTTTTATCAAGAAGTTAAGAAAGGTGGGTTTGATTATACTAATGCTGAGGATTTAGAAAGAATATGGAATCAAAAAATTATACCTGTTAGTCAATATGATCAATTTTTCAAATTAAATTTACATGAAGAACGATTAAATTTTATTAAAGAGGATAAATATGTTCATCAATTAAACATATTTGCCTCGTTCTATGATAATTCAAGTAGTGAACTTGTTGCTGGTACTTTTGGTGATAAATTAGTGGAACAAAAACAACGTGATGACCGTAACCAGGTCAATTTTGGATCTTCTAATCTTGCTAATATTATTAACAGTAATGTGTCTCCACTACCAAGCACAGGTTCCACCTCTCATCCATATCCATTTGACCTGAATACTAAGACTCCACCTGCTCAACCACAATTACAATTTGGTTATCCCGGATCCAGTACTGTGAGTAATATTAGTAGTAGTAATCATACAAATAATGATGTTGATGTTGATGATTTGACAAAACCTATTGAATCTTTTACTAATTTAGAATTTTTAAATGATTTATTTGAACCAACAGATTTCATTTCATTCTTCAAATAAAAAAAGACGCTTAAAACGAATATCAATGAATTTGATATATTGAGATTTAATGATATGATATAATTATATATACATGTACGTATAGAGAAATAAAAAAAAACAATTAATGAAACATATAGAAGATAGATTTATTAAAAGATTAAACTTATAAAAATTCTTTAGCCTTTCTAGCATAAGAATGACAATCTCTTAACCATTGTCTATAAGCTTTAATAGAACCAATCTTTTCACCATAATAATCTGGTACTGGATTACTAAAACTTTGAGAAGAGGCATCAACTCTATTAGCTTTAATATGTTCTAAAAATTCTTTATTCTTTAAATTAAATTGAGTTAAAGACTTAGATTTCCATAATTTAAAGAATTGAGAGCCAAAAAGTGGACCAAATAAATAACCTAATGCCCCAGAAGCAATTAACCCAGCAGAAACAACCACTAACGGATCGAACCCCATGATCATTTGAGTTGGATCAATTTGTAAATTTGATAAATAAATCCATGACATATTACAACCTAAGAAGGCAGTAAACACAGAGGAACCAACGTTAAGCTTTCTTTGAGCACTTCTTAAATGGAAGAAACCATTCCAAGTTAAATCTTGTGTGGTATTGTTTGTACTACTAGTTTTTTTGTTATTGGATCGTATGATAGATGTGGAGAAATTGCGAGATGCCAATGTAGATTGGTTAATAGCCAGATTTAAAGATGGTTTGATGAATGTCGATTTAGTGAGAACAGATAACATATTTGTGAGGGGTAGATTTAAGTAGGAGTATACTATCTTCAGGTGTTTATTTATATTGATTTCAACCTATAGTTTATTTGTCAGGGATTCTCAATTTTTTATTAATAAATTTTGAATATTCAAAATTTCATATTTCTCAAATTTTAAATTTGATTGAGAACTGAAAGCTTCAAAGAGGTAAAGTAGAAAGATAGATTAGTTATTTTAACTTTAATGATAAATAGAAGGGAGAATAGATAAATAAATAGATAAAAATAAATAAATGAATAAAAGATAGTTTTAGGAAAGAATAAAGAAACACAATCAATCAAAACCTTGATCATCTAAAGTTTGGAAAGTGAAAGTTGGAATAGTTTTATCATATTGAATACCATTTTCTAATAATTTGACAAATACTTTTGAGAAATTATTAAAGAAAGCCTCTTGATCTTTAGCATACTCTTCTACAATTGGTCTATATTTTGGATCTTGAATTAAAGCCATATCAGTGGGTAACATCATATAACCCTTTGGAGAATCATACTGTTTATTTTTGGCTTCGTTTTCTTCAAACTTCCACTCCTCGTTCAATAAATTAATATAAAATTCATTTGAGAAAGTGTTTGAGGCAGCCCCCCATGGACCCTCAAACCCAGAATTTTTCAAATGAGTCTTCCCCAAAGCATGAGCCCCCATTAAAGTAACCACTTCACGATCATTCATATCTAATCTTTCGAAAAACTTTCTCACATAATCAGCACCATTAGCCGCGTCAGGTAATCTACCATTATCGGGAGTCATATCCTCAGGTAAATCGACTCTACCTGGTCTCCATGGTACGTAAGGACCTTGTAATTCTTGAATCGCGGTAACACCACCAAGGGTATATAAATCACCATGAGAGATCCATGGGAATTGTTTATAAATTGGTTCTAAAAATGCTTGAGCATTTTGTAACCCCATATTTGATGGATCACCAGTTTCTTTCTTAAAACGATAAGTACCACCATAGGACCCCCCCGTGTTATCACGTTTATCCCAAGTACCAGAAGTATGCCATGCAAGACGTACTAATACGGGACCATACCCAATATAATTATCATATTCATCATCTTCACGAAGTTTCAATGCAATGGCATTATAAACCTCTTGATAATCCTTCTTGGCATGTTTATTATCATATTGAGCAATATGAACGATAGGAGCCCCACCAAGTAGCCATTTAGCATACCCTTGTTTGCCATTGTCATTGCCTTTATTAAACTTTTCATTAGTTAGAATACCGGCAGTAATACCGGCCACGGCCGTAGAGGCCCATAGAAAGGTCTTTGAGTTGAAACGAGCACCTTGTCTAGCAGCAGTTCTGCGTAATAAAGGTAGTGAGTAACGTAATGTCGACATAATAGCGGTATTGTTTATTGTCTTTCCTCGAGGTGCTCTTGAAAAGCTCTGCATCCTTGAGAATAAAGGGAAAGGATCTTTAGATATAACTCCTTCTTAAATAAGAAACCGTGGCAGCGGCCGGGTAGTGCCCGTGCCAGGTAAATCACAGAGAGATCCAGTCCGTTACCACCGTATTAATAATCAAGAGAGATTACAAGAGAGGTTGGGCAATGGAAGGAAGAGTGGAGAGACGTTGAAAGCAGGGCCATTTGCAATGAGCCGGTAGTCTCAAAGCTATATCATGCAAAACATGTAGAGGTCAGTATGATATGGCAGCTCTAGAAGTGAATTAAGATATGGCTGGACACTTCTGTCTGCTACAGATTTGCTTTGTCAGGGGTGTTCACCTTGTGAGTGTATGATAGTTCTTTGCTTTACTAAGGAATGTGAGAATCAAAAGGATTCTTGGGGTTGTGGTGGTTAATCAGGCACAAACTATTATTAAGAAGATACTATTATGTAAATGATTTATTCTGTGAATATACTCTTGTGTTATTGAGTCTTAGAGCGTTATGTAATTTGTCTTTGATTCAGCTAGACTTGGCAACTATAATGTTACTTCCCACTAAAAGTGAAACAAATTAAAAATAAGTCTAACGACCAACCCATTCTATCCTTCAAGCCTAAGCAGATATTTGATTTGGTTAATAGCAATACTTCCTTATTATCTCTTAATTCTCCATGTCTATCTATAATGTAATTTTTTAAATGTGGAAATTGAAAATTAAAGTGGTAAGAAATAACTTAAAGACACAACAACATATGATGTATTAACTCGAGTACAATTCCAAGTAACAAACTGCATACACATACTCACAAAATAAGTTAGGTATGGTGTACGCAGACACTTTTGACCATGCTAGGTCAAATATAAAACAAAATTCAATTTTAATGAAAAGACAATTAGATAAATTTCAATTAATGGAAGCCCTGAAATTTACATCAAATATGTTACAAGAATTAAGAAATCCACATTGGTCACCAAAACAATATTATGAATTATATATACTTATATTTGATTCATTAACAATTTTATCTGAATATTTAATTGAAAATCATCCAAAGAGACATCATTTGGCTGATCTTTATGAATTAGTTCAATATGCAGGGAATGTTATCCCTAGATTATATCTAATGATTACCGTAGGGACATGTTATTTACATTTTGAAACTGGTACCACTAGACAAGAAATTTTGAAAGATATGATTGAAATGGCAAGAGGGGTACAAAATCCAATTAGAGGCTTATTTATAAGATATTTCATTTCACAAAGAACAAAAGAATTCCTTATTGAAGATGAAACATTGACAAAGAAGCAAAATAATAATGAAGAAGATGTGAATGTTATTAGCACAAATGAACGTGATTTGGAGACAATTAAATTTAATTGTCAATTTATTTTAAATAATTTCATTGAAATGAATAAATTATGGGTTAGATTACAATATCAAGGTCCATTAAAGGAAAGAGATCAAAGAACAAAAGAAAGGAAAGAATTACAAATTTTAATTGGATCTCAATTGGTTAGATTATCTCAAATCATTGAAGATGATGAAGATGTTAGTGAAATTGGACAAAATGATAATAAATATTTTCAAATTTATTCACAAGAAATTTTACCCGCTTTATTAGAACAGATTATTCAATGTAAAGATACAATTTGTCAAGAATATTTATTTGATATTATTTGTCAAGTGTTTCCTGATCATTATCATTTTAAGACATTAGATCAATTATTAAATACTACAATTTATTTGAATCCAAAAGTTCATATCAATAAATTAATCATTACATTGATTCATAGATTGACAGATTATGTTAATAGACAAGGTTTGACTACAAAGGATAAGGATAATAACGATGACAATGGTGGTAATGACATTTTTGAAACATTTTGGAAATATATTAATGATATTAAAAAGGAACGTCATGATTTCCCCCTAGATCAATTTATTCTCTTAATTCAAGATATAATACATTTATCACTAAGTTGGTATAATCAAAGATTTGATCATGTTGAATCTTTATTCCAATTTTTATTCGAAACATTCAAAGAACAAAAATTAAACTCCACAGAGATGGAATATCTTGATCCATTATTATTACAATTATTAACATTTGCCCATGAAAATGATGGAAATGATATTGAAACTAATAAAACAATTGAACATTATGCGAATTTTTATTATCAAGTGATTATTAAGTGTCCCTCATTTACCAAGGTAATCCTAGCTCTGAATACAAGAAAAGCAATTCAAATCAAAATCATTACAACAATTGTTAATAAATTCATAATACATGAATTATTTACTGAAGAAAAAGAATATTGGATTTTAAATTCTAAAGTTGAGTTAGAAAAATTATTAGAATTTTTACAACCTCTAATTAATTATCAAAATCCAAATGGTGGAAATGGTCAAGAATCCGTGGCAAAGATGTGTCATATTATTTATAATAATATGGTAAGAAATAAAAAGATAACATCATTTAAAACTATAGAAAACCAATTAGAAGTGGTTCTTTCATTGAAAAATCGTTTGAATAATAATAATGGTAATCCAAATACTATCATCACATATCCAACAATAATCACTATATTTTGGAAATTAATTAGAACTGCCAATTATTTGAAAAGCAAATTAACTAAACGTCAAGACTACTATCACAATTTGATTAAACAAATATTCAAGTATGTTTCTCGTTGTAATAGTGATCTCTTTGATTTTGTTAATTTGAATAATGTTGATAATGAAGCTAGCGACGTGGTTGATATGGATACTAACATTAAAATGACAGATTTTATCTTTAAGTTAAATTTAACTAATGCATCGTTAGCTGATCAATTAGGTTATAACGAAATTGCATATGATTTCTTTTCACAAGCATTCACCGTGTTTGAAGAATCGCTTAGCGATTCCAAGACACAATTCCAAGCACTAAACTATATGACACAATGTTTACAAAAGACAAGATCATTATATGGTGAAAATGAAGAAGAGAATAAAGATAATTATTACGATTCATTAATTGTTCGTTGTACTTTACATGGTTCCAAATTATTAAAAAAGCAAGATCAATGTAGATCTGTTTATTTATGTTCTCATTTATGGTGGGCTACAGAGATTAATTCAATTGGTGAAGATGAAGAAGTGGAGGATGGTGATTCTACACAACATTTTTACCGTAATGGTAGAAGATTATTGGAATGTTTACAAAGATCATTGAGAACTGCAGATTCTATCATGGATAATGTACAAAGTTGTGAATTAATGGTTGAATTATTAAACAGATGTCTATATTATTTTGCTCGTGGGGAAGAATACGAGACAAGAGTAACGGCAAATTATATCAATGGTCTCATTGAATTAATTAAAACCAATTTGAAGTCATTGAGTTTGGAAGAAATAAATGATCTGACTATCACAGAACCAAACGAACAGAAAGAGATCCTATCTAATGAATATGTTACTGGTTTAGATGGTACTTATTGGAAATTACCTTCCAAAGAGTCGTCACCAGCAATCATTTCTATAGCTCAATTAGTCAAGAGTAAACTATCTATTCGTGACATGATCAGCATTCCAACAGATCATTTTAACCGTACTTGTGATTACATCCTCACTCAACGGTCTCTAGACGCAAGATTTCAGAACATTGTCGTTTGAACTAACTATATATAACTCTGTATAACTTTTAATGCCCCCCAATTGAAATAGACTGATTCTAGTAAACTCTCGACCTCAAACGATCTTATCTTATTCCACTTATCATTTGGGTTCCATTTCTTATTTATAGTCTTTTCCAAAATTTACCGAAATATTAGACTGAGAAATTGAGGGAAACTTTTAGTTTTCAAAATTCATTTTGAAAAGACGAATAAAAATGATTACCATTAGTCAATCTACAGAAGAAACTGGCCAAAGACAGTGAAATCAATAAATACACGCTGTAAGAAACATAACTGTATCTAGATATATAGTTATTGTGATATAAAACTGTTTGCTTTTATTTAAAAGTTAAAGAGTTTATTTGTATTTTGTTTTATTGCATATTCTATAAGAACAAGGAAAATTTAGTTTTGTGAAACATAGGAATCATGACGCTGAAGATAGTAGATGGGATGGAGAATAAGAAGTTATGTCTTATTATGGTGACGGAGGATGAGAGAGATAAGTGTTTTCTAACGCAGAAACTTACCAGGTATATGGGTTGGTTGGCAATAAGATGTAAAGTTTTTAAAGATAGGGACATTCAAGGAATTGAAATAAAATTCGATGATTTGGTTACAAACGTTTGTGAATGGTTCAAGGAAGAACATACTACGGTGGCCATATTAGATTTAGAAAATATTAAGTTGAGTGATGGGCCCAAATATGATTCCATCTTTAGGAGAGATCACATTGATACTTTATTTGTGGAATATATAGGAGATGAAGCTAATCAAGATACGCTCTCGACTCCATTGGAAAGCATAACGAGTAATAAGGAATTAACAGATCCATTAAGTTATGTCGTGTTAAGGAAGGAATCTAAGGATATTTTAGTTAACAAAGTGGAGAATTACTTACAAACAAGAATTATTTTCTACGTTCTTAACATCAATATGGAAAATAAATCAATTTGGTTGTCTAGACATGGTGAATCAGTGTTTAATCTTGAAGAAAAGATTGGTGGTGATTCTTCTTTATCACCTAGAGGACAAAAATATGCACAATTGTTACCTGATTTGATTACGAAAGAAATAGGAGAATCGCCCTTAATAGTATGGACCTCTACTTTGAGGAGAACTCAAGAGACTGCCAAATATTTACCTTATAAGAAGTTAGCATGGAAGGCTCTTGATGAATTAGATGCTGGTGTATGTGATGGTATGACATATAAAGAAATTGAGGAAGAATATCCAGAAGATTTTAAAGCCAGAGATGACGATAAATATCAATACAGATATCGTGGTGGCGAATCATATGCAGATGTTGTAAATAGAATAGAACCAGTTATTATGGAATTAGAACGACAAGAAAATGTACTTATCATCACACATCAAGCTGTGCTAAGATGTATCTATGCTTATTTCATGAATGTTCCACAAGGTGAGTCACCTTGGATGACTATTCCCTTACATACTTTGATTAAATTAACACCTACCACGGATGGTGTGAAAGTAACCAGAATTAAAACTGATATTCCTGCTGTGAGTACATATAAAGAAAAGGGTTCAAGTGATATCACAAGTAATCCATCCAACTTATCGTCTAAATATGCCAATATTTTGGAAGAAGTATCTACTATTCAAAAGATATAGATACGAAGCCCAACCCAATATAAGTAAGGATCTAGCAAAAAAAAAATATTAATGAATGAAATAATGCTAACAAAACAATAACAGTATGACTCGTGTGTGAGGGCTGTATAAAGTGTATTCAAACATTTATATACAGTTTTATCAAATATATCAATACACAAATTGAAATTAATGGATAAACTAAGTTGTAGGTAGTTTTTAAAAAGCAGTAAGGCTAACACCTTCCTATTCTACTTGCATTATCTCTCTGTTTCATATGCGGCAATTTTACTCATTAAAGTATAGCAGATTTCCTAAATTGGTCACTATTTAAATCCAATTCTATTAAGAAGAAACTCTAACCTGACTTTAAATTCATTTATTTTAAATTATACGAAACTAGTATTAATAACAATACAACAGTGGATATATCAAATACGAATTCAGATATTCAATAAACCTCTCGATTTGGAAAATAGTCTCAAAATAATACTTGAACAATTTTAGAAAATTGACTTAATTCCTGCATGATCTATTATGTTGATCTTCACTAATAATTATTGAAGTGAATCAGATAGTTTACTATGATAAAAATATACCATAAACAATACACAAATTTTACAAGTGTCGCAAATTCTTTGTTTCTAATAAGGGTTGTTTTGGAGACAGAATCAAATAAGTTGTGTATTGACGGTATTCCTTTTGATGACTGTTTATCTTTTCTTTTTCTGACAAAAATTATAACAATCTTAGGGTTGTATGACCATAATTTTTTAAAATCTTGCCCATTTTCTGGGTTTTGTATCAGATTGTGAAAGAAAGAGAAATGATTATATCAAGTTCAAGATTTCATTGCCCTGAATAATTGAAATGCTGGTTGTTAAACATAAGTAGTGTGGAATAAGTGGAGTGTGATGACAGAAAAAAAAAAACATAAAAACTTTGCAACTGTTTCCATCCACCACGCAAGTACGGGCTTAAATTATGAGGAACTAAAGGATCATCACTGAAGAGAATATTTTCGTGTCTTATTTACCTTCTCAAAAAGGCAATTATAGTGTTATACGTATTTCTTCTAAATACTCAATATACAATCGAACACCTTGAATTACGTCTATTTTGTTTACCTTCGTTTCCTAATGTCACATTTGTGGTATTTAGGAAATGTTATTAGGAACTATAATAACTTTAAATTCCCTGACCTGCAGAATTCATGCGAAGAGTAGCGCTATTTCTCCTAAGTGTTATTGTTTGACGGACTTTCAGTGCGTTTTTGATAGAAAAAATAATAAAGGTGCGTCAATTTCACTCATACGAAGCCGTTGTTGAAACCATTTGAGATATTTCAAATGAGGTTGTTGCAGCCACTGTTAAAACAGAAAGGGAAAAGGGTATTGGTTGTACTGCAATTACAGGTGTTCACTCTGTTGCAAATCTTTGTAACGTTGAGAGGACGGTAATTTAAATTCGTATATCGCGGAAAGAAGTATAATACAAAAATGTTTTATCAATGTTTTTTTGTAAGTTCTTCCTTTTATTACAGATATTGTTATTGTCATGTAATGTATTCCCATCATTACAATCACAGAGACGGATTACCACTTGATTGAGTAGTGTGTCGTTCGATAAGTGTCTGTTGCTTTATTTGCAACCGGTCTGAAGGAGTGAAGAGGATTGCTGCAAACCAAGTTTGACCATACCATACTAACATATATAAAGCAACTAGTTTATTCAGAAACTTGTCAAACAAATTTGTTTATTTATTGTGTTTTTTCTACTATTATTTTGCTTTAGATATGAGGAGTAATAGTCTATCTACGGTTGTTAAAGAGAGTTGTAAATTTTGTTTATTATTCTATTTTTTACCTTAGAACTACCTTCAACAAACACTAGCATAATGACATTTTCATACAAGAAGGTTTTAAAATTATCTGCTCTTTCCATGCTTTTAAATGGTGCTAAGGCTGGTCTTGCACCAAATGCATGTGACATGAAAAGTTTGACAAGTGTATCAGGTGCCTCAGTTAAATTTTATGACTATCCACTTCAGGACACAATTAGTTTGCACGATATTGATTTCTTATCGGGTGGTTATTTCAAGGAACCTTATGTAGGTTCAATCTCTGGTGTTGAAAATATCCAGTGGGATTCTGGCTGGCCAGCTGTTGATCCTCCATATGGGTTTACAGATGTTCCAATTAGTAATTTTTTGATGGAAATTACAGGTTATTATTATGCTCCACAAACAGGTGTTTATACGCTTTCTACAAACGTCGATGATTCAGCCACTATTTTTATGGGTGCTGGTGATGCTTTCAATTGTTGTGGTCAAAATGAAGACTTTACCGCTTCTAATTATATTTTCACTAATGTTTATGGTGCTGGTATTGTTTCCCGTGAAGTTTACTTGGAAGCTGACTTTTATTATCCATTTAAAATGGTTTACATCAATTATATGGAAAGAGCTGTGTTAAATTTGAATATCAATTTACCAGATGGTACAGTTGATACAACTGTTGGTAATAATTTATGGGCATTCCCAGATAGAGCTCCAAGTGAATGTGCAGTTGTTTCAAAGAGTTATTCCTTTACTACAGAACTTACCACCTCTACTTCAACTACCACTCAATATGCTCTTACCGTTGCCACGCCTGTTACTGTTGCTACCACCACTACTACTGTTTGGCCAAATGATGACGATGGTGAAGTCGACATTATTTACGTTGTTGAATATCCTGCTGAAATTACAAGTTTGACAAATACCACCACATCTACTATAACTACTGGTTCAGTACCTTTATTTACAGAGGAATATACTACAACTGTCTCTACTGGGTCTATTTACACCATTGAAACCATCTATGTTGTCAAAACTTTACATTCAATTGACATAAAGACTACCACAACTACCGAAACTGCATCTGTTCCTGCAGTGACCACAACAACTTCTACTTCATATGTGACTGGTTCAGATGGTTTTGAAACTCCAGATATTATTGTTATCATCAAAACACCATTGCCTGTTACCTCAACTATCACATCATATACCCCTGGTCATGTCACAAAAGCAACTACTGTCTCCACTATTACAACTGTTATTACTGATTCCGAAGGTTCAACTTGTACAGAAAACATTGTGTTGGTTGAAATCCCTGGACCATCTACTGTAACCTCTTTCACAGCAGGTAGTGTTAGTATTGAGACTCCTATTTCTACTATCACTAAAGAAACTGTTGGAACCGACGGGGAGACCACCACTGAAATTATTATTGTTGTTGAAACTCCATTTGCTACAGTAACCAGGTCTGTTGTTACCAAGTCTGCTTCATCATCTGCTATCAGTACCAGCGAAATTTTAACTAGTGAAAGCACTACTGTACCAATATCTTCTGATGAAGCATTAGAATCAAACACGAGTGTTAAGAAGATTTCTTCCTCTGCCAATACCGACAGTGAAACTGTTATGACCTCCAGCACTGTCATATCCATTCATACTCTAGCCGAAACTTCTCAAACCCATTATTGGAATGCCACAACTGGGAAAGATTCACTAACCCATACCAGCAAATTTGCTGCTTCTACTAATATTAAGTCACTTTTAACTGATAGTGCTGCAGAACATAATACCAAGGGCAGTGTTGAAACAAAAGCTCCAGCTACTATTACTACCACCACATGTGAAACTTCTCCTTTAGGCAAACCAAATTTGGTCCATACCAATGTTATTTCCGAATTATTTGTTATGACTACTGATTTAACCAGTTGTACAAATGAAGAAGGTGCTCTTGTACCAGCCACTAAAGTTTTAAGTCATTTACCAGTCAATGAAAACTCTTTAGAAGCAACTTCTGTTCCTGAATTATCAAATACTGAAAATAATGATATGACTAACGTTAATAACATGGACTCTGATTCCACAGGTGAAGATTCTACAAAAGAGACTACTAAAAACAACATTTCAGCTACTAAATCCATTAAGGTAAACGGTAACCGTGTGGCTATTTCTTCTCAAGTTGTATTACAAGAATCTGCTAAAGCTAGTTCAACTGCCTTTTCTTTATCCAGATATGAAGGTTTAGGTCATGATGATATTTCTTCCTTATCCTTATTTGGTGTCATTGTTTCTATTGTTTTGACCATATTTGTGTGATTGAATGAAAACCTTGTATTAATTTTTTTTATTATCATAACATTTTAGATACCTGTTTCATAATAATATTAAAAATTTTCAAGTTCTAGTAAATATGTACTCATTGGTTTTTTATAATCATTTTTTACTCTGTGTATATCTTAACTATTCTATTATATTAGCTTTTTATTTTTTTGTTCATCATTGAACATGATCAAGCGTTCAAGTCTTTCGTAAAAGTTTTTAGGTTCTTGTTACTATATTGACTAAAAATGTAGCAATCAGGTTATAACATTTACACCTGGTAATACTCAACAAAACTATACTATTATTAAACAATGTTGGAGGAAATTTTCACATATAAATATGGAGGTTTAGAACCTGTGACGTACATGAAGATTTCTCTTTGAGGTAAGCTTTAAATAGTACATAATTACTTCTTCCTGCGCGTTGTCGGAGACCAAAGAAGTGAAAATGAAAAATCTTTTCAAGATTAGATCTACACTTCAGGATAACTATTTAAATGTGAAAAAAAAAAAAAAAAGAGAGCTATACAACTTAGATAACGTTTTCATCATACGTGTCAAATATTTGTTTAAATGAAGTTTCTTTTACTGGTATTGCACCGATTTCTGTAAAGACTCGGGGCAAAGTATCTCGAAAACTAATGGTGATAAAATATTTTGCATCCCATGTTGACTTTCTACTACCATACTAGTTAGAATTATGTTTTCCTCTTCTACACTTAATGCCATCTACTCTTAATGGATAGTTAACTGTTAGTCGTAGCAAATTATACTCCATAAACCGGGTTTTGTCAGTAATTCCTTTAATTTAGCCCCTATCGTTATTTTTCATTTACAAGCATCCCTAACCATATGTCATCCATCGTTTTCACCTTCAGAGTGCTCTTACTTAGAAAAGGGGGACAAATTTTGTAAAAGATGTCACTAAAGTAATGTCAGATTTCTTTCAACAACGGAAATCTCGCGGAAGCTGCAGGAGATGTCCCCTAAGTAAGAGACCAGCGTATTGTTATTGGCTGACAATGCTGCCTTTCTAGGAAAACGATATTCCTTTTTGCATTGTGGCACAGCCGAGCCGAGATGCAAACTCCCCGGGTTTCATTTTTGAGAATTTGAACAGAATTTAATTATACTTCAATATCTGTTATGAGGGCTACCGTCATATTTGCGGCCTTGAAAATATGTTTACCAGTTTGACTTTTTTAACATGTAAGGAACGTATTGATATCAGGTACCCCTTCCCATTCTTTGATTAACAAACATTATTTTAACATGTGAAGAATGGACAAGAAAATCTTGGAAACAATAAAAGAGTCTACAAAAAACAAAACATGTTCTAGTTTATTCTAATTTGGTTTTGCAATTCCTGTAAACTCTTTTGTCTGGTTATACAATGCAAAGGTATTTCCAAATGTGAATGGCATTGTTATCAAATCTATCCCTAACGGAAACACCGCTCAAAACTCTTTTAAGCTTTGAGCCATTTTCCTGAACTGACCAAGATAGGTCATAGAACTATTGAAAATTTTTGAGATCTTATCAGGTTAGTTATGTCGAAACAATAGGATATTCATCTATTGCTCATTGGGGAGATAAATGTCAATTTCTAACTACAGCATGCAACGACTACCCTTGTATTGTATCTTTTCTATTGTCAAAGGAGGTTTATGTTTGGCAGTATAGTATTCGTGGGGGGGGTAGTTGTAATGATTTTAAGGTCTAGACGGACATTGATTAGCCAAGTTCGATATTTTTATATAAGTGAAGCTGGCAGAAGTTTAATTTCCATTCCATTGGATGTGTCGAATTTTTTTTTTAATTAGATATAAAAGTATAACACCTTAAACAACATCAAGCTCTATATTCTTTTAACCAAATAACATAGCTTCTATTAAACATTAAGATATTAAGACTAAATAACAAAAAAAATGGAACAAAACTTACAGAAGATATTAACTCTCCTCGTTTTATTTTTATCTCTCATAAATTATACAAACGCCGGTATTGTACCAGAAGCATGTGGTATGACAGGTTTAACACCCCAAAAAGGTGCTAAAGTTAGATTTTATAGTTATCCTTATGGTGATACAGTAACTTATAAGAATTCAACATTTTTGGCAGGTGGTTATTTAAGTGGTAAATCGGTTGGTACTGTCAATAATGTTCAAAATCTTCAATGGGATTCTGGGTTATTTGTAACGACTCCACCATATGGCTACACAGGAGTTCCCATTAGTAACTTTTTAATGGAAATTACTGGTTACTACTATGCTCCACAAACCGGTATTTATACAATCACTAATCAGGTTGACGATATTGATGCCGTTTATATTGGTAACGGTGGGGCTTTCAAATGTTGTGGACAAGACCAAGATTTTACTTCATCTAACCTTATTATCTCAAATCTTTATGGTGCAGGTTCACTATCAAGACAGGTATATCTAGAAGCTAACTTTTACTACCCATTTAAAATCGTTTTTGTTAACATTAGAGGTCAAGGGTTATTGAAATTAACTTTAGATTTACCAGATGGTTCAAAAGACTCTACAGTCGGTAATAATCTATATACGTTTCCAAACGCAGCACCAGATGCATGTGCTATTATTACCAAATCATATGAATTTAGTACAAGTACCACAACTACTTTCACTACTACCACTACCACAGTGGCTAATGTTGTGGGGACTAAAACAATTACCACCACTACCACAACATCTGCTCGAAATGATGATACTCAACAAGTTAAAGTAATATATATTGTTCAAGTTCCAATGCCCACTACAACAATATCTACTACCACTACATCAACAGTTACTACAGGGTCAATACCTTTATTTACTGAAACAAGTGTTACAACAATAGCAACAGGTATACCATATACGGTTGAAACCATATATGTGATTAAAACGTTACATCAGATTACTCCACTCATAACTACAGTCTCATTGACTTCTTCTGTTCCAAGTTTGACTACAACTACTACCACAACGACTATAGCTGGTGCCGATGGCTACTCTACACCAAAAGTTATAATTGTTGTTGTAACACCTTCTCCAATACCAATCACAACGACCAGATTTACAAATGGGGCCGTAAATGCACCTATCACTGTATCTACAATTTCCACTTTTGCAATCGGTGCAGATGGTATTCCTACATCCAGCATCATCATTGTTATTGAGACACCTCCTCCTGCCACTACTACCACATTCAGTGAGGGCTCTGTCACTGGGCCTACAGCCATCTCAACCTATACTACGGTCTCCACTGGTGAGGACGGTATTCCTACATCCAGCATCATCATTGTTATTGAGACACCTCCTCCTGCCACTACTACCACATTCAGTGAGGGCTCTGTCACTGGGCCTACAGCCATCTCAACCTATACTACGGTCTCCACTGGTGAGGACGGTATTCCTACATCCAGCATCATCATTGTTATTGAGACACCTCCTCCTGCCACTACTACCACATTCAGTGAGGGCTCTGTCACTGGGCCTACAGCCATCTCAACCTATACTACGGTCTCCACTGGTGAGGACGGTATTCCTACATCCAGCATTGTAGTCGTCATAGAGACACCTCCTCCTGCCACTACTACCACATTCAGTGAGGGCTCTGTCACTGGCCCAACAGCCATCTCAACTTATACTACAGTTAGTGTTTCAAGTATAGTTTTAAGTATTCCTTCATCCACACTGTCCACCAATTCCAATGCAAACTCAGTACTTTCTTCTACATCAGTAAATGACACCTCTACTTTAGATTTGTCTTCAGGTATACTATCTTTTACCTCTTCCATCACAATACCAACAACTGATGTTACCTCTAGAAATACGAGGGGCTCCCAAAGCTCAACTAGTAACACATCAATTGACAGCACCGCTGGCAATGTGCCTCTAACTTCTTCAGACAATGGTGATACAAGTTCGACATTAAACTCGGTAAGTACCAAGAGCTCAGTTGTACATTATTGGAATTCAACCAAACCATGGTTTTCTAGTTCAAATTACATGTCTGTGTCCTCAAGTGAACAGATCAGAAAACCTTCGTCTCTAGTTGCTTCATCACCTTCTGTTATTAAATCTGAAACAAATACTAACTTCCATACGATGATTGAAACCAGTTATAAGACCAGAGTGATCAAGACAAGTATAGATATATTAAGTGAAAATATGATCACAACCACTTTTTCAATAAGTGCTGGGTATATTTACACCAGTGGACCTACTGCTGTAAATACTGATGCGGGTGCAAATAAAGGTGTACACTCTGGTGTTGATGCTGGTGTAGATACAATTAAGAGTGAAAATTCAAATAATATCGAAGGAACTACAGAAATTATTTCTACTAGTACTACTAGTGCTGATACTGTTACCTCTACTCAAGGAACTACAGGTTTATTACACCCAGTTAGTGTTATTTCTACTAGTAACAACGGTAGGACCACTACTGTAACCTTATCACAATATATGGGATCAGCATCTCCAATCCTCTCAAGCTTTTCAAGATTTACTTTAGGTATATTAGTTATATTACCGTTAATCTTTTAGCTAACAACTACAAAAATTTAATTATTAATTACCGTGTCTTCTATAGATTGTCTCATTCACAAACTGTTTTCTCTACATTTGATTTTATACCATTTATATATAACGTCTATACTGTTTAAGCATATAACATTTTTTTAAGAAACAGCAACCAAAAGTTTTAGAAGAGTAATTGTTGACAGTAACGCAATGTAACACTTAAGATATAAAAAAAAAATTAAGAGATTAAAGATTCATTCAAAAGATTGAGTAAATCCACCATACATGACTTATAAACACCCTAACTTCCAAATCTATCTAGAATGATGTTATCAATTGAACTATTTAGAGATCTTTTAAAATCCAATATTGTAATATCATCAAAGTTTAAGTTCCTAACGCAAAGAAGCTTTCTTCTAAGAAATTTATTATTTGATACATAATAATTTTTTTATTTTATTATTTATACAAGACAAGGATACTCTTCTCTGTGCGTTCGACATTGCATTTGAAAGATGCATTCTTCTTCTTTTTAAAAATACCGCTTTCGAAAGCGTTCATTCCAAAATGGTACAGCCGTATTCTTGAACACGAATTCAGTCTCATCTACTACCAACAAACCAAATGGAGCCCTGTTAGTATTAACACCTTCCATTGGCGCTTTAAAAAATGATTCACCGTCTTCAATAGGTTCTTTCAGATTTTTAATAAAGGTTTTAGTTGCAATATAGTATCATTTGGCATAACAATTGTAAAGCATTATTATCTTCACCATATTTAGTCTTATGTACAATAATTAGTAATCTCTTTAAATCAACCACCAACTTCGTAGGTTTCTTCTTCCTTCTCCATTTCACCTCTATTTTCCTCTTCAGGTAGTTCCAACTATTGAAAATGAGGTAATTGGAGTAATTCATTTTCAATAGTTGGATTCGCACCAGCAGCATCAGCTTCGTCAACAATACTAACAGCCTCTTCAATCATTTCCGGAACCCCACCCTTACCTAACAGGATGGGGTATAGTTAGCAAATATGTCATTGACAGTATCAACAAATTTATAATTGGCAGATCTAATCACCATTAATGGTAATTCCGTCCTTCTTTTAAAGTAGTACGTTAAAAAAGCCTCTCTTTTATGGCGACTTACTTCAAAAGAATGAAATAGGAGGCGTTTGCAAATGAAATGTGAACTAAACTTTTGTTTGAGGCAAGTCTAATTCCAGAATTTTAATTAACAATATAACTCCAAATTGAAATATCGTCTGTAGCAACTTCGTCATTAAATGATAAGCAAATGCCTCCATCTTCTTTTCATGTTCTTAAAGATTGGATTAATTATGTGGTAGTGTTACCAGCTATAATCTTTTTTGTAGTTTAGGTAAGTATACTTTCATTATTCCAGCATTTATAATATATGGAACAGCACCTAATCTTAAAATTCTCAGCTTACCCAAAAGGTGGTGTTTAACCATTTTAAAGAAGAATTCTGCATATTACTCGGCCTTTGCATATAGACCTTAGAGACTCTACTCCACCTATTAAAAATATGTCTTCTCGAATAAGTTTTGCAGAAATAAACAAAAAATAAAGGTTTCTATTCTGTAGTTATAACATTCATAATCATCGATTAACAACTGCATATAAATTTTTTGCCAATATATCTACACAGCTTTTCTTATATCATCCTGTGTAGACATATCAGCATAAAGAAGATGTTAAGTTTCTATTTTTCACGTACAGTAAAGTTTGACTGGAATTACCTCCACAAAGAGTATTGATAGTATTGACGTTTCTGTCCTCCATATAAAGAATTGAGTATTTAATTCTGTAATCTTGGTTAATAACTTTTTGTAAAAAAGACAAAACAAACAATGGTTAAAATATAATATACCAGTTATCCATATTTGGTTCATATTTAATTCATTGAAGTACTCTCAAAATATTACAAAACCTGCCTTTCTTGAGTTCTGAATAATGGACAGTTACCTCATTCTAGTATTTTCACTGGAAGTCTGGCACACCTTTCAGATAATAAAATACTATTTCCTAAGAACACCTCTGACTCAATGTCCACTTCTACAAACAATTGCGACATTTTTTTCTGTAAAAAGTGTTTGGAGGAATTTCCATAATATCCCATTCAAGGAACAGATCTAAAGAGACTCAATAATCCTCACCTGGATTGAATATAAAGGCAGTACTTAATGTGTAACTGTCGGAAACCCATTAAAAATAGCTATTTAAAGTGCTTTTTTTTGACGCAAGGTAAAGAAGATAGTTTTTAAAGTTTAATTGTGTTACTATTCCCATATGATCTAAGACCAATACTGCGTGGTAAAGTACTCCGAAGGGAATTGCAATAATCAACTTTCATTTTAATGGTATCGGGAGTATTTCATTTTTTTCATTTAAGGTTTCTAACTCAATCTATCCTGCGATGAACTGCTATATAGTAAATATCGTAAGTAATGATTCTTTGTTATTGGGCTTTGTCTTTAGTCTGTAGTTCATAGTGAAGGTACTTCCAAACAATGTCTTTACTTTATACTAAGAGACACGTTGCTAATGAGAGAGGGATGTCCTACAACTAGTATACTCCTATCATATTTTAAAAGCTCGAGAAAGTCCCCGAGGACGTTTCAGCCAATTATTTGTTTACCCACGCACAAAACGTATGTTCCCTTTTTGGAATGGTTCACTGGATGAGTGAATATGCAGAAGCGTGGGGTTTAAGTTTTAGGTAAATAGTATAGTGTCAACTAAGGCATCTTAAATTAAAATAAAAAAGTAACTAACATTGGTTGTTTCGTCATTGTGCGGCCATGAAAATCATTTTATGCATTGATTCCGTGCAGTGTTAATGTATCGATTGCATTACTCCCGATAATTCTTTTTGGAACCCCACAGAAAAAAGTAAATTAAGAATGCACAACAAGTTAAAAAAAGCATTATGTTTATGCCAGAAACAAAGCTTTTTCTACAATCTTCGAAATATATTCCAAATTTTTGTAGAGTTATACACTGCAAAGACTTTGTGAGATAGAGTAATGGAAACAACTACAGTTGGATCAAACAACTCCTAAGGTGCTTTTAAGATCTAAGCCACTATCGTAACTTGGGTAAGTTACGTTATAGGTTAGGAAATAAACATTTCAATACAGAGGCGAAGTCCACTAGGCACTTACTTAAAACAATACTAATATAATATATTATGTCTTCTAAATATGAGTGACAATGGATATTAATTTTTTTCAATTGAGTAATCTAACCACCACATCTATGGGATGTTGTTTTCATTGTCAACCAAATGGGGTTTGTTTATTTTATGGTTGGTTTCTTTATGAGGAGGTGGACTTGGAAGTACAGAAAGGAGCCAAAGGACGTTATTTACGAAAAAACTATTCTTTCAGAGGTTGATCTTGAAAATGTTTGTTTTGGGTTCCATTGGGTATGTCCTGTTTGTTGAAATCAAAACAGTCAGAACTTTTCAAAAACTATATAAGCTGTACCCAAAGGGATGTTATGGTTTGAAAACAAGGTATCTTCAAAAGTAATAAACTATGGAGCAAATATTGTAATTGAAAAACCTCAAGAATAACTCAGAAACTTCATATAATGTTGGTTTTTTTAATATTATCGTTAGTTTTAACACATTTTACATTTGCTGGTATTGTTCCAGACGCTTGTGGGATGGAAGGTTTAACAAAGCAGGTAGGAGCAAAAATAATATTTTATAATTATAAAAAGGTGATTCTGAAACCTATCAAGATATGTCTTTCTTAGCAGGTGGCTATTTAGGTAGTAAATCTGTTGGTACAGTCAATAATGCTCAAGACCTTCAATGGAATTCCGGTGCTTGGGAAGATACCCCGTCCTATGGGTACACTGGAGGAGCTGTAGAAAACTTTGTGATGGAAATTACTGGTTATTATTTTGCTCGATAGACTGGTATTTATACCATCAATAATCAAGCAGATGAGATCTATGCTGTATTTATTGGTAATGGTGGTGCTTTTGATCGTTGTGGTCAAGACCCAAGCTTCTCTTCTTCTAATCTTATCATTTCAAACTTATATGGTGCAGCCTCCTTATCTAACAATGTTTATCTGGAGAACAACTCTTATTATCCATTCAAAATTGTCCTTGTCAATATGCAAGGGCGAGGATTATTGAAAGTCTTTATTGATTTACCTGCTGGATCCAAAGACAATACCGTGGGGAATAATCTTTACACATTTCCAGATGCTACTACAGATGCTTGTACTGTAATTACTAAATTCTATCAATTTAGTATTACTTCCAATAATCCTTCAGTTACTACTACTTTAACTCTTTCAAATATCACTGAACCAAAGACTATAACCACCACAACTACCTATACAGTTGACAGAGATACTGAACAAGTTAAAATTATTTTATGATTCAAGTTCCTATGGGTGCTATTACCAGTTCTGCAATTCCCGAAAGTTCCCATTCTTTTTTTAATCAAACTTATCGAAGAAGGATGCTCATAGCTACTACTAATGCAATTAGAACGGTGCATTCTGATACTACTCTAAATTTGACCCCTACACCTATTTTTGCTGCTGCATCATCAATTACAACCTATGTTCCTTACACTACCGCTATCGCTACCGATGGTGCCACGGACCTTGCTGTTGTTCTTTCAGTGACCACCACCGGTAAAGATGGTAAGCCCACTACTGGCTTAACTACAAGTTTATGGAAAGCTCGGCTTCCTCAACTTTTTGTGAAAACTTTAATATTCTCTACTTCCAGTTGCTTCCCCATTCCTAAACCTTCGAATACTGCTGCTACCGTAACCCTTAAAACAGATTTACCAACACGTAGAGATTTAAGATCACTTTATTGGAACTCAACTGAATTTCTTACAGCCGCTGCTTCCGTCTCTATTTCCGCTGGTTTGTCTTCGTCTACAAGTAATGAGAGTCCCTCATTATCAGTCATATCCAATAGAAGGACTGCCTTACATGAAAAGAGTGCTGGTAAGCCATATATCAGAACGTTTATTGATAGTTGCATATCCACCACTGCTAGGCTAGGTGACTCCCATGAAAAAGCTGGCAGAGATTTTGTTAAAAATCAAGGTGATAGTTGGAATACAGTAAGTACTGGTACTGTTCCCTCAGAAAGTTTACTTGGATCACACCACTCTATTAAGTCTCATATTTATAGTAGTGACAATAAAGGAACTCTGAAGCCCACAGCAAAACTATCAATAGTGTCGTAACTATCAATGTTCCAGTTGGTAATTTCCAAGAACATTCTCAGGAGTCATTAGGTAATATCCATGGAAGTGCTAGGTTGCAACCTCATTCCTAAAATTTGATTACTAACAAGTCTCCATCTATTACACCTCAACAACAAATCCTCAGCTCATATAATGGTCGACCAAGTGCTATCACATTATCACAATATGAAGATTTTGCCTCTCCAATTACAAGATTTTCAAGATTCACTTTATCTCTGTTAGTCCTATTTTTTTCAATAGTGTTTTAATGTTAAAGACACTTATCAAAATTTCTCCCAATTTTTGTATTTTATAGTTCGTATTTCTATATATATATATCACATATATTTCTTTACCTTTTAGTTATTCAAAAATTTAAGTTGAAAGTGTTTCAATTATATATAGGTAAGCTGTCAACTATATTTACGTCCATGCTATATTAGAAATTTTCAAGTTACTCAAGAAAACGAAAGAGCATAAATAGAGCTAAGTATTTGTTGTAATAAAAGTTTTCCCTTTATTTATGCATTTAGTTTAAGTACCACTAAAGTCCCTTCGAATTAGTAATATTATACATATAACGTATCACCCCACTAATTTGTTACCATGGGAAAATGAGAGAGTCTGTTCATTACAGTTCCAATTTGTAACATGCTTAATATAGGGTCAAAAACAAATATGTGAATAGATTATAAACGCATGAAAACATCAAAAGATATCGTGGTATCAAATTTACACTGTAGATATGTAATATCAGTTAACTTGTCAGGTTTTTTCTTGAATTTAAGGGTTTAACCAAATTCTAATTAACTATATTAAGTATATCTTCATTATAGCGTGGTTCTGTATTTCTACAATAACTTAATAAAGGCAAATTAGCCTCAAGGTATCCTTATATTCTAGGTCACGAACTCTGCAGATCTTCCTATATAATATTTTGAGGTCCCTATTCACCTCGGCAGTTATGGAACACTCTATTCCGTTAAAGTCCAACTAATATAAATTGTGTAACAAGATTAGTGGGGAACAATAGAACACGGGTTTAAGCTTTTTCCGTTTGAAAGAAAGGGATTGTATTGTTATTTTCGATCCGTTTTTCCCCCGATATGAGAAACATTGTTACTACAAAAATTGAATTTCGTCGAAAACGGAAATGGGGAACAAAAAAATACAAACCTGCGATAAAGTAAAAAGAAAAAAGAATGGAAGAATGCTTCAAATCAAACGAATGGGGATAGAGATGAGAAGTTGGTGTGATACCGTGATGCTACATTGCTATAAATACTTATACTGTATGAACATGCTTACTTAAAGTTTATTGAGATGAACCTCTTTCTTGAATTAGGTTTAATATAGCTTGTTCAAATTTTCTAAGAATATGGTTAGAACACTTTCTCCAATAAAGAACAACTCGATACTTTTGCGCCCACCCCAAACCCCGTCATCTAGATCAGATCTGAGGCTTGCATTTGGATTTTTCGGTGAAAAAAAGGACAAATATGGAGCTTAAATCAGCGTTGGCAAAAAGGCGTTATGAGGAGGTCAGATTAAAAAAAAAACATGGTAGGTCTTGCTCTGGCAAAATATTGAAAATAATTATTCCCGTATGATTAACTCAAGATCAATTTGCGGTCTTTAGGGCAAGCACACCTTCACCTGAGGGCAATTTTCAAAGTGCAATTTGGAGAATGACGTTATTTTATATTTCAATTTGATTCAGATAACAATGAAAATAGATATATATATATTTATAAATAGAAAACAATTAAATAAACAATTAAATAAACAATTAAATAAACAATTAAATAAACAAACAAAATAAACAAACAAAATAAACAAACAAAATAAAAAACCTTTCTTGCATATGTATATTAGATAATATCGGAATGGATCAGTTCCAACTAAGCTGAATTACGTTATTTTTCATATTTCTATCATTTTAAAAAAAGCTCCTTCATAATAAGCATTGTGTTACATATTATTCAATTATTTACTTGAGTCCGCTAAAAAATGGCTGTTCTTCAGGACATAAGTAATGTTTCGATTAGTTCTAATGTACCTTGTATATCAAATAAACGTTTGTTTTCAGGGGCACCAAACAGGCCAAATACACAGAATTGCAGTAAAAAACAGAAGCTTTCGAATATGCTCGAAATTAC
>PPON03000032.1:0-128521 GCA_003708525.3 Monosporozyma unispora | reverse complement strand
ATTTACAAATCTTTGAAAATAAGGGTACTGCCATGGGTTGTTCTAATTTACATCCACATGGTCAAGCCTGGTGTTTAGAAACTGTTCCAAGTGAAGTTTCTCAAGAATTTAAATCTTTTGATAAATATCATGCTGCTCATAACACTCATTTATTAGCCGATTATGTTAAATTAGAAATGGAAGAAAAATCTAGAATTGTCTTTGAAAATGATTCCTTCTTAGTTGTGGTTCCATATTGGGCTGTTTGGCCATTTGAAACCATGGTTGTATCTAAGACCAAGGTTGCTAACGTTGCTCAATTAGATGATAAACAAAAGAAAGATTTAGCTACTGTTTTAAAGACTTTAACCACCAAATATGATAATTTATTTGAAACTAGTTTCCCATACTCTATGGGTATTCATCAAGCTCCACTAAATGCTAATCAAGAAGAATTAGACCGTTCTTGGTTACATTTACATTTCTACCCACCATTATTAAGATCTGCTACTGTCAGAAAATTCTTAGTTGGGTTTGAATTATTAGGTGAACCACAAAGAGATTTAACTGCTGAACAAGCCGCTGAAAGATTAAGAAAATTAGATGGTGAAATTCATTACACTGCTAACTTATGATTTGTATGATACTAAACTACTCTTTTTATATATGAATTTTATGATACATCTATTTCCTGCTTTTTACAAAACAGATAACTATATAATGATTATAACTTTAATAAATTAATTAACATTGAAAATAAAAAAAGTTGCAATAATATTATTTTATAAAAAGATGGTGATCATATATGTATATAAATAAAAAACTGTGTATAGAAAGAAAGAAACGGAATATAAAATGATATTATTTCATTTTTATCATAGAATATATCTATTCATTGGAAGATGCTTCGAAAGCAGGTACATCTTTTTCAAGTATACCATTACGAATAGAAGATTTCCAACCAACGGCTCTTTCAAACCCATTAATACCATATTGGAAGTTTTCAAACACTTCAATCAATTTTTCTCTAGTAGATTCGACAAATGGACCATGTTGAATAACTTGTTGATCTAAGATTAACCCACCAATGATGGCAAATTCTGTGTCATCATTACCGACCACACCTTTCACGGTGTCACCATCAGCGTTGTAGAAAATGGTAGAGTATTGTGGATAAACTTTATCGTTGATGATAACGGAACCTTTCATGACATATAAGAAAACGTTGAAATTGGTTGGAACTTCTTGTTCAAATTCAGTACCTTTCTTATCAGATTCGTAATGATAGAAATCAACAGGAGTGTAAGCTAATTCTTTCACAGAATCAACACCATATGACTTACCACTAATAACTTTAACAGAAAGATGTTCATTTGGTTTGGCAATTGGGATCTCGGTACCTCTTAAATTTCTATAACGTGGAGCACAATCTTTCATATCCTTTGGTAAATCGACCCATAATTGTAACCCAATCCCAGCATCACCATTTTCCATAAGTACAGGGATTTCAGAATGCATAATACCTTTACCAGCAGTCATGAATTGTAAATCACCTGGTCTAAGGACACCCTTGGACCCTAGGAAATCTTCATGAGCAATCATACCTTGTCTTACATAAGTGATAGTTTCTTGACCATGATGTGGATGATCAGGGAACCCAGCAGGATGTGACACGGTGAAATGATCTAATAAAAGAAATGGAGAGAAGTTTCTTTGTCTCATGGACCCGACAGATCTTCTGACGCGAGCACCGACACCTTCTTCTTGTTCAATAGCGATGAAATTTTTTTGAATAGTTCTGTAAACTGGAGACATTTTGTTCATTAGATTATTTTGAATATTTATTTGTTTTTGTGGTAAAGGAGAATTAGTTAAAGTAATTTCTTCTTGTTTTTGTTGGTTTGATATTATATTTGGGTAATAAGTAGAAAATAATTTGAAGGAGAGAACTGACACTAGAAGGAAAAAAAGTGGTCTTTTATATGTTTTCATCATCCAGTAAATATGAGTATATTTGATGAGTAAGCCAAGAGGAAGAAGAAGAAGCGTTCCAAGAACATGACAGAACTATTTATCAAATAAATTAAACACATTATATAATAAACCAATAAACCAATAAATGTCCAATAAATATTACGATGATCTTAACTAAAGCCAGTGTATTGTCCCAAGGCCATTGTCCTGCACCGCGGACTCCACTATGCATGCACAGAACAATACCAGATCTCACTATCCCGTTATTTGCCGCTTACTTGAAAATTTGATAATTTAAAGGGGCGAATTTTTGATAAGTGGAAAGAAATTTGCAGAAGTTAGAAAAATGATAAATTAACTAATACGGTAGTGAAATATTAGTAAAAACAGGGGAACACTGAGGGGTCGTATTATTAAAACGGATAACTCCGATAAAGGATTATTACTATTTTGATAGAATACTGTATTTGACAGTGTTATTATTAATTAGCAACCTGCTTAAGTTGGTCAGCAAAGTGACATCTATCTGATGTGGTTCTGTTGTCTATGTGACAGATTACTTCTCTAATGATAGGAGAATCACCAAGCTGTATAAAGTTTTATCAGTTTCCCGTAAAGGAAATTTATCATAAGGTGATTGCACTACTGTACTGTTCTTTTTTTTTTGCAGTTTCAAGCAACGTAATAGAGGGGGGGAATCAGAACTGGTTCCTTCCAGATGCTTCTTTCTCACTGAGCCTATAGGAACCATTCAAACTCTACTTCTCCTAAATCATGGGATACCGGAGTTCAATCAAGTACTTATTAATTGGTCATATATATTTTTTATACTGATCTCAGGTTATTATTAGGGTAAATCCTTGAAATGTCATTTCAAAACATCTTATGGTTACAAGTTTTTAGGACCATCATCTTACCGTTCACTTGGTAAGAAGTTTTGTTAATTTGCAGTTAAATGCTGATCCAGTAGCTATGAGTCTCTGTTTGATATACTCTAAGATAGCAATGCCAACGTCATTACACTTAACTAAGAAATTATTTACATTATATAATTTTTAAATCCATAGGATCATAATAGGAAATAATATATGCTGTTGGATTCTTTTGAGAAAACTGAATGTATTGTATACTATAAAAAAAGATAAAATCATTTGGGTTCTTAAATTCTTTCACAAAGTCATTGAGCAACAAAAAGTAATCAACGTTGGTTTAGTTTTAAACTGTACTTGATAATATTTCCTGTAAATTCGGTTGTGACACAGATTATTAATCCCTACATTTTATAAAATAGTCCACTTTGAGAACGAACTTAAATTAAAATGGGATTAATGGTATATACTTTTATTTTAAAACTGTAGAATTTTCTTTATTACTTTTACCGTTGTTTGGTTTAAAGGTATTAAGGAAGTGTTGATAAATATTAGTCAAAAATAAGTTATGAATTTAATTTTGACATCTGAATCTATGAATATTGTTTATTAGTTTATTATATACTTAACCAAGGTCAAAAAAAAATATTGATATATATTAGATTTATTTAGTTTCTTAAATGTTAAATTCAACTTTTTATAAACATTCAATATGATAAAAACAAAAATTTGCCAATAAAACTACCTAGCTTTATTTCAATCACTAAAACAAAAGGGATATTATTTTTTTATTTTAATGTTTTTATATTGAAACCTTAAGCCTTTTAAATTTGTTTTCGATTGAAAAATTATACACACTTTTTCTTTGAATATGGTTAATAACTAGTAGATATTAGTACTGTATATTTTTAACATTAACGAAACCATGTACATATTAATAATTAAACGTAGTCAAATCTTTAAAACTTCTAAATATCCTTCCTTTAAAACCACTTTAACCACTTTTTAAAAACTTACACGTGAAATAACCTATATTTTAAAGCAAACAGGTTAGGTTTTATTAAAGGTTGTAACTGCTTCTCGATAGTATGGGTTAATCTGATCATACTTCTCCTTACCTAATCATCGAGCCAGACCTTGCTAACTATTCCCCCAGCTTATCACTCCATCAATTTATACACTGCTAAATAATACCCCTACTTATCAACTATCAATCCATACACCGCTAACTAACGCCTCTGAATATCTCGTTAGTATGGACCAGAGGTCATTCATTTAATGTTTACCAAACAAACGATCATAATAGAACTTGCAGATTATTTATATTAATATGGCAAGTTCCCACGTTTTTATTGTTATACTTCAGTTACACTAGAAGAAGAGTTAGAGTTAATCTTCATCCAAATAATTTATATATGGACATGATTTTAGTTCATTTACCTATTTTGCTTATTCCCTTCTTACTTATTTTCCTTTATTATATATTATATATAAGCAAGTAACATTCAGTCAGTAGAAAAACTACTGTTGGAATATGATATTAATTAATGTCATATTCATTACAATTGATCTAATCCAGTGATTCCATAATCCTCTAGATGGTGTGGGGATGATCACTACACTATGGAAATGGATTTTTCACTATTTTCAACATTTCAAATTAAGAACATTGATAAAAGAATTAATATATAAAATAGATATAGTGTATTATACAAATGTTTAGAGGTACTCTTGGACTAATAAAACCAGAGATTGATTTACAAGCATGACGTACACCACACCAGACCCCAAGAGCTCTGGATTTCAACACACAGCTTTATCAATAATTTTCCACTTGCAAGGTTAAATATATCATCTTAAAGCTTACACTTTCTAAGGATCACAATACAAAAACGTGATCATTTCAATAGTATAGGTAGCAGCTCAAATATCACAGTAAATTAAACAGCGCAAGTGGTTTAGTGGTAAAATCCAACGTTGCCATCGTTGGGCCCCCGGTTCGATTCCGGGCTTGCGCATTTAATTTTTTTGCTTAACATGTGTTTAGCCAGAACAATAATTTTATTTGAAAAACTTCACTAATACCTTGATTATAAAATAGCTGCTTGTTCAATTGTATTTTTATAAGCTCTTGAAAAGATGATATTTTGTTTCTTTCATTAAGTTATCAAAATAAATAATAGTTTAACTGTTTTAATTTCAATACAAAGCACGAGATAATATTTCATATTTTGTTTCAATTCATTGGAAAATTAACATTATTATCATCACTCAACCCTATTTGAACCTTTATTTGACGTCCTCATCAAAAGGTTCGAATGTTTACTGGCACCTTTCAGATGTTGAAAATTAATAATAAGTAATATTTGAAAAATTCGCTTTAATAGGGAGATATACACTCAATTAACTGAGTGTTAAACTTGACATTGAGAGCTACAATCATCTAAGAATAGGCACACCTCACAATTGACACAGTTAAACATGAGTAGAAAGATTTTAATGTTACATGGGTTGGCTCAATCGGGTGAATATTTCCATTCAAAGACGAAAGGTTTCAGAACAGAACTAGAGAAACTAGGTTATACATTATATTACGCTACGGCACCAAATAAATACCCTGCAGCTGATTTACCTGATTATGAATCGGATATCACCACAAATTCCAATGAGGTATTGGCTTGGTTAGAAAATGATGCCATAAATAAGACTTACAGTTTACCACAAACCACATTGAATTACATACACGATCTTTGTATCAATGAAGGCCCGTTTGAAGGTATTGTGGGGTTCAGTCAAGGTGCTGGTCTTGCCGGTTATCTTGCCACGGATTTTAATGGGTTATTAAACTTAACAGTGGAACAACAACCAAAATTGAAATTTATTATCTTTGTTAGTGGGTTTAGATTCAAACCTGAAAAATATCAACTACAATATGATGAACATTTAATTACGATACCTACCTTGCATGTTCAAGGTGAATTAGACACTGTTTCTGAACCTGAAAAGGTTCAAGCGTTACTAGGATGTTGTGAAGATGGGACAAAGACACATTTAATGCATTCCGGTGGTCACTTTGTGCCCAATTCTAGAGGTTTCCTGAAGAAAGTAACGGCATGGTTAAAGAGTGTAGATCCAGCTCTGGAATAGTTCTATGGATAGTATGTAACATATATTTATTCGTTTATACAATCAGGTCAAAAATAATTTATAGATTTTAATATGAAGTATATTTAATTAGTAATTGAAATTAACCTAAGCTCATCGGAAGACTCCTTGAACAAAAGACCCAACAAAACTAACACAAACAATGATCAACACAAGAGTGAAATTACTCCAAGTGGTGAGTGCAAGTTTATGGTGTCTAGGATCCGCAGGGATTATCTTTGGATTTGCTGCATTCAAGATTATTTTAATTCAAGAAGGGGTATATTCTGATCGATGTGTTATTGATCAAACGGTCCCCTCAAAAGAAGCATGTATCGCACAAGATTTAAAATTGAATGACATGTTTACAATCAGTGCAGCATTAACCAACTTAATGGCTTTGCCAGTTGGGTATATATTAGATAGAGTGGGTCCTAGAATTAGTGGGATTTTGGGTTCGATTTGTTTATTCCTGGGTTCATGCTTTTTTATCATGGCTAACTCATGGTACCCAACTATTGACCCATACTTAATGGGGTATATTATGTTTGCAATGGGTGGTCCATTTGTTTTTATTTCATGTTTTCAATTAGCAAATAGCTTCCCCAAGAGATCTGGTACTATCTTAGCAGTTTTAACTGGGAGTTTTGATACCTCATCTGCATTGTTTTTGGGATATAGACTAATATATCAAAGTTTACCACACGGTTTATCCTTAAGAAAGTTTTTCACTATTTATTTGATTGTACCTGTGTTTATCTTAATTTGCCAATGTACTTTCATGCCACATGAATCATATAAGACTATGGGAACAATTGCCAAAATAGCCGAAGAAGGTTTAGATGAAAATGGTCAATTAATTGAAGGTGATGACGGTACTAATATAGTATCCGATGATTCAGAAAGAGCTTCATTAATAAACAATAATGCCATTGAAACAGGAAGAAATATGATTGGGGGAGATTCCACTTTACATAGACGTAAATCTGTTCTTGAAACATATATGGAAAATAAATTAGAGCATAAAACTGGTGGTATGTTTGGTATTCTTCATGGAGAAGATGCATGGTCTCAAATCAAATCTCCGTGGTTTATTTTAATGTTTATCTTTGCCTCTATTGCCATGGTGAGAATCAATTATTTTATTGCTACAGTGAGATCTCAAGAGGAATATTTATTAGGAGATATTGAATTAGCAATTAAGTTAAATGGGATTTTTGATGTGTTATTACCGGTTGGTGGTGTTATTTCAATCCCATTCATTGGAATGATCTTAGATCATTTGAAGCCTTTAACTACATTATCTATACTTTCCATCATGTCTGTTACTATCGGTATTTTTGGTTTAATTCCAAGATCCTTCGCAGCAAACTTATTTGGTATAATATTGCTAGTTTTATATAGACCATTTTATTATACTGTAGTATCCGATTACTGTTCAAAAGTGTTTGGATTTGATACCTTTGGTACTGTCTATGGGTTATTGACATGTTTGTGTGGGTTATTCACTTTGACACAAAGTTTGATGGATAAATGGACGCATACAACATTCCAAATGAATCCAACACCAATAAATATAGTGTTATTGGTGATTACCACGGTTTCTTGTACATCTTTGATCGGATACATTAATCATCAACTAAATATAGCAGGACCAAAGAAAAATAATCCTAATGAAAATGATAATGTGCATTCAGAGTATAATACTCTGTAATTAAATAAACGTTCTATATGTATATAAAGTTTTGTATATCAATCTATAAATGATAATGTTTATAAAAGACCAAGTTTTTTTAATTCATCTTCTAAGGTACCATTATCTTCATGTTCATGTAATTCCTTTTCAGTACCCCAGATTTTACCGTCAACTAAGATAGTTGGTAAGTTTCTTGTACCAGTGATTGTTTGGAAAGTGGCTCTCCATTTCTCTTGATCTGGTTTAGAGAAAGAACCAATATCAAAGATAAATAATTTATGAGTTAAATCATATTTGGTCCAAATGGAATTGGCATATTGACAATCTGGACACCAATCGGCTGAGAATTGGAAGTACTTGTTAGTAGAAATCAAATCCTTTAACGTCTTTTCAATATCTAAAGCAAATTCAGACATTATGTTTGTTTGTTGTTGGTTTCGGTACTAATGGTTAGCAGTAGTGAGTGTTCTTTCAAGTAACAATCTCGTCTCGAATTTATTTATTTAAAAGACAAATTTGAAACATTACTAAGAATGAAAAAAAAACTTTGATACAGAAGCAGAAGCCACAACCAACTATCTTTACCGGTTAATTAGTGGATAAATGAGTGGATTGCCATCCGTGTACGATTCTATTTTAGTGGATTCATCGAAAGCATGGTACTCGTTAGTGGATTTACAGGATTCCAAAAGAATATTAAATGACAAGATTAAACAATTGACGTTAAGTTTCAAACCATTGAGTTTTGAACCCTATGACGTGTATGCTGAAAGACATTGGAATGATTATGAAGTAGATCAACTGACATGTTCTAGTGAGAGTGAAATTGGAAGTAATATTGAACATGGATTGATTGCGGCACCCAAGAAACAAAAAGAGACTCTTAAATTGGTCAAGAATAAAAGTAAGATAACTGATGTGATTATACCAGATGACTCTGAAAGTAATGATAATAGTGATAATGAACCATTGAGTCGTAGAAGATCAAGATTAAAATCAGTACCAAAACTTTCTGGGGTGAAGAAGAAGAAGAAACAGCAGATAAATGCACAAAATAAGAAAGCCAACTTTAAAGAGAAAAATGTTCAACCATATAATAATTACATCGAGGAACATAGACGTAGATCTACTAGATTAATTATGCGTAATATGAATGAAGATAAAAGAATTCATGTTTCTGGCAGACGTATTAAGTTATTAAAAGGTCCTAAATTACTTGAACGTAAAGTTCCAATAGTCAGAAGACCATACAGAAAATCAGATTGGTTACTTCGACATAAATATAGGTTTGTTCCTGAAGCAGATGTTCCCATCATTCCTGTCAATGCACATGTTTCCTTTGATATGTTAATGTCTACAACTCAAATGCAGGACGTTTTACAGTATTTTGGTGATGAATATGGCCAAGTACCCATTATACAAAGAGAACATGTTCAAATGGTGGAACCAGGTGAGAGTGATGAAGAATCTGAAGAAGAAGAAGAAAATTCTGATGAGGAGATGGATCCAACCAGATAAGTATCTCTTTTATAAAATTTAGCATATTAATATATTCTTTTAGCCCATACATTTAATAATATTTTATTACAAGTAATTACTAATACAAAGCATATAAAAGTTCAGTAAAATATTGAATTAATTATATAAGAAGAAGCGGAAATTTACAATTCATCATCGAATAGTAGATCTTCATAATGTTTTGGATTTTCTTCCTTTAATCCAATTTGTTCTTGTTTAACGTCCATCCAAGTGACATTTTTGAACAATGTGTTGTTCTTAGTAGCTTCATTAATATCAGTTTTCTCTGTCATGATAAGAGCCACTGCATCATGACCACCTGCACCAGGAACCACACCACCTATGACACCATTTAAGTCCAAACAATTGTTTAGCAATTGTGTTTGTACCATTGGTTCCACATCTGCACCAGATTCTTTTGTGATGGTTCTAAACAATTCTCTAATTTTGTTAATGGAGCCAATTAATTCATTAATATCTGGATCAGAGTTCTTATCCTTATTTAAATTATCAATCATCTTTTCATAATATTGTGGATTCTCTTCACTACGATGGTACAGCTTAATTAGTTTATTCATGGCAATAATATTATTAGCGTTAATCTCTTCATATATATCATGACTTCTTGGTAAGTTATTAGCATACCATCTTTGCACGGTCCCAACCAATTTAACTGTTTCAGAACCATTATGAACATCACCCATAATTACTTTCAATCTTGGTGGTAATTTAACCGGTTCACATACAATTTTCCAATCCACACGATCAATTAAGGATTTCAAGGCTTTATGGTATTTATCAACAAATCTTATATCCACACCAGGCAGTTCGGCAATAATAGCAGGAGTAAATCTTCTATAAATAATAGACCCATATGTAGCAGCAGCAACATCAAACCCACTACCAATCTTACCTTGAGCTTGACAATGAGCCACTTGTGATAAATTATGGACCATTTTTAAATGCTCTGGGTTTAAAACATTCAAATTATGATCCTTTATTAATACATAACATAATGAAGCAGTCAGGACAGTGACCAAACCCGCAGAGGAACCTAAACCAGTCTTATGCACTTCATTGATATCTTTATCGTGGAAATTGAACGATTTGTATTGATTTGATTTACGTCTACTACCCTCGGTAGAATGGTAAGCTGGATCAGAAAAGATATCAATCTCTATATAATTGTAGTCAATTTGGTCAGGAAAAAAATAATTGAACACGTTAAACACAACTTGTTCCACAAATGGGTTATTCAGATCGTTAATCTCTAATGGAACATATCCACTATCTCTGGAAACCTTATAATTCCATTCATTGTTGTTGAATTGAGTACTTTTCACTTTCAAATACACACCTGAAATGTCAGGCCTGGTCGAGGCTCTTACGACAGCATGCATTCTGGCTGAAAGAGCCAATACAAATGATTTATATTTGGGATCTAGGACTAAATAACCTCCAATAATAAGGGCTTTCCCCGGAGTACTAAATGCTCTTGGTTCCAATTCTGTCATTCTTCAACTTTTGTTAGTTCCGTTTAAAAGTAAGTCAATTTATAATTGTTGTGGATCAATTTCAATCGTCAATCGAGTTGGTATATGATCTTTGTTTGTTTCCTTGGCATCCTTCGAGACCTGAAATATCCTTTGTTTAAATATTGTTTCCATTCGAAAGTTCAAATTTCGGATCTTACGTTTTTTCAAAGTGACACAAACGAAAATCTGATAGCAACAACGACAGTAATAGCGATAAGTAACGGGGAGTTAAACCAATAGATATTGCTTAAAAGAATTAATAATTAACTACTTATTGATTGCTAACTAAATAATAGTTAAGTGGAGAAAGTAACAATATTATATATGATAAAGATGCTTACTTTAATGAGTACCCATCATGTTCTTTTTCTGTTGGAACTATTAGATCCACCTCTTCTGAACTTCTTATGATTACCTCTGGCAGAACTGGGACGAGAACGACCCGGTGAGTTCAATTGAGAACCAGTAATAGGAGTCTTTCTCTTCTTGTTCTGTCTGGATGATTTTTGTCTTTGCTTTCTTTTATTATTATTCTTCTTTTCCGGTTTTTCTTGCGTAGGAGATTCAAGCTCGGTTGGAGATGAACTGAGGTCTAATTTAGCATCTTGTCCATGATAGGAATGTTGGACAGTATTTGCTTGTTCTTCAGCATCATGGTTTTCTGAAATATTTGCTAAATTCATGGATGTATCTTCATCCTTTTGAATCTCGGTTGTGAATTTGGATATCACAATTTCTTCTGTTTCCACCACAGGTTCCATTTGTTTTGGTTCCTTTGTAGGCTCAATATTTTCTTCCACCGCATCATCTTCAGATGGGGGATCGGATGGTAACTCCATAGAGATGTGTGAATAGTTGGAAATATGATTTGTTCCTTCATCAACTTCATGTGGTTCTGAAATTGAGGGTTCTGTAGTGGCAGTAATGTGTGGCGAAGAATCGTTTGGTGTTGTGGTAATCATTGTGGATGCTACCATACTTGCTACCGACCCTTCATTCTTTTCATTTGTCTCATTTAAACTTAGGTTAATGGGATAATCAATTAATTCAGACTCATCATCTTTTTTTATGACTTGGATGGGAGCAAAACTTTTCAGCTCTGTAGTGGAATAGTTTATGTGATTTATTGGTTCATGAGCAAAAGCTGTAGTATTCTCGTCAATATCCTTGGCTAACTCAAACAATTTATTCGCGGTGTTAAAGTCTGTAGGTGCAATTGTTGGTTGTGAAATGATCGGTTTGCTATCTTCCTTACTCTGTAGGTATTTAAGGTTTTTATCGATGTCTTTTTGTGATTTATTAGTTGCTAATGTTGGAATGTTGGAAGTTTCTCCTTGGGTTTCATTATCAATAGGAAAGGGTTCAATTCTTTTAGATTCCTCATCGATAATAGAAGATTTGTCATGCGCATTCTCATTCCCAGTAACAACATCAACCTCATTGGCCTCAGTTTTTTGATCATTTGTAATAACATCATCACTCTCTTCATTATCTTCTTGTAAAACTTCGTTTAGCTTCTCTTGAATAGTTTCGGATTCTTCGATGATCAGCTTATTGGATTGTTCAATATCTAATTTGAATTTTTCAACATAATTTGCAACTTCGTCATCATCCTCAATTTCGGAAGTAGTATTTTCCATGTCAACATCACTCTGTTCAGGGGTTTCCACAGCGTCCATAACTTCAACAAATCTATTAGCTACATTAGTGATTTTTTGAACACCAAAGGAGATTGCACTAATTGCTTTCAATGGAGATGAAAATATTCTTTTAGCAACGGATGGTTCATTTAAAGTTGCAGCACGATTTAGAACTGGGGTTGGAGTATGGACACTTTCCTCAGTTAATTCTAATTGTTCAATTCCTTGGCTGTTCTCCTTTTCTTCCGAGTGAATTACGTTTATTTTTCCACTTGTCTGATCACAACTTGCTTGTTCATCATCTAGACTTACAGTTTTTCCGTCAGTAGATATGCTTATATGAGACGCTTCTTCCTTGGTTTCTTCCTTGGTTTCTTCATTTGATTCCTTGCTGGATTCTTCGTTAGAACTTGTCTCAGTAAAAGATTCAATATGTTCAGTGAAAGCAGTACTGACGTTTTGAGCTGATGGATCATCATTTTTAGTCTTTCCATTATGAATACTCAAAAGTATATCTAAAACTTCATTATCAACCTCTGGATTGACACCAACAGCAGCATCTTCATGTATGGTCTCAGTATGCTTCTTTTTATCTACCATCTGTCCATTTTGAAAATCAAGATCTTCACGAATTTCTTCTTTTTCTAAATTAGAAGCAGATATATCCTGTTCATCCTCACTTTCGATTCCACCACTTTCAGTCATGATTATATCACCTTCGTGATCAATTAAAAAAGGCTTATTTTCTTCAAGGTCATTACTTTTTGATGTTTCTCCCAATGTTCCGTTTTCATTATCAAAATAACCGTCTTTGGGCAAAGAAGGGGTTACTTCAATATGATCATTTTTCCTTCCACTTTCAATATTGTCAACATGCTCAGGTTCAGAATTTAATGCCATAACTTCCTCAATTTTCTCTTCGTCTATCTCACCAATATCTTTATCCACACCAGGTTCATCATTGACAGTGTAATACTGGGATGAATCAATGCCGACCCTTGTTTCAGTAAGGTTGGCAACATCACGAGGAATTGTAGTAAAACTAAAATATTGGGAGGCATCAATGTCATCATTTTCTGGGGAAACATCATTTGCTTCAAATTTAACAGGCTTCTCATTAATCTCTACTTCTTCAATTTTTTCTTCTGTTTTCATTTTAACATTCTTATCATCGTTGTTTAATGTAGACACTTTATTATCAATAGCTTGCTGATAAACTTCATTTATCTCCTGTTTATCAGATACTTGAATTTGTTCTGTTTTTGTGTCAGTATCTTCTTGGACAGTTAACTTTCCAGGTTCACTTTCAGTGAATTTGATATCAATCTCAATTTCGTCATCTCTTGCATTTGCGTCTGATTTTGTACCCTCCTTTCCAGAGTCTGGATCAAAAGCTCGCTTATCAAAATTCTGTTGACCATCTAGTTTTTCTGATTCTTGTTGTATATCTTGTTTATCGTTTTCAATTCCTGATTTTTCTTTATCTGTTTCGATCTCGACGTCTAAATTTTCTGATTCTATAGTATTGTTATTGTTCTTTAAATCCAAGGAATCTTCTTTAGCGACATTGCCAGGCTTGGCTCCTTCAGAAGATTTAGGAGAAACAACTTTATTAAGAAGGGCTAAGGTTTCTTGCAGTTTCATTTTAGCAGCATCATCAACAGTGACATTAAATGGATCGCTTGCAAATGGAGAAATATATGTATCAGTAGATGGAAATAATTCTGCATTATCATCTTGAGATGATGTGCTATAAACTGAATTAGACACAAAAACTTCATACTCATCAACGTGATCAGTAAGTTGTTCTGATTTTTTTGTAGGTTTAAGTTGAATATCATGAACAGATTTATCCACTGAAAAACATACTGAAGCTTCATTTGCCGATGCAGGTTCACTAGGTTCTTTTGTAGTGCCGATTTCGTCGCTTGTACATTGATTACCCTCATCGTCCGGATGAGCAGTCATATTTTTTTCAATAAGTTCATCCTCGTTCTTATCCTTGCTATGCTCAACCAAATTAATTTCTGGGGCTGTTGTCTCTAAATGCTCTTGTATTGCAGCGTCATTTATTTGTTGGTTATCATACACCTCCTTTGTTGAATGTGCATTGGGATCTTGTAGAAGATATATTGATTGAGAGCCAATCTGGTCTGACTCGTTGGAGGTAGGATCAATAGTTGTTTGATAATGTTCATATAAATGAGACAATGCATCCTTTGCAATTGCTTCTAATGCATGATTAGATGTGAGGTCGTTTGCTTCCATTTTTTCATTTGGAACGTGCTGCTCTGATAAGGTGGAATGAGATTGGATTTGGTTGAAAATGTCATGTAATTGATACTTTTCATCTTCAAAATCATGTTCTTCAGACTCATGTTCTTCAAGGTCGGATAGGTCTTCGGGTTCAGATAGGTCTTCGGACTTTGATTCTTCTCCTGATTCAGAATGGCTTTTTTCACTTTCCTCTACATCACTAATTATTTCATAATGTTCAATACCAGTAATTTCACTTTGCTGTATACCATGTTGTTTAATCACTTCATCATTTATATTGGAGAAGTGGTTATTTTCCTCTGGACTTTCATTCTCTGATGTTTGGTTATCCACTTCCATATCCGAATGGCCTTCTTCTCCTTTTTCACCGTATAATATTTCACTTTTAGGTGTGTGGTGTTGAGAACTTCCAGAACTGTCAAGTTTTCCATGATTAGATTCACTTACGACAGGTGTGTTCTGAGATGGTACGGTATCATTTCTGGGCATCATATACTTTTGAAAATCAACAGTAACATGTTCATATTGATCGATATTATCCTCGGATTCCTCTTCATTTTCTTCGCTTTCATTATAATCTTCTGTAACAATGTTATCTCCTTCTTCTGACATTTCTCCACGACTTTTTTCATCCTCTGCGTAAACTTCTTCATTTCGTATTTCCTCGTCATCCTCATCTATAGAGGAGTAGTCCTCATTTGAAGCAGGTTCCTCTTCACTAAATTCAGTGTATCCATAAGGACTGCCTTGCTCAACTTCATGGGTATGTGGTGGTATCAAAACAGATGTAGTATTCAAATTTGATGCTAAATGTGATGTATGTGGTAAAGGAACAATATGGGTTGCGTTTGCAACTTTGTTTTCAACCTGTTCATTCTGTTCTTCCTCTTCATCAGATGATAGAATTACAATCGAAGGTTCTCTTTCTTGTCTTGATATGCTTTCATATTCTTGTTCCTCCTCATCCAATTCTTCTTCATATTGATCTGCCTCTAGTTCACTTTCATCTTCAAAAATATCAGATCTATCTTCATCTTCCTTCTCTTCAGATGATCCTTCTTCTAAGTCAGATTCTTGGATATTTACATTATTATCTCCATTATCATCTTCACCAAATAAGCTGTCTGCCTCAGAAGATTCTTCATCATTCTCCACTTCAGAATTTACCATGCTTTGGGAAGACAATTTCTTATGACTGGAACTAACTACAGGGGTTGATGACTTTACAGTATGCTGATTGCTTTGTAATATTTCTGGCTTGTCAATGGGAGGAATATGGTTGTTAAATGGTAACATGTTCTCGTGTTTCAGCAAAACGGGAAAATTATCATCTGTTAAGTCTTTACTTCTCATACTATCTTCACGTAACCGTTCTTCCTCTTCATTTACATTCTTTAGAATATCTTTACCCTTTTGAATCAGCCCTTTCAACCAGTCACTGTTCAAGTTTGTTTCATCCTTTAACACTTGTCCATTAAGTTGACCCTTACATTGGGGTGTACTCTCTCTAGAACTAGAATTACTCTTTGAAATCCTAAATCTGGAACTACTTACAGATCTATAGTTCATAGGAAAACCAACATTTCGTTTCAATAATGATTGGTATGGTTTGATTCTTCTTGATGGGGTAGTCAGTTTTTGGTCCCATTGAGGACTTTTGTTGCTCTGATCTTCTTGCTTATGTGTCATTATGTAGTCTGTAAACTCTATAGCTATACTTCTTCAACACTGCAATATCTATTTTAACCTTTCAATGTTTAGAAACACGTTTAACCTTGCACTTTTATGCTTCAATGGTTTGTACTATTGATGGTTTAAAGTGCGAAATCTTTATGTTTACATTTAATAATTCCAATTTTTTTTAACTTGCAATTCCAAATAAAATATCTTTAACATTTTCATTCTAATGAGTATCTCACTATTCCAGCTCTGTCAAAAAACCAACCCCCTTTATAATAGAGAGTAGTTGACACCATTGTCAAGAATATCTCCTTAAGGTTACTACACATCGAATTGGAAATGGGTCAAACACAGAAGAAACGAGCAATGGAGGCCATTTTGCTAAATGATAATATAGAAATTAGTTATTTCGATCCATTTGCCCTATTCGACAGTGTCAAGAATGAGTTCATGGAGTTATTCCCACTGGATAATGTACAATGGAAACCAGAAGGTGGGTCTACCAGAATTATTCCAAAGTTGCCTGTGAAATTATATGCTGAAGATGGGAATAATAATTCTAGCGGTATGTCGAAATATAAGATTAAGAATCCATTTATTAAACTGATTATTGTTACTTGTCAATCCATTGATGAGTATAGAGCTAAAGTTCGTCCATTATTGAGAGAATGGTTACCTGAAAAGGACAAATCTACTCAGGTAGCCGCTGGAAAGACTTCCACGCCGACTTTTGTTGAAAATAATGAATTACCTAGTATTCCATTAATTTTAATATATGCTAATTCTGAAGTTATTGAATCTAATTTATTCTCCTCTACTTCAATCATTGAGAAAGCGGATAAAGATTTTGCGAATGCTGAAGTGCTAGAATTAAGATCTGTTTACAAATCACCAAAAGCTAAACAGGATTTTTGGAATCAATTAAAACACAACATTAAAAGTTATTTATTGATTACGTTCCAGAACAGGTTAAACACTTTACAATCAAGACTAGCCAAATTGACTAATAATCAGCAGGTCCAAGAACGATTGAAGATTAGAGAACAATTGTTACATATTTTTCTTCAATTCAGATTAGAAGAAGAAGGTAAGATACAATTGGAGACTATTGAAAAGGAGATTAGCATATCCAAGAAGAAGCAATTGGAAGTTGCCAATGGTGTTCTTGAGTATCCATTTTCATACAGAATACCGTATTTATTAAGTGAATTGATCCAAGATAAGAAATTAACTAGATTTTATTGTTATAAAGTTTACTTCATCTGGAAATTAAGAATACTATCTATAAATGAGTTAAACAATGATATTGCCTTTATTAAGATTTATAAGATTACAAAACAATTCTTAAGATATATGCAAATGTTGTTTTCAGAAGATCTAAATGTGATTCAATTCAAGTATTCTGTGATAGAATCTGTATTGAAATTGTTACCTAAATTAGAACCAAGCAAACTCACTGCTAAACAAGCGGAATGTAAAGCAGATTTAATTTATATGAAACGTGATTATTGGCTGAACGGTGTCTTAACCACCACAAACTTCAAGATATTATACAAAAATTTTAATTTTAATAAAGATATACCCTTTAAATTTGATGTTGCCCCAAATACGTTCACCAACGAAGACTTATTTTTTGAAACCTTCATCAAATTTAATAAAGAATTGATCGAATTATACAATCAGTGTGATTCGAAGAGACAGAGGATCATCGATATTTTATCCTTAGAGATTGGTATAGTACATTATCAAAGAAAGGATTATGAAAACGCTATACTATTATTTATATCTTGTTACGAATATTATATTCAATCTAAATGGAATATCATTGGGTTAGAAATTCTGAAAATATTTGTGGATTCATTAGTGAATTGTCCCAAGATTACCTCTTTGGAATTTGATGGTTCAGTTGTACCTGTCGGGACAATATTAAGTAATGCATATTTGAATCTTTTGAAATTAAGTAATACAGAAGAGGATAAGACAATTTGGTGGGAAAAATTTATTAATGTAGATAGAATTGAAACTGTTGAAAATGATGCTAATTTGATGTACTCGTCCGAGGGATTGTTAGATGTTGCTGTGGATAAGTATGTGACTCTTCATACTCCTAATGAATATACAATCGATGTATCTATTAAAGAGTTTAATTTACCAAGTTCCATGTTAACTGATTCCATGCAATTGACTTTAAAAAAGATTGATCATGATAATGAAGTGGTAGTATTTGAAAATGTAAATGTTAAGATAGATAAAGGTAATTTACTGATTCCCATGACTACTCGTCATATCAATTATGGTAAATTTAAAGTTGATTCATTACTAATTAATGTTGGTTGCACTACATTTATCAAATCGTTTGAAACCACTGAACAAATTATTTATTTGGAACCAATATTTAGTCGCGATAATGCTGATATAATAATTGAACAAGCTAAGAAATTGGAATTAGGTAAAAATGGCTTACAATTAAATTTTGTTAATATTGATGATGAAAAGGTTAAAGATTTAACCTTGAATTTATCTGTAGAGAAGGATGATGAATGTATGAATTATCCAGTAAGTTTCAATGATTCAGATATTAATGAAACAATATATACACTAACGATGGACGATATTTCTATGGATACTATAAATGATGGTATCTGTTTACCATATTATTTACAAGATCCAATTACTGCATTTTTCCTCAAATCTGAATTAACATATAAGAAAATAAATACCGTCACAGGTGAATTAACAACTTATAAAGAGATTAAACATGTTTTTATTCAATGTTATTTAGCCATATCTGTATCAGTTGAAGATATTTTCAAAAATGAAGCCTTTTATTTTAAATTTCTTTTAAATTCATCAATGAGAGAAGAACCTGTAATGTTACATGAAAGTTCTTTGGAAAGCGATGTTGTCACCCAGGATAGATATGATATAAAAGGTAAACTAAGCCCCGAAGATTCTATCCTATTAACTTCATTCAGTGGTGAAAGTTGTATTAATAGTTATAGACTTGTCACTAAAGAAAATTGTAAATTTAATAACAATGATTTGTTTTTTTTACACATCAAGTATAACACATTGAAGGAACAGATAGATAGTTTATTAACTGATGCTGTGTTGTTACAAGGTGATGTAGAATGGTTTAGTAAATTTGCTCAATGGAAGTCATTTTGGCAATTGAATATTTTACCTAGATTACAATATGATTATGATAAATTTACTAAAGAAAGAGTGTTAGTGGTAGAAAATCATACTTTGGATATGAATTATATTATTAAAAGTTTACTGCAACGTGTAGGGATGCATAATGATATTAAAATGGGGATCATACAATGTTTACAAAAATTGAATGAGAATGGCCATAAATTAAATATGTATGATATGAAAGAGTATGCCAAGAATGTCCCACAAAGAGAACTGGTTGTTCCTGTAGAGTTACCACCATTTGCTCCCTTCTATTTGATCCAATTTGAAACTCAGGACATTGTGAAACAAGTAGAAACATTTACAGTTGGGAAAGCTATCCCATTCCAAATCACAGTGACTGATATCAGTCACCAATGGGAAGGTCATAAGGAAGAACAAGAAGATGATTGTTATATATTTGAGATCGCCTCGTCTAATGACTGGCTACTCCATGGGAAGAAACGGTTTGCCCTGGGTCAATCTGATCCGATGATCTTGCGCTTGTCATTGATTCCATTGAAACGTGGTCGTCTACTGCTTCCGCGCATCGAGATCCTGGGCCAAGACGAAACACAAACCGCCAGAACAGATCAACCTAATGAGTTTGACACCGTCTTGGTGCTTTAGTTGATTATCACTATCATTATCACTACTCTCTTATCTCAATTTCTCACTATGACAATAGCTCTAATTACCCTGGGGATTTCACCAAAATTCACGGTTTTTGCAAAATGTCAAATTTTTTGAGATGCGTTGAAATTTGAAAAAAACGTAAATTGAATGTTTGTTTTGAAATTAAAGAGAACACAGTGGGAGACATCAACAGCATCAATTGTGAACTCAGAAGATTCACAGAAATAAGCTGCAAGTTGTGTCAACTAGTAACCGGATAAGAGACAGTGACTCATTGTAATAATACACTGCACATTTTATTTTAATTTTAAAGCTTTGACGTTTGTTTTCAAACAGAACCTCCGTTTTTGCTTAATACACAATTTTAAGACTAATTTAAATCGGAGTCAACACATCCATCATCACACATATATATACATTGTATCTACGTATCATCACTGTACTATTATAAACACAACTTTGAAATAACCACAAGTTATGGGGTCTTCAATACATTATTTTGGAGGATTTATGAGCAAGAATCCGAACCACAATACCCACGGAAATAATAACAACAACCCCAACAACTCAGACTCAAAGGCTGCCCAAGATGATCAAGGAGAGGTTAGTATGGAAAATAGTAATAGTAATAGTAGAGACACTACACCACCTACTACGAGTCAGGTTAATGCCACGGGGTCGTCCATCTTCCCTCGAGAACTGATCCCTATTAGAAATAATTCAAATAATAAATCTAAATTATCCATTGCATTCCAAAAATCTTCATCTTCATCCATAAATTTACACTCTACTCCATCCCTTTCTGTACATACTACTAATCATCTAATCGATAATCAAATAAACGATCCCTCTCAAGATCAACTCGATAACAATAATAATAATAATAATAATAACATTCCATCCACTTCCACGAATAATGAATCTGGTATCAGTTTAATTTCTGATAGCAGTAATGGACCAATAAGTACAAATTCGAATTCAAATAATAATTCAATTGGTTCAGAATCCGATTCTGATTATTCTTCGTGTGACGAAAAGAATGAAGAATCTCTAACGGATTATAAACCAGGTGGGTATCATCCTGCATTCAAAGGAGAAGGTTATAAGGATTCAAGATATATACTTGTAAGGAAATTAGGGTGGGGCCATTTCTCTACTGTTTGGTTAGCCAAGGATATGGTTGCTCATTCACATGTGGCTATGAAGATTGTAAGAAGTGATAAAGTTTATACCGAGGCTGCATTAGATGAGGTAAAACTATTACAAAAATTAAGAGAAGAATCCAAAATACCATCTGAAGGTTCAAAACATATCTTAAACCTATTAGATAATTTTATTCATAAGGGACCCAATGGGAATCATGTGGTTATGGTCTTTGAAGTTCTTGGTGAAAATTTATTAGCATTAATTAAAAAATATGAACATCGTGGGATTCCAATCATATATGTGAAACAAATCTCAAAACAATTATTATTAGGTCTTGATTATATGCATCGTAAATGTGGTATTATTCATACAGATATTAAACCCGAGAATGTTTTAATGGAAATTGGTGATGTTGAGTTAATTATTCAAATGGTGGAAATGATTGATAAACAAAAACGTGAAGAGAAAAGATTACAAAGAAAATTGTTACGATCAGAAACAGATAATTGTTTAACACATAAACATTCATATGATTCAAATTCATATTCACATTTACATGATACAAAGAAGAAATTTATACCAATAAATGGTAGAAAGGATCATCAAACTCATAGTAAATCTAGAAACAATATTCCAATAGTGAATAGTGCCAATAATAATAATACGAGCGGGAATAGTTATAATTATAGAGGTAGTAATTCTCATATTCATTCTAATTCTATTTCCAGTGTACAAAGAATTCCCTCGTCTGCCTCTACATCAAGAAGACCAAGAAGAAATACTATTATTACAGGATCACAACCATTACCATCCCCATTAAGTTCATCAAATTTTTTTGAAATGAAGAATCAATTGATAAACAATTCAAGTAATGATTCATCGATACATATCCCATCAAGTTTTAAAAATAATGATACTACGATGGATTCAATAATGTCATCAGGATCATTATCCCCCTCAGAATTTCAAACTTCATTTAATAATGGTGGATCCATATCACAACAACAACAACAACATAAATTACAAAATAGTCTTTCAAACAGTGCCACATATTTGAATGAAAGACAATTAACCCATTCCTTATCCTCTTTTGAATTATCAAATGACATAATGACGACATCATCATATAATCATGAAGACACACAAGCCACAGGTGATATTGCGTCACCTGAAAATGTTATTGAGATTAAGATTGCCGATATGGGTAATTCATGTTGGTATGATGAACATTATACCAATTCGATTCAAACGCGTGAATATCGTTCCCCTGAGGTGTTATTAGGTGCTCCCTGGGGTTGTAGTGCAGATATTTGGTCTACGGGATGTTTAATATTTGAATTAATTACTGGTGATTTCTTATTTGAACCCAATGAGGGACATTCATATACTAAAGAAGATGATCATATTGCCCAAATAATTGAATTATTAGGTGAATTACCATCATATTTATTAAATAATGGTAGACACACCAAGAATTATTTTAATTCGAGGGGACAGTTAAGAAATATTGCTAAGTTGAAATATTGGCCCTTGAAGGATGTGTTAATGGAGAAATATAAATTTAACGAGATTGATGCACGTGAAATTGCAGATTTCTTGTTACCCATGTTACAATTAGATCCCAGAAAGAGAGCAGATGCGGGGGGGCTTGTTAATCATACATGGTTGAAAAATACCATTGGTATGGAAGATATAAATGTACATGATAGAAAATTATATGGTTCAGGGATGGATATACCTGGTTGGTCACAAGAAGTTATGGATCATAAGAAACATTGAGAGTATATATATTTAACTATTTAAAGAAAAATTGACATAAGGGGTATAAGATAATAAATATAAAATCATAATAAAGCATTAATAATAACGGCAAAGATACCAGATTGAATAAAAGAAGTGGAAAAATCGATCATAGCGGCATCACCTTTACTCTTTGAAGATTTGAGTGTGGTAGAAGAACCATCATCTACAGAGGTGACATTAATATCTTTCTTTTCAACTTTCTTTGTCGAGGAAACTTTCTTTGAAGTGGTCGTTGTTGATTTATGAGAAGATGAAGATGTCACAGATGAAGTTTTATTTTTCAATTCATTGATTGTATTGTTTTTATCGTATTTAATTGTAGCTTTAATAGTCTTACCATTTTGATCTTTAATTGTATATTTCACGGAGGTTGGTACGGTATAATTGTTAGCAGGTAATAATTTACCAACATTATCACCTTTAACACCATTCTTAATCATATCCGCGATTTCCTTTGGTTGATCAGGGATGGTAAAATTTGCGACACCGAAATTCTTATAAATTTTCAAGATTGCATTCTTATCACATTTATAGATTGTATTATTTGATAATTTAGCTTCGATAGTGTTATTTGTCTTAACTTTTGAGAAACGATCTTTCAAATTAACGAAATCTTTCTTATATGATAATGATTTATCTGTATTGTTTAAATTTACTAGTCCAAACTTATTTGCCTCCTCAGCATATTCATAGACTAACCCACCGGAGAACACTTTACCTAACCCATTATCTGGATACACTGCATCAGTGACTTCATCGAATGTTCTTGGTAAGTTTTTATTACACCCATACTCTGAAAAGATCAATGGGATCACCGCGTCACTAAATGTAGAATTCAACTTATCAAACCCTGATGATTTCCAATCTGAGGTACCAGAACACCATTCATACGAATTCAACCCGAAGAAATCTGATCTTGATTCGTTCAAGGCATGATCCACTTTCTTACCATCCAGGGAATTACATTGTAAATATTTGAAAGTGGCTAATCTTAAATCTGTATTGTCTGCTGCAGAATACCCGACGGGGATAGATCTATTTGAATGTTTTGCTATATATTGTCTCATATCTCTTTGTACAGCACGCATATAAGGTGGTACAATTTCAGCATAATTTGCTTGATCATTAATAACCTCATTACCAGAGAAAAACCCTAACAAATTTGGATAATTCTTAAATGCATCGATCATTTTGAACACTCTTGATAAATACAAGGCATCATATGATCCACTTGGATCTGCACGATTTAAATTTTCACCATAATTACCTGAATTAACGTCCAAGATAACATAAATCCCTGCATCGTTTAATATGGTCATACATTTATCATGATTCAAATCTGGGTTCACCGAGTAAATTCTAATGGTGTTAATACCTAGTTGTTGGAATGCATAAGCGTCTCTAGCACAAATATCTGGATCCGAAAGGATATCATGTTTGTTTGCTGAGTCATAACCTGAGGAACCACCTGGTTGGTAGTCAATACCTTTGACATAGAAGGCTTTATTTTGTTTTGGATCGTTGTCTGGGGTCGAAGGTTGAATAAATCTGTAATTTTTGATATGGATAGGTAACATAGCCTCAACCAAAGCTGGTGTCACCGTTAAGAGGCCTAGGATAAATTCTTTGGCCAACATTATTGTGTTTGTATATTTGTATATTTGTATATTTGTATATTTGTTTGTTTGAGAAAGTAGAAGACAGAATAGTTGGAAGTAGAGTATCAGGCCCTGCTTAAATACCTTATTAGCATAACAAAACTGGCCGGGGACATTGCTCTCTCTCTGTCAGGATATTGCAGTGTATTTGATGGGGGATTGCTCGAAGCGGAAAATCTCGCAAGGCCACTGAGAAGCGGAGACAACAATGGCAACAGCAACAACAATAGCGCACGCCGGACAATAAGGGAAACTGCGCGCTAAATATGGCGCTTCGTTTCCCGATTGGGGCACCTGCATCGACTAAAGGGGAACACAATAGAGCACAATGGCCCACAATCAGGGGCCGGCTCTCTGCCGGTAGCGTCTCTTGTTCTTAGCAGTGTTCGCAGTATTGTCTCTCAGCAGTTTATATTTAGCATAATACTCCTGTTGTAATCGTGTTAGTAGTGGCAGTCTTTGGGCGGTGAGTCTGCTGGAGGTACCTTGATTCTGTGCCATTAACGGTGTGAGATATGTGAGATCAGATTTGAGAGTGTGGATAATGGAGAGTTTATGTGAGATACTCTCTTGTAATGTGGCGATGTTGTCGTTGTTGCTGTTAATCGTAGGGGTAGGGGTGGTGGCAGTCTCATCTAGCCCCTCCACCAGCCCGGCTATCTCTTCTTCTACTTTGCCATAGTTCACATACTCCTGTTGGCTCAGGTTATAATCCTCTTGTCTCAGAGATCGCAACAGGATCTCGTTGTATACCATATCATATTCATTCGATGAAGTGGCTTTAAATGGTGGGGTAGGTAATCCTTCATGTAACATACTAGGTAAGGATATGTTGATATCCTCTTGAGCTTCTTCAATTATACTTTCTTCCTCTATACTATCTTCCTCACTCTCCTCCTCACTCTCCTCCTCACTCTCCTCCTCACTCTCCTCCTCACTCTCCTCCTCGACTATATCAAAATCATTCTTGGGCATGGGAAGCATAGTAAATAACTGAATCAATTGTCTCTTCTTCATAAATTTGTCAAAGTCTGTATCCATTGTAGAGAGAGTAATATTATCATTATTATTATTATTACTCTTTACTATAGCGGTATCATCGAAGACATACCCGGTATTCTGACTATTCAAAACTTCACTGATATTTAATTCCTGGGATATAGACTCTTCTCCAGGTGGTGGTAATATTAACATAGGTCTAATTGTATTATTCACTTTTGTAATCGTACTTGCAACTTCTTCCTTTTGTTTCTTCTGCTTCTTCTCTGGTCTATCTTCCTTCTCTTGCAACCCTTTTCTCATCACCATATTCTCAAACTTGGACAACTCTCTCATCATCCTTTCATCTTCCTTTGAAGTATCATATATACCAGGTAATGGGGATTGTTCATATGGTATCTCCACATTATAATCTATTTCACTATTATATTTACGTTTACCCCTCTTAATACCTTGTGATATCCCGGCTTGTTTCATTTCACGTCTCTTTTGTAATAAAGCAATTCTCTTAGATTCATCTAACATTCTCTCACGAATCTTACGTGTGGCCTTCTTACCTTGGGTGGAGATTAATCTAACCTTTGCCTCCGCTAACATCTCTTTCTCATCATCATCTAATTCATTTTTATCAGGTAGAGCCACTTGTGTCTCTGCATTGGGATTGATATCTCCTGTATGTAACTCCACTTTAACATCTTCACCATCATTCAGCATCAACTTATTATATCTTTCAATACACGTTTGTGCAGGTCTATTCAACATAGATCCAATACTTCTCCATTGATTAGGCAATCGTCTTGCCAAATTCAACAATTTAATATCTTCTTGCTTACTAAACTTGGTGAAATTTAACGATGGTTGTAAATATTCAGTCCATCGAATCTCACATTGTCGTGATGTCTTCTTTTGTAATAACGATGCGATTTTACTCCATTGATGAGGACCATATTTGGATACCCCAGCTTTAAGAATTTGATCCTCAAGATTACTCCATACACCACCTTTCACATATACAGGAGCTGCCATACTTGACTGTTTACCTTTTATATCTCTTTAGTTTGATAGTATTACTTACATAGATGCGTTTTTATATATTTCCAATATTTAAATTTGCAATATTTAAAATCTGTCTGAAAAATTAAACTAAACAAAGGACATATATATAACATTGTAACCATATACAACCTCAATTCAAACTAGTTTGACTACTACATAGTTTGGTAAAGTGGTCATTTAACAAGGGATAAAAGTGCAAAAATGCAGATGAGATTTATCTTCTTGCCCAAACATCAAAGATTAGTGAATCAATGTTATCCCGGTGGGAGTACCACAGATAAGAAACCAAACTCGTCAGAGACCTCATATCTTTTATATTATGTTAATTCAAGACGTAGTAAATTAGAAAAAGTTAGTTCATATCTAGTCAAGAAAACCACTTCCGATATGAATAGACGTCGTGTTGGGAACATCGCAGTGACATTAGAATTAATGAACAAAATTGTTAATAATTGTAAAGAAAATTTAAACGTTTTCATCAAAGATTTCTTTGCTATTATGTTAACTGTGTTGAATAATGAAAATTTTAACAACGATTATTTTATTATTGAATTGTTGGAATTGACTTTTAGTAGTATTTGTATCGCAGTGGATGATACGTTGTGTAATGGTGATGCAGAATTCATAAGAAATTATTCGAAATTTATCGACATATTCTACAAGATCGTTACAACAAGAATACATAAAGATGAATTGTTTTTGAGATGTTGTGAAGATATCTCCAAGACGCAAAGTATTGCAAGTAATCCACAATTAAATCATTATATTCGTAAAGCTGTTGATTTTACTTTAATTAAATTCCAAGAGAAATATCCACATTTTAAAAGTGTTTCCCTAGATACTCCAACTGATATTGTAAATTTAAACAGAAGATTAAGTAGAGTACAAACAAGACCCAATGGGTTCATCATTGATTCTCCAAGGCCCGATGATATTTGTGTCAAAATCTTACAATCATTTTTCAATACCACTGAAACTGATAAATTAAATATCTCTGTAAGAGCGTTATTAACCCATTTACAACTGACACCAAATAAAGAATTATTAACTTATATTTGTAATAAGATCCCTGTTCAATTAAGATATATTGTTATCTTACTAGCGGTAAGAAAATTAACACATCATAATAATGAAAGAGAGCCAAATTATGATCCCATCATCGATTTAAAATTAATTTCATGTTTATTAACTTCTGATGTCTCTATTGTCGGGTTAAGTGTCCTAGATATTATGAAAAAAATTTTACAATTTCAATTAGATAATAGTGATATTGAAGAAATTACCACACAATGTTGTTTCACCATTAAAGATTTATCATTTAAGACATATTATAAAGGTCAAACTTTCGATATCTTATATGAATTTTTAATAAGGCTTAAAGCTTTGAAAGAATCTGAAACAAAGAAAAAAACTATTTTGGTGAAAAATATCAGTGAAGTGATTAAGATGAAAAATGAACCATGTATTACATTAGAATTATTTATTGAATTATCACCATATGTGAAACCATCAATTTTTGCCCTGTTTAATTTAATTGATCATCAACATCCAAGTAATCATATTTTCCCAAAATTATTTCAAACCATCCCATATACTGAAGATAGAACTTTACAAACCATTTTCATGGAAAAGATATTTGTTAAATATGGTAAATTAGCTTTACTTGGTGGTCTAAATTATTTCTTAGATAATACCACAGAACCAAACCATATCTATTATGATTATCATTCAGAATCAGCTAAATTCTTGGAATTAGATGATTATAAATCACAAGTTAAATATAAGAAAGAACATTCTTTATTATTCTCTAGGGAAGATTTATTAAATTATTATTCTGATCCAGGTTCCAATAAATATACCACGAAGGGTTCAGAAATTTTATTATCTCAAAAGAATGATATCTCCACATCAGATTTAGTCTCTGATCCACAAGCTTTACTATCAGAACCACAACTTTCCTTAGATGCATTAAATATGACCGATGCACCACCAATTCCAACAACTCATTTAAATGTACTTAAAGGTAGAACTTCAAGAAATAATATGTCTTCAAATAAAGAAAGTATTTATAGATACGTTTCAGATGATGTAAGATCTTGGAAGACAACAAAGACTAATGCACCAAAGGTTAGTGATTTGAAAAGTTTTGTGAAAAATACAAAGAGTAAAGATAAAGAAATGGCTAATTCAAATCATAAACATGTTAAATCATTACGTGGTTCTCAATCTGTTAAATCTAGAGTCACAAATATTACCTTCTTGTTAAAGGAGTTACAAGATAATACAGAAGAAGAAAGTATTCGTGATCCAGATGAAGAAGAAATTACAGGTTTGGATAAAGTAAATGTGGCTCGTTCTCATTCAATTAGATTACATCATGCGCTAAATAATGAAAATAGAACCTCTATGATGAGTATGAACAAGAATAATATTTATGATAAAATTGATGATGCTGAAGAATTTGAAGATGCTGAAGAAGATGTTCCTGAACTTAATGGGAGAGGGAAACTATTCTCAACCAGTTAGTTCCCTCCAATAAACCACCCTCAAACAAAACAAAAAGAAACTTGATCTTTGTACTTTAATATTAAATGACCCTTTTGGTAAAGATAGATAATACAAAAAATGTAATTTATATATGTGTATGTAACATTTAAACCAAGAAAACACAAATGGCTTATGGCATTTATAATGTATTTCCCATTTAAATATCATCATCACCAGAATCTTCATCATCATAGTACCCTGTTTCATAGGCAGATGCAAGATTACTAGTTTCATCTTTTAATTCTTCTCTATCTTCGTCTAACTTGAACATTCTAGAAACATACATATTCCAATTCTTAAACACATCTCTAGATTTTTCACTTGTAATCATTTTAATAGATTTCAATTCCTTTTCAGTATATTCTGCAGGGATTGTGTCAGATGGTTTGAACTTAGTAGTAAATAATTCTCTAATGTCTTTATGTTTACTTGGTTTATTCTCTTCCTCTTCTTCACCTATCGCTATTTCATCAGATCCAGTTCTGTTAATTAAACAGTATGCAAATTCATGATAGTCTTCAATCTTCCGACTAGTCTTCTCCCATTGTATCACTCTTGGATGGTAAGAATAATCGTAGTCGACATTTGTATCATACATTGAAGTAATCACATTACGTAATTGATCATCATCAGATAAACATTGAACCAAATGATCCATTGATCTTCTTTGATTCATATTTCTTTGAGCAATAACAGATGCAACAGTATCCAGCAATCTACAATTTTGCCCACCAATTTTCCAATTCGACAAGTGTTCAATATCAGCAAACAATGGAAAGAAAAGATCAGAGTCCTCTCTTAATTGTAAAGTACTCTTAATCTTATTTCTCGTAATGTTATTACTTTGTTTCGATCCACTGAACATATCTGGTTCATTAAATCCAAATGTAAAAAAAGTAGATTTGGGCAATTCATCTCTTAGCTCCTGTATCAATTGAGAAGAGAACCCACCCCAACCAGAATCCAAATCTGTAACTAAATTCACACCTTGCAAAGTATCAGCTTGTTCTAACATTAATCTTAAATTTGTGTCGAAAAAATCATCTTTACACTCATCAAATTCTTGTACACCTTGTTCAAAAGTATTAAAATCAGATTGTCCTAAGTTTTGGTAGTCCGGTTTGTTTGGGGAGTCTACTTTGTGATACCAATTTTGTAAAGAATTAAAACTTTTAGGTCCAAATATCAATTTGGCATAATCTGACCAATATTTAGTATTATGTATTGTCAATGGTGGTAATTCATATGGATTAAAATCCAAAGCCTTTTGATACTCAGATCTTTCTATTGGTGATTGAGTTGTTATAACATTGACATCTGTTGGATTTTGTGCATTTTCAGTGAAATGATAATCTTGGGTATCTGGGATATATTGATATTGACCTAAGGAACCAAACCCATTTTTCGCTTCCCATAATAGTGCTCTTGGTGCATAAGAAACAGTTCTTGAGACTTGATCTATCGTTGGGTTTAAATATATGGAAGGATCTACTGAATCCTTTGGGTCTGTGTTTGGTAATGCTTCCTCTTGGCAATTGAAAAATTGAGTTGTAAGATGGTTTGCTCTTTGAGACACTGATATAGTAATTATTTCATGCATCTGGGTGGTTATTAATCGTTCAATACGTATTTGTTGAAGAAAAGACTAGTTCTCTTTGTGGTAGTCTTGAACCGATGAGCTTGCTCATTATTTCAAATAATCTTTCAATTTTTCACTTTATTAAGGTTAGTTACACTGCATAAAGTTAAGAAGGAAAAAAGATAGTTAATAAATACTCTTTGGAACTAATCGTAACCCCATGAGATTGTCTTTAAGAATTTTTGGGAATTTCTAAATTTTTATTCAGTAAAATCATATATTCAACTAGCAAATTAACTGTAATAATGCAAGAAGAAATATACTTCTGTCATAAGATCTATCTACTTTTATATAGCTAACTATTCAATTTTTACTTCAAAAGTGGTTCTTACATTAGGACATTTATGTTCAGGTAATGTATTTATTGGTTTAAAACCTTTAGCTACGATAGCATTATGGAAGCTATGGAAAAATTTGGCAACAGGTTTAGGATACCATCTTTGACCGTAGATATCCTTGAACCAACCTAAATGGCCGCCAATATTAGTCTCCAGTACCATAGTAAATGGGTTAGTTTTTATCAATTCATCAGGTATGCATGTACCTCCCACAATTGGATCATCTAATGCATTGATTGACACAAATGGAGTTCTTATCCCTGCAATTCTGTTCTTAGGTGATGCATTGTTGTAATAATCAGTGGCATCTTTATAACCAAACATAGGGCCTGTAAAAATATCATCAAATTCTTTTACACTGGAAAGACCACTCATATCATTCTCAATCATTTCTTTCCAGACAGGATCCTTTTCTAAGAACTCCTTATGTAATAATACTAAGTTACATAAGTTTTGTTTTAATGTTGGACTGTAGAGTTTAGAACCAACTCTAGTGGAATCAATGAAATTAGCTGATGCTAATAAATCCCACGGGGTACCCATAACCATGGCACATTTAATTAACGAATTAGTGTTCTCTTCACCGATATAATTAGTCACAATGGCAGCGCCTAGTGAGAAACCCATCATGTAAAGTGATCTGTTTGGAAAGTGTTTGTGTAAATATTGAACACAATATCTTAAATCATTAGTCCAGCCACCGTTATATAATTGTGGGGTAGTAAGCCTAGATTGGCAGCATCCTCTTGAATTCAAAACACAGACAGCAAAATCGGTCTCTAGATCGTTCTTATCACTATTCTCATCTATTATAGTTTTGATAATAGACCTTAGATAGCTTTCATGGGAACCACCTGTTAACCCGTGGCACATAATCATCATCGGTCTTGAGTCTTGAGAGCTCAACTTTTCACTATCTGGATCCAGATATAAATAATGTCCAGTCAAAGGTGCTTCGAACGGTTTTTGACTTGGATATAGGACTTCTTTCGTAGTATTGGGTTCAATTGGATCTGTAGTGACAAAATCTAAGGCACCTTCACCTCCATGTGGATACGTCAAGATGTATCTTTCATAGTTCACTTGATCAATGTTTTCAAACGATTTCACACCAGTGTAACAAGTTTGCATGTGTCCATTGAACAACACAGAAGACAACTGATCTGTAGCTCCATCTGTAAATTCAGGAACATTTTTACTAATCAACTCGGTTAATGTGATAGTCTCATTATTAGAATCATCTTTAAAAGTGAGGTCTTTCTGCTCGGTTTTGATCTGCCTCACAGTAAGAATATTGTTTAGCCACTCCTTGATCATTTTTAATAGCTTTAGGTTGTTATCTATGGGTTCTTTTTCTATTGAAATAGTGTGATTATTTTGAGTTAACGCTTTAAAATTGAAATTCCTCGAAGATTTCATTTTGACACATTTCTCTAATATGGGAAAGGACCCTGTAAATTTAATAGCAGGTAAAGATAATAATGATAATTAGGTAAATCTTTCTAACTGTTCAAAAGTTGTATTTTTGATCACCAAACCAAGAAGGTTTTACGTCAAAATCATAGCTATTTCCCTATATATTACTTAAAGCACCACTAATTCACACTATATAACTGAAAAAAATCAAATATGTCAAATTTTAAGTGAAAAACACCTTCATGATTAGAGATGACTTTATAGAATAGAGAAAATAAAGAGACAAGTAACACAACCATATTCGGTGGTTATGAATACACTAACTGATAGGGCTACTATTGTGTTAACTGTAGTGGTATTGATGATTTCATTATTTAGACGTTCAAGATGGTATAAGAAATGGTCCCAAAATTTTATTAATGATGGAATAACATTTGGTTCGATTGAAAATGATATAAAGGTAGTTAGTCCCGGTTTCAAATTGACTAGAGATAAGATTATCCCCCATTTTATGAATCATGATAATACTATTTCATTTCAAGAATTAAAGCAATCCCTTCTACAATTGAAAGGTTATAGAAAATTAAGCGTTGCAAATAATAATGTTAAGATGTTACGTTGTCAAGAATTGACTGAATCAGAAAGGATACAATTGATTGATATTGGATATTTTAAAAAGATTCAGAGTGTTGAGTCTTGTATAAATCAAAACTCCACTATTGTGAGTAAGATAATTGAGACTACACTGAATAAGTTATATCAGGATAATAAAAAGAATTCAGATTATGCGAAGTTAATCACCCAACTAAGCCATGAATTAGGATATGATGTCAATAATAAGAATGGTGAGATAACTATGTTAAAGAATGGTAATGTAAGCAATGGTGACACTCCAATAATGAGAATCAATGAATCATTATCACATATTTGTAGAGATTGGTCTACAACTTTTCGTACAGAATTGAATCCAATTATTGAATATATTGAATCACAACTTAAGACGATCCCCAATATTAATTCAAAAAAGAATATATTAGTTATCCCAGGTTGTGGTGTTGGATATATCCCATATTATTTTGCTCATAAATATCCAAATTTACAAGTACATTCTATTGAATGGTCAAATTTCATGTATATTTGTAATCAATTTGCACTAAATCATGGTAAAGACATCGAAATCTCACCATTCAATCAATATTATTCTAATCAATTAAGTTTAGCCCATCAAACGAGACTTATTAAGGTACCTTTAAAACAAATTAAAGAGAATAATGGAAAGAATAAGAATTTAATATCATTATGGGGGGATTTCAGAAATTATATACCAAATGTCACTGAATCACAAATAAACAATATAACTGTATTATCAGTATATTTTCTTGATACCGCGGAGAATGTGTTCCAGTATTTAGATTCAATTGAATCATTAAGAAAATATTGTAGTCAGGATTTACATTGGATCAATGTGGGACCCTTGAAGTATGGTACTAGACCATTAGTACAATTCAATGTTGAAGAGTTATCTAAATTGAAGCAATTACGTGGTTGGAAGGATCTTGACACACAAACTGATAATAAACTACCCAATTTAAATGGGTATTTAACTGATAATGAATCGTTGTATCAAGGTTATTATGGATTAAATAAATTCCATTCTAGATATACAAAGGCTAAATAAGAAACTAAGTAGTAATAATGTTAATAAAGATGTATTGCTTGCGCAGTTACCGACTAGAGCCATTGACATAAATCGGTTAGGATATATGTTATAATTCTCTGGACAGTATGAGGAACGCTCACAACTAACCGTTACCGATCACTTTTCTGGCCGTTCTTTTCCCCTCTGATCATCTAACAAATTTAATGAGATGGCACAGTGAATAGAAGGCGGTAATATATGTATCGGTGTCTTTAAAATTGAAATCAAAAGAGGCATAATTTTAGTAATGATTAAAGAAAGTTCTTGTTCTGTGGAAGAAATGGTTGTTTAAATATTGAAAAAAACGTTTCATTGAAAAAAAACCGGGTAGAGTTCATGAAATTTCTGTTATTATAAAGAGGGTTTCGAGAAGGTTAGACAGACAAGGTGAAATTCCAGGTTGAGATATTTAGAAGAGGGTTCTGAGACGATGGATCTGGGAAATAATGGTGTGTAAAAATGCAAAACTTGTGTTAAGACTTTAAAGTTTCAAGTAAGTTTGGAATGCCAAGGATGGATTATCTAACCCACATGGGAGAACATAAATCTCACTTAGATATACGTTTCAACGATAAAGTTTATTCTATAAGTAAATTTAACTTGGGAGTAAGACACTTGATGATTATTGAGTTGAACAATTTTCAGATAGAAAAACTTTAATATTAATATTGAACCTTTAAGGTACAAACTTATATAATAGAAATAATGAACTTTTTAGTATAATTAAAGTATAACCCACTCATTGCATTAGTAATAATCTGAATTGGGCTTTTAGGTGGTGTTTAAGACACACTTTTGTATGTGTCAATTTAACAAGTTGTTCATTTTTATTTCAAATTTCTTTAAAAACTTAACTTTCAGTATTGGGAACTTTACCTTAAAAAAGTAGAAAGTCTGTTCAATTTACTAATTCAACATTTCTAATGGTAGGTTATATCAACTATATAATATTATTTTACAATTACAGAAGCAATATACACTTTTAACCACTCTTTCACAGAAAGAACGCATCAATCAATGTTGATGTCAGCAAAAGCTTAGCGTTAAATTCCTTTAACCATCTGTTAATAGTAAGTTCTGCTAACCATTAGCATTTAATTACTTTAGTTTTGGTTATGGGTATTTGCTGATAGGCTTTTCTGATATTTAACAATGGTTGATGGTTTCTAAGGTTTTCAATAGACTATTGAGTTCATTAGAATATTTTTCACTTGCTTTCATACAACTCAATGGGATGATATCAGGGTTTGTTACAAGAGTATATTTATCAAAGAATGAAAATATATTAATGATGTTTTACATACTATATTTTAACTGCTGTTACTGTTTTGTCCATTTGTCAAATAATTTAACATTCCAAAAGGATTATACAATTATTCTAATAAAAACGACAAAAAAATTAGTGCATCAAGAAGAAGACGATATGGATACGGCTGTCTTTAAAGGTGATATTCGCAACTACGAATCTATAATGGAAAATTGAATGCTGAATAACTTTAACACCAACATAAAACATCAGTAATTAGCTTCTTGAAAAGATTATTGAACAAGCTCATGCTGCTTCCGTACTTAAGATAAATTATCTGGGAATACATAGCGGTCATGTTACCTAAAATGTGTTTAAACTAGGGGCTTTAATTAGTGCAAAAAGAAAGAAAGATACCTATATAAGTCCTACTAGTTTAAAATTTAACCTTTAAACTTTAACTTTCAATAAATATATTCTTGTAAGAAGCAATTTTATTTTCTTTTATATAAAGTTCTTTTAGTTTTTTATTTAGATATTAAATAAATAATATAATATAATTTATATAATTGCAAAATATATCAAATCAATTTTGATAAGATTGATTGAAAGAACTTTGTTAAAAGAGAAAAAAGTAAGGGATATAAAAAGATGAAGGTAAAGAAATCTCACACTTCACATCCACAAAAAAAAGATAGTTATAGGAATGAAATAGGATTATTGAAAAAAAAGATGAGATAAAACCGTAAAATGAAAGGAATAAAAATAAACGTTAAGGAAAAAGAGGGGGATCACAATTAAATAGCTTTAGCTAAACCAACGGCATCATTGTCTAAATCGTAAATGGAATAATATTTACGTAAGAAAGCATCACCAACAATGGCCAATGGACCGACTGGTTCTGGGAAATCCATTGGAGTAATGGCAGAAATACAAGAACCAGAGACTTCTAAAGTGTAATCAAATGGAGAAATAGTGAAGTTTTGACCATTGAAATTGAAAGTTAAATCTGGTAAATTAGCTCTAGTATCACAATCTAAAGTGTATTGGCCGGACCAACCTTTCTTAGCACCAATTTCAGAGTTAATAATTTCAGCTAATCCAGATGGTAAAGTAATTAAAGAGGTACCAGTGTCAATAGCAGCACCATGAGATTGTAATTCAGCGTATTCATCACCAAGAGCAATACCATCGAAGCTAACTTCCCAGTAAGCCTTACGACGGACTGGTAACCAAGTGATTTCACCTTCATATTTAGATTCATCAATACCACCAAAAGTGGCTACACCAGTTTCATGTTTGGCATCATCCTTGTCATTTAAATAGAAAGAGAATTTAGCTTCATCTAATAAACCTTCTTGAACAGCCTTGTAAAATGGTGGAACAGCTTTGTTGACAGCAATAGTATCATAAGCTAAACCTAAGATACCATCAAACTTACCAAAAGCAAAGGCTAAACCAGGTTCACTAGTAGCTTCAGCAAAATCTTGTTTTGGAATGGTTAAATCACCTAAACCAAGAGTATCTTGTGAAATGTAACCTTCTAAAGAACCAGACCCATATTGAATGGCAAATTTAGTACCATTTTCCTTATAAGTAGAAGATTGAGTGTGGTCATACTTAGAATGTAAGAAACAGGCTAAAGAACCACATTCAACACTTGGGACCCATAAGTTGGAAGAACCAGTATCTAAGATAACTTTGAATGGTTGAGGTGGAGTACCTAAAGTAATCTCAGTGTAATATTGAGCATTCATGTAGTTGAATAATGGGACATCATGATTAGCTTCTACGGAGAATGAGTTCTCAACAATCTCATTAATATCAGTAGAGAAGAACGGATGTTCTCTAGAGAATTTAATGTTTGGATATGCTCTTTCAAAAGTGTGTAAATACTTTTGACCTAATTGAGCAATTTGCTTATGCATAGGAATATTTTGAGCATTCTCTTCGATAGGTTGCTTGTGTAAAGTGGCAGAATGCACTTTAGCATCAGATTGGCCTACTAAAAGTAAAGCGAGTGGTAAAAGATGTTGTAATTGCATATTTTGGATTTTAAATTAATTGGTTGTAGGTCTCTTAAAACTTCAAACGATAGCTAGAATTACGAAACAAACACACAAAGGACGATAGGTGGATATTTCAACTCAAACAAAGTAAATAGGAAGTAAATAGTAGACTTTACTGGTTGTTTTCTGTCTCTAATGTCCAAAACCTGTCAAGAATGGAATGTGGGGAAAGTGTCTTTAAAAGCAACACCCCTTCTTAAATTCCTTTATATACCGTTTTTTTGTAAATTTTTGAAAAGTAGCAAAAAACCTTGAAGGCTTTAAGGTACCTTATTATTAACAGTGATAATAGATAAGAAAAGAGAGTAGCTGTTGTTAAGAAAGTGAAGATTGATAATATGACAGATAACGGTTGCAGTAGAGTGAAATCTATAATGTTCGTTGTATTTAGCGTTGTTCATAATCTATATAAATTTGTATTGCTTTCTACATAAATTGCATGTTGACTTGATCGTTACCAAGCAATTCTGCAGCTGTACCGACCGTGTTATCCAACTTGGCACGTTTAACTCTACCAGTTTGTATAGCAAGGTCTGGATTATCATCTGATCCATCCACTTCGGTGGTTTCATCACCAAACTCCCGCTTTACATGTGGAGAAGTAAAGACTTTCGTAACAGATGGCGAAGTGTGTTCACCTTTAACAGATGGCGTAGTAGGTTCACCTTTGATGTAAGATGTAGTAGGTTCATTTTTAACATGTGGGGAGGTTAATTCTTTCTTCACATTTGAAGACATAGGCTCGTTCTTTACATTTGGTGAAGTGTTTTCCTTCTTTACATTGGGTGAGGTATATTCGTTTTTTACGTGTAGTGAAGTGGGCTCATTTTTGACTGGTGATTGTGATGGGGGTAAAGAAGGAGTAACAGTCTTTTCTTCCAATTTAATAGCTGATTGTAATAATGCTCCTGGCTTCATTTCTGCTTCTTTCATTGAATTCATATTTACATTTTCAGATGCTAAATCAAGAAGTTTCTTAACAACTTTCAATTCGCTGGCAGTTTGTGGTACAATACGACTATCTTGTAATCCATCAGGTATACCGTCATTGAAAAGACCTGTCCCATCATTAACTTCTACTTTATAACCAATTTGGTAATTTTCCTCTGGATCATAAATGATTTTAATCACATCACCATCATGTAGCAACGTTTTTTGACCAGACAGTAATCTCTTATCATTTACATACCCCACGTTACTGCCTGCATGACAATACCAAATATCTTGTAGACCTTGTGCAGGAGATTCGTAAATACTTTGACCAATTGGATGTCTCTTCTTCATGATGAAACAATGAACACGAGATAAACGGTTATCTGGAATGGAATATGTACAAACTTCGGATCTACCAATAAAGAAGCCATTGACACCTTGACCAATAACTAATTTCTTTTTCTCATTACTCTTTTCTAATGGTTTTAATGTTAAGAATTTACCTGAATTTTGAGATTTTCTCTGGCTTTGTTGTCTCTGTTGTTCAGTAGGTTTATTCTCTTTAGCAGCCTTTGTAGGGATGGCTTGTGGTTGAGTGAAACGTATTGGTGGTTGTGTTGGAACTTTAAATCCTTTCTTTTCCATAATATTATCTAATTCCAATTGTTGTAATTTTAGTTCTTTTTTTGCCTTCATCATTTCATAATCCTTTTCATCCAAGTTTTGTAGAATAGATTGTTGTGCTAATGACTCCATTAAGGATACTTGTGACGATTGGGATTCTTTATACGAATTCTTATCACCACCTACATTCGATGAGGGGAAAGAGTCAGAATATTCTCCCATCTTGATCCATGGATGTTCTAAAGCTTTTTCTGCTGTTAATCTGTTATTGGGATCAACTTGTAGTAAACAATCAATGAAATCTCTTGCTTCATCAGAGATACGACAATCTTTTAATGGACCTTCATGGTATGACCCACGACTAATGTGCGAATATAGTTCTTGTGGCTTACTACCACTAAATGGCAAATGTCCCGTTAAAATAACATACACTAAACAACCCATAGACCACATATCAACTAATGAGGAATATTCATTATGTATTTGCTGGCTACGAATTTTGTTAGGATCTCTACCTTCTCCGTCATCATTATTTTCCAGACTTGCTTCAATAATTTCTGGTGCCACATATGCCATAGTACCACAAAATGTCTTCATTCGACTACCAACATCTTCCACTTTTGCAAGACCAAAATCCGTCAATTTAACCAAGACAGGATCATCTTGTTCAATCAAAATATTATCTGGCTTTAAATCTCTATGACTGATACCCATGGAATGTATATATTTCACGGCTTCTAAAATCTGTCTTGTAATTTCTCTACCTGCATCTTCACCTACCGCACCATGTGCAGCTACAAAATCCATTAAATCACCACCAGAGACGAATTCCATTAACATATAATAATAGTCATGATCTTCGTAAAACCCTTCCAATTTAACAATTCTGGGATGATTTAATTTCTTTAACACTTCTAATTCTCTCGCAACAGTTTCAAAATTACCCATCACTTTTCTTCTATTAATCATTTTCACAGCGAATGTCTTACCTGTAGATCTTTCAATGGCCTTTTTAACTGTGGCAAATGCGCCTGAACCTACAACTTCATCTTGAATAAAATATTTATCATGAATTGATCTTTCGTTAACAAGTCCTTTAAATGGAGATGAGGAATTATTATTCAGTTTATTACTGTTTATATTTACTTTTGTACTGTGTCCATCTTCATATTCTGTACCATGCATTTTCAATTGTTCTAGTTTCTGTTTAAATTTATCATTGACAAATATCACTACCGACACTACATCAGCTTGAACACCAAGACCAACAGTGATCTCATCCCCTTGGGATAGTAATTGATTTGTGTTTTTCTCGACTTGTTGCCCATTCAACCATGTCCCATTAGTGGAGGTGTCTTTCAATAGAATATTGCCATCTTCTCCCAGCATTATAGCAAAATGCTTGTTAGATAGTCTCGTTATGTTTCCTAAATGATAATCACAACCAGTGTTTCTACCAAATGTCCATACTTTTTTAATTGGTTCTTTTTTTGTGAACACACTTAAGGGATTCACACTAAAGTCTTTTATAGGGATTTGACCCGTCGTACATATGACTCTAAACACTATGTTTTCATTTAAATGTTCTTGTGTAAACTTGTCCACCAAATATCTTTGAGTAGCCTGTGTTGCTTGTTGCGTTGGTTGTGTTTCATTCATAATGGGTGTTTCGATTTATTTCTCTTGGATATTCAATTTCTATCAGTTTTGGTAGCTTTTCTTTGATTCAAAAACTAAACTCACCAAAGTTTTAATGTTTAACCACTTTCTAATAGTAGTGATGTACTTCGATATCGCAATATGTAGTTCTTTGGGCCACCTTAACTGCATTGATCTGAGAAAGAACGCGTAAATTTTATTTGATTTGAATTCAAAATCCACGCGTCTCTTGAAAAATTTCAAGTTTGATATCAAAATATTTTAAATGACACAATTACCAAGGTTATTACATAATAGATACCTCTCCCTGAGATCATCGAAACCATCAATCATTGAAAAGAACGTGATAAAGATTTAAGGATGGCCGAAAAGAGATTGCTAACACATGAGGATATGAAACTTTGGGAAGTTTCCTCCACTAGAGCTGAGCTAACTGAGTTTATAGAGACTTTAGCAGAAGGTGTTAGGGGTCATGAAAACACACAATATGAATTACCAGTTTCTGATAACATCGAGGCCACAATGAATTTAATGGGTGAAATTGTAAAGATAATTGAGAAACATCCTGTGATGACAGATGCTGCAACATCTAGATTTGGTAAAGTGGAATTTAGGGATTATCTTGATGAAGTAGAAGCTAACTCTATACAACTTATAAAAGATACATATCCTACATTAACTGATGACCAAGTTGCTATGTTATCTACTTATTTAGTTCAATCGTGGGGTGATAAGAGAAGAATTGATTATGGATCTGGCCATGAGTTGAATTTTGTATGTTTTCTTTATGGGTTAACTTTTTATAAACAATTCGATTTAAGTGGAACAGACAGTACTAATTTAGTGTTGAAAGTCTTCATAGAATATTTAAGAATAATGAGAATATTAGAAACTAAATATTGGTTAGAACCTGCAGGTTCACATGGTGTATGGGGTCTAGACGATTACCATTTTTTGCCATTTTTCTTTGGTGCATTCCAATTATCTACACATAAACATCTTAAACCGAAATCCATTCATACGGAGGAAGTCGTAGAAATGTTTGCAGATAGATATCTATATTTTGGTTGTATTGCTTTCATAAACTCAGTTAAAACTACTGCATCCTTAAGATGGCATTCTCCAATGCTAGATGATATCAGTGGTGTCAAGAAATGGTCAAAAGTAGCCGAAGGAATGGTGAAAATGTATAAAGCTGAAGTTTTAAGTAAACTTCCCATTATGCAGCATTTCTACTTCAGTGAATTCTTGCCTTGTCCAGAAGGTGTATCTCCACCACATAAGCACACTGACGAGGGTGATGTAGAATTACAGACACATGCTCATAGTGGTTGGGGTGATTGTTGTGGTATAAAAATCCCTAGTGCAATTGCAGCTACGCAATTGAACAATATACAAAATCATAGACCATTACCATTTGATTAAGGGTGTAAATTAAAAGATGATACCCCATGCAAATTGATATCATTAATGATATATAAAAACCATCTTATATATATTTTAATACTACACATCTATACTGATCATTTCTCAAAATCTTTGAGAGGCTAGATTTGGATTCCAAGGTAGTCCAGGATGTGCTTTTGGTGTAGCCGTTTCATCTTGTTTCCAAATCTTAATACTTTTATCCACTTCACCTGTAATCAATCTCAACCCGGTTTGATCAAAACAACTTGTCAATATACCCCTTTCACTATCTAATGAGCCTGTCATCTTTACCGTGTCTAAGGATTGGTATAAATGACCTGATTTATAATCGTAAAATGATAGAACACCATTATCACCACCAGCAAACAATACATCGTCTTCATTAATAGATAGTGCGTTAATAATACCAGTAGATTGTGATTGGAAATTGGTTAGTAAATTACCTTCTGGTAATTTCCAAGATCTAATATCATCTGTGCAAGCAGATGCCATGGAAAATTCAGTTGGATGAGTCGCTATTGATCTGACGGATCTTTTGTGGTGAGTTAACACTTTCATACTCTTCCCAGCAACAATATCCCATAATCTTACAGATGCATCATTGGAACAACTCATTACTTGTGGATCCATGGGTAAACACTTAACTTTTTGAATCGGTGCCTTGTGCCCAACTAAAGTGGCAACCGCAGTTCTTGATCTAATATCCCATAGTTTCACTACACTATCTCTACCACCTGTTACAATAAGATCCAGCGTTGGATGAATATCTACAGTGTGAACCCCAGATATATGGCCATAATAATCTCTAATAGCAGCATTCTTCTCAAGGTCCCAACATTTGACCAGTTTATCATCACTAGCAGAGAACATATATGGATGTCTCTTCGAAACACAGACATCTCTTACAGCCATGACATGACCACCAAGGGTTAATTTCAAATGGCCTGTACTCAAATCCCAGACTTTCAAGGTATTGTCATTACTCCCTGTGACAAACCATTCGTTATCCACGGGTTCAACCGCGACACATCGTACCCAACCCAAATGCCCATTGATAATTTTTGTCAGCTTCCATGGAGCATGCCATTGGGGTGTCTGGGACACTAAACTTTCATATCTTTGTAAAGTATTTGGTTCTTCCTCATCGGGCAGAAAATTAGTAGACACTGCTTGCGTAACTTGAGGTGTCGTTACCAGACTTTTACTTGTTTCTAATCCACTCGGTACATTGAATGACTGAAGTGGACCTCTTTTCTTATCAATAAGAGCTTGTAAATGTGTCGGAAGTGTAGCCATATGATGAAATTGATTATCCCATCTCAATTTGGAATAATAATCGTCTATATCTTGTAAGGCAATATTTTCTTGCCCATTAAATTCACTGGTCCCATTCATATTATCGTAATTTTGTTGTTCTTCAACACCGCCAAATAACCTTATATCTTTGCTTTTAACAGGTCTTCTGCCTTCTTTGTCTTTAGTATGGGAAGGTTTTAGAAAAGTTTCAAAATGACGATTTTATCTTTAAATTTCAATATTGTTTTGGTATTTCACGAAAAGTAAATCCTTCAAAGGCTTGAAATTATTGTTTAACAAAATTGAACATGACAAAGATAGCCACATAAAGATCGATTGTGAACCATTCAACCAGAATTTAAGATTAACTGAGTATTGCTTTACAAACAGAGGATTTAACTGTTCAAATTGGTTATTTTGGTGAAAAGTTACAGGGAATTAGCTATTTTATTATTTGCCGTTAGATACACGACATAATTAGACCCTATTTCGTTGGAGCATATAAGTTTTACTAAATTAAATTATTCCATAAAGTTACACCAACATATTTACATACTGGCACCCGCTATATAATCCAAACAAGGTATCTGATTCATGAATATCGTGATGACCGTTACTTCCACGACGAGAGCAGAACAAAATAATATCAAAGCTATCATTAGTTCATCATATAACAAACTCTACAGTGAATTTGCTACCACCGAATTAACTGAAGTTGGGAATTACAAAATCCTGGATCAAATTGGAGAAGGTAGTTTTGGGAAAGTTTATCTGGCTTTACATAGACCTACACATCGTAAAGTTGTTATCAAAACTAGTGCAAAGAATGATCCAAATATTGTAAGAGAAGTATTTTACCACAGACAATTTACATATCCATATATTACAAAACTTTATGAAATCATTGTAACAGAGACAAAAGTATGGATGGTCTTAGAGTACTGTCCAGGTAAAGAATTGTATGATCACTTATTAAAAATGAAAAGAATACCCATTGCTGAATGTACTGAACTATTTGCACAAATTGTTGGGGCTGTATATTATGCCCATTCGCTGAATTGTGTGCATAGAGATCTTAAATTAGAAAATATTTTATTAGACAAGAATGGGAATGCTAAGTTGACAGATTTCGGGTTTACTAGAGAATGCATGCAAAAATCATCTTTGGAAACAATTTGTGGTACAACTGTATATATGGCTCCTGAACTAACTGAAAGGAAAACTTATGATGGGTTCAAAATTGATATCTGGGCTCTTGGCGTGATTCTATACACCATGATTTGTGGTGCTATGCCATTTGATGAAGATGACGAAACAAAGACCAAATGGAAAATCATAAATGAAGATCCAGAATTTAATGATAATATTATGAGTCCAGAATCTAAGGATTTGGTGAAACAATTATTGGAGAAGGATCCAGCAAACAGACCATCGGTGAAAGATATTTTATTGCACAGCTTTCTACAACCATATGGTTCCATTATTCTTGAAAAAACAGATAAGATAATAGCAAAACAAAGAGGAGGATCCACTCATTTCAATTCCAGACTCGAGAGGAGATTATTAAAACGTTTGGGTAGAATGGGGTTTGATACACAATCTATCAAACAATCTATCTTAAAGAAAAAATGTGATTCTTTGTCAGGGTTGTGGCTACTTTTACTTGAAAAGGAAAAGAAGCTCGAGAAAAGGCATTATCCGAGGAGAAGCAGATCGATCTTATCTGTAAGAAGAGTAATCGAATCATCACTTTCGGGAGACCCAATGTCTCATGATGATAACTTATTCAAGGCTTCACTAGAAGTTACAAAAGTTGCATCTATTGGTAAGATGATTAGTAAAACGGCGGATACTGGCATATCAATGACACAGCAACTATCCTCTAGAAAATTATCTGAACCTACTATGATTAGAGATAAAAAGTCTACGGTCAACCATGGAAGAAGTGTATCTTCAATAACGGCTATGAAGCCAGGACGAGAAAATGAATCGTCTCCTAAGAAGAATAATATTTTTAAAAAGATGTCTGACTTCTTCAAAAACAAGAAACATGAGATATACACTCAATCTAATAATGGTAGATTGCCCAATGGATCGTCAACAAATTCTGGTCGTACATCAACATCTATTAAAAATAGCATGGATTCGTCTAGGACTAGAAATTCGCCAAATAAGAAGTCTGCACAAGTTCCAAGCAAATTATCCACAAGAACTACAAATGTAACATTATACAATAAGCAAAGAAAAAAGCCCTCTGCTGAGAAGATTCAAATTGAAGAGCCCAAAGTAAAAAGAATAAAATCCACTATATCCTCTGACATGTCAAGGCAGGCCTCAAATAGTAATTATGAGGACACTGATTCGTATCTATTATCTCCATCACAGTCATACGACAACAAGAAGGTTCCTTTAACTCAACTACACTCCCGACCTTTATCGAGTATATCCCAAATGTCAAATGAGACTTATACGTCGGATTATTCAACTGATGGGACTACATCATTTTTCCAAAGAACTCCCTCAGAGGCCTCTAAACCACCGCTTTATAAGACTAACTCTGCTAATGCCATTTCTCAATATTCCTCTTCATCAAATTTAAATGGACAATCCACCGAAAAACTAAACAACGTTGGTAAAAGCCAAGGTAGATTCATAAGACGAACTCAAAGTATTAGATCAGAAACATCAAGTACATCTGAACGAAGCTCTAAGACTGATTCGTTTTATGATATTACTACTGCCTCTCTTCCAGTAGTTTCAGATATGAGAAACACTCACCGAATTACTCCTATCAAAGAATCTGTATTACCTCGATTTGGTGTTGCTCAACATCCGTGGCCTGGACAGAGAGCATACAGTGCCTCTAGAAGGAATCCTATACAACGGAGAGGTAGAAATAGAAAATCAACGTTTCTTAAAAGCAGTTCCCGCGAAACAGATAGTGTAATTAAGGAAGAAGAATCAGTCTCATCATCTGGTGGTGATGACACTCTTCCTGTTACAAACGGCGTTATGATGAATTCACCCTTCACTTATTCCAAAATTCAACATCAGGATACTTTATTAAATAAGCCCAACCAGGTGGGAGATAAGACTGAAACCTGCAGTGACGAAGATTGTGTCGATGATGAGAATAATGGTGATGATATATCCCCAATTGGATCAAATACCCCAAAAAGTGGAAGTGCGGTTAACACACCATTGAATGGTTCATATCCTGGTTTAAGTTATCCCGTCCCAAAAATGTACCAATTACAAAAAGGGAGCTCTCAATCTTTGAGATCACCCAAAATGATGTCACCTGGCAGCGAATGGTCCGCATACGCGTCAGATTCCAAATCTTCATTTCATGCTGCAAGTGGCGATGACGATGAGGAAGATGATGACGATGACTCCGTCCATGGTGCTGATCAGGAGGATAATTTTTCTGAGGGTGATTTTGAAACGTCAAGGGATTAGTGTAATTAATTCACTCTATATATCTAGTTGATATCATACTTTATTCCCAAAATTACTATATCATTTATAAACACTATTATAAATAAATAAGTTTTATGAAAATTTCACAAAAGAATATACTCGTTCAGCTATCAGAATTGCTTGTAAGATTTCTTAAAAATGATTCAAACGGTCCGTTAGGGGCACCATCAATATTTAATGATTCAAACATCTCTTTAAATGCCTTTGACACGTTGTCCTTTGAACGCAATTCATCGAACATATCATCAATTTCATCAATATCATCATCAGATGGGTCTTTTTCCAGGTTAGAATCTTGAGTTTCGGATATTTTTGGTTCCGAAACGTCTCTTCTTAACTCTTCAATATCAGTATCTTGTAAATTTAATGCTTCTTTAAGGAAAAACTCAAAAAAATCATCTTCATTGATACCAGAATTTTCCTTAGAAAGGTATTCTTTTGCTTTTCTTTCTTCTTCATCATCACTACTACGATATTCCTCTATGTCAGCCTTTGAACTTGTAATTTTTTCTTCAGCTGAGTTCTCTTGATTCTCTTTAAAGAACTGACTAAATAGATCCATAAGTTTTTCATTTGGCTCTTCCCTTTTCTCTGGCTCATAAGTTTTGGAATAATTTAAAACTGGGAAGTTGTACTCCTTAAAAAGAGACCATGATGTCCATTGATCTAATTCACTTATTCTCTCTTCAGATAATAATATATATTTCGATTTTAACAAAGTATCCAGGCAATTTGCTAGGAGTTTTCCACTATATTTAGGAATTTTCCGAAGATCGTCTTTTATATTATTAACTTGTAAATACAGGAGAAGTAAATCGAAATGATTCTTTGAAACAAGAAATTGATGTGTTTCAGTTTCATTTTCAGACTTCATAGGATAATCAGTTATATTTTCTGTAGATATTTCTGAGGAGAAAAGACTCTTTATCAGAAAATTTAGTAGTTTGGGATTAGCTTTAATAATTTCTGAAGTTTGAGTATTCGAAAGTTCTAGTGTTAAAACTCCCAACTCAGATAATTGTTTATTAGGAAAATCTTCGACTGGATATAATGTATCCAACTTCTTAGATATATTGGTCAACTGAACACATTTGAAAGGTGAATGTAACATTGTATCAATACATTCCTGTGGTGATATACCTCTATCCGGATGGATAGTATCTGGGATAATTATAAATTTTCCATTGTGTAACCATAACCTATTATTTCCTAAGGGATATTCATAATTTCCGGGCATACATTCATGACAATTAGCTAACAGAAAGTCTCCATCTGTATCTGATATTTTAATGAACACTTGTTCACCAACTTCTTTAGAAAAAATGCGAAGTAAAGTTACTATCAACGATTCTTCTTGCTCTAAATTATCTTCTACACAAAGCTGGCCTAATATGTATCTTCTGCTTTGAAAGAAATCAAATCTTACAGATACACCGTTGTATTCGCTCCAGGGATAAAATTTATTCCATGCATTTAACCTGTCCATCAAGGTATTATAACAGGACTCCAAAATTGTATCTACATCTCTAACAAATATATCAAGGACAAATATACCAAACATTAGATATGTTTTCTTTGGAACATTAAATATGTCCAAGGTCTTTTCATTTTGATCCTCTTGCCACAACCATTTCCCTTCAATTTCAACATCTTCTTTGATACACTTCAACATAGTGGCATAACACACTGTGAGCTTTCATTTTATATCTAAACATCATTGCGATGAGTTGTGGAAGTTTTTCATTAAATAATTCAGTATTAATCTTTAAATTCTTAAAAGTTTGAAAATTATACATTAAAGCAATAAATAGTCAACCTGTCACTCACGAGATAAGTATCCAAAACGTTGGGTTAAGGAGAAAAAAAAATCAATGAACCCTTTAAGGAGCTTAGTGTGGAAGGGTGAAATTAATGTACAGATCTACGTAGAAGAATCGCTATTAATTGGTGGTAAACAACAGCAACATGCGTCAAGTAAACCGTTATTAAATTTAAGGTTTCCCAGAGACACATTTCTTCCAATGTATTTAACTTCTATACTCAATCAATTGAAATTGTCTCTAAAATACGAAATAGAGAAGATAATTCCCCGCTGCTGGTTCAGTTATAATGAGAAAGTGTTGCCATGGTTTTTGCCCATTGGTGTTATATTTGATATGACAATGTCAAACGATATTATATCCCGAAGTAATGATACCATTAAACCCACAAGAAGAAGTATAATTAGTACATGGCCCATTAAGTTACATTTTAAACAGAAAGAGGAAACAGATCGGAAATTACCCTATGGATTTATACCACTAATAGCTGGAGAAGGGCAGTTGGAATCATTTTGGATGCATAGATGGAAACAAGCTTGTTTTATTATGAATGGTTCTTCCAAAATAATGATGCAACTAGCAAGACATGAAACTGTTTCATTCTGGAATTCTATTAAACAACGAGATCTGGATGGGTTTACTGAAATTTCATCGAAAATAATACCAGCTAGTGAGTCTGGATTTAGAATGGTTCCAATCAAGTATCACTTACCGTATAATAATGAGACCAACAATTTTGAAAGCCCCATCCAGCCAGTAGTCAAACTCATACAGAATGATAACTCAAAGGGTCCGATTGTCCTGCAAGATGTAATACTGAAGGATTTCCCTGACCTTATAGACATCAATGGGGAATTCAAAGGGTTCATGATAGCCCAAGGTATCATTTTGCAACCAAGTGATTCTGTTTATGAACTATATTCGTCTCTATTGAACATTGATGGGTTCCTCCATATAATAATAAGTAATTCTTAGACAGATTTTCAACAATATCCCCTTTAACAGACATTCAATAGGTTATACATTTCCTGGACTTGATACAATTGTAGTGTAAGCAACTAAATAATCACCATCATGAGATATGGATAGCATAATTTTATTACCTTTCAAATATTTATCCTGAAATAGTTGATATTGTTGGGACGACTGTTCCATGATATCCACCCGGGGTTCTCCAGTTATTAGATTATTACTCTTGTAAAGGAATTGGGTATATATTGTTTGAGCTGGAATCATCTCGTGGGTAGGAATATAACTTGATAAACCTTTATATGCAGCTTCTTTTGTAGCCCAGATACCGGACATGTACCTCACACATCTTTGTTGTTCATTGGGACCATCATCCCATTTGTTCATCAATGTCTTGAATTGTTCTTGTTCCTTAAAACACATCACTTTCCTAGCAATCCCTTGTAAAGTCTTAGTTTTGGTCGCATATTTGTCTATCAAATTGAACACTCGAGGAAGGTGTACAATATCTACTCCAATGCCTTTAATCATATTATTTTATTGCTCTCTCTATTCGGGATTGTTGGCGATGAGTTATACATCTTTGAATAAGAATTGCGCTATCTAAAATCATAAAGTTTAAGTTATAAAGAAAGATCTATATAAAATCAGACACTATATTAACATAAGAAAAGTTCAAGAATCTACAAGTTGAACTCTTTAATAAACCCAGTGACCATTTGGAATAAATGCTCTTGAGAATCTGCGCTTTCAACTCCATGAGTTGCACCTCTAATAAGACCTGAATGTTTGGACCAATATTGTGGGTTTGCAATGGACTTCCAATTGTCAATCACTTGTTGTTTGTTCACAAATGATGGAACAAATTGATCCTCTGCTGAGTATGCCATAAGGAATGGTTTATTTAATTTACCAAAACTTCTTTCAAGGGCTTCCTTAGGTAAATCACTTGAGAAATAATCATCGTCACCTTCTGGAATCAACAAAGAACACCATCTATAAGCTGTGATTGGCGTATTGAACACATATTTGGTGTAATAATGGGATAATAGTTCTTGTGACTTGCCTTCATCACAAAGTTTCTTAGCGTCCTTAGTCAATTGTGCAATAGTTTCTGCTGGTGCATCCATAGTAAATGCTTCTCTATCAGAAACACAACCTTGCATAATTCCACCATCAATTAACTCAGGATGTGCTAATAAGGATAACATGACATCCTGGGACCCAGTGGAATGACCAATAAGTACAATCTTTTCTCTATTTCCACCTTCAGAACTCTTTAAATATTCAATTAATTCCATAATTTCTGAAACGTCTTGACGTAATGAAGTGGTCCCCCAACCTTGGAAACTACTTGTTAATTGAATTTGAACCACTGAATAACCCAAAAATTTCATCACTCGAGGTAAATTGACCACATATGGTACTGTTAATAACCCATCTGTCATCCCACCGATCATGATAAGAACGTTTGATAGTTTTGTAGGGGTAAATTCAAAGGCCACTTTACTGGCATTGTATTTATGGATAATACCTTCAAAGGATGGCATGTTTTAAAATGTTGCTGTTGCAATTGAATAGGTTTTGATGAGTGTATTTAGTAAATATACTTTCAACTTTTTTATAATGCCCTCCCTGCAGAGTGAAATTTATTCGATCTTAGATGAATTAATAATCAAATGCATAAATCCTTAACAAGGGGCCAAAAATAAAGACAGTTTAAAACAACTTTTACAAATGTTAATTAAATACTTTTGTAGAATTGATATCATGATTTTATCAAGTAATGTACAGTAAAGTTGATTGTATATGAAATATTATATGAAATATTATATAAATTAATATGTTAATGTTAGGATAATAAAGAATATGCTGTTTTTAAGATTGAATTGGATGTCAAATAATACAGGTTTGTTGTTTCTAAACTTATTTAAAATCCTTGTAAGTCCATTTTTCAGTAACCTTCTTCTTAGATCTCTTGTGTTTAAGTGGGATACGAGATTCAATCTTACCTGAACTTTGTAGTTTTCTAACGTTATCATACAGGAGATTACCTTCTGGTTTTAATTTTCTTAATGAATCAGATAATTCATCACTAAATTTAACTTCTAATCTTTCATCAAGAATACCATACTTAGAACCTAATTTGTTTCTGTTATGCTTTCTCTTCTTATCAATTTTACCTGAGTTGGTGGTAGCAGAAGAGACAGCATCTTGAATTTCTTGATCATAGTGTTCAATCTTTTCTAATTCTTTAACTTGTTCTCTCAATTTCTTTAATTCCTGTTGTAATTTAACTTTCTCCTCATGTTTTTTGGCTTTATTTCTTTGATGTTTAGTCTTCTTCTTATTCTTAGTTGGAGCATTCAAAGATAATTTGGTGATATCTTCACCACTTTCGTCATCTTCATCTTCATCTTCACTGTTGTCATCTTCATCAGATTCGGAATCAACTTCTTGAGTGTCATCAATGGTTTCCATTAAATGCTTAATCTTTTCCTTGTAGGCTTCCAATTTCAATCTTTGATCTTCTTTAACTTGTTCAGTTTCAAATTCCTTTGAGATTAAATTGTTCCATTCCTTCTTGGAAGGGTTATAAGATTTACCAGCATGTGGAGTATTAATAAACTCTCTTACTTGAACAGGCTTTAATTTCATAGTTTCTGGAACTTCAGAGGCAACAGACCAACCAGTAGTTGAGTTATCAATTAAATTTTGAGTGACAGATTTATGAACATCCACCACAATACCAGAACGAGTCTTAACTTTTTTGTTGTCAGTGATAGTAGTGGTTTTAGTACTAACAGTGGTGGTAGTATCTTCAATACCCCATAAGTCAAGACTAGCAGATTTCACCAAACCTTCTTTATCTAATCTATTTTGTAATTTAGATTCACCAACTCTCTTACCGGCTAAAGCCATTAATTTATTTAACTCTTTCTTAGAAACACCTTGAATATCTTTCTTACTCTTGGTTGATTTTCCAGAAGCATTACCATGATTATGGTGTAGTAAAGCACGCACTTTAGAATTAGTCTTAATAGCATTTAAAATTTCAGTACTTTTTAAACCTTTCTTAATTTGTTTTCTCTTGATCAATTTAGATTTTAACACTTCATCACCATCAGTATCAATTTGAAATAAAGATTTATCAGCTAAATCTGAGATATTTGATGTACCATGAGTAATTTCTAATTCAGCTTTAGATTTAATGGATGTTTCAATGTCTGTTAAATCAATATTTTTTCTCCAAGCTTTCTTCCCCTTTCTAGAGGATTGCTTATACTGATTTGGTCTATCCACTTTAGCCATCTTTATACTCTCTTACGTTTACTTCTTTTATTATAGCTAGAAATACACACTACTCTTATATATTCATTCAATATTGCACTGAAATAAAATTCGATGCTCATCGATAATTAGTTTTTATTTTTTTTTTTTGGGTATCTGAAAATTTTTCCAATAATACAAATCGACACAATCACTAAATAAAATACAAGAAGTAATACAAAACAGTGGTATTATTCAAAGAAATTTCATTATATATATATATATATTATTTGATAAGGATAGAAGATGAGTACTAATTTAAATTATGTAAGTTTAAAAATATATCAAAAAGAACACAGGTTTGCTTATTTTTTAACCTGGTATACAAAAATAAAGGCATATGAAAAGATAAAAGAAAATTGGTAAAACATGGGGATATTTGAAAAATGATTGATCTATAGAGGTATGATTGTGTGGTAGATTATACGTTTTTTTATAATTAGTTCTCAAATATGTTTTGTTTATATCCCGATATTAACCAATTTTTATAAGACAATTTCCTTTTCTTCATCCCATAATTGTCTCTTAAATCTCCAATGAATGGATCTTAAACCTTGCTTTTTGTCTTCTTTATCACCAATTAAAGTACCACTTGGAACGTTTTTGGTCGATAGGGCGAATTTAGATGCTAATTGTAGGAAGATATCATTTTCAGAAGCATGTTCTTTGACAGTATTACTAACAACATCATCAGTATCATTATCATTATTGATTTCATCATTGGTTTCAGTAGTTGGTTCTTGTTGTTCTTCTTCACCGTTGGAATAGTCTACATCACTAAACCAACGTCTTTGCCAACTGATCCCCTTTTCTTCTTCTTGTTTTCTCAATTCTCTTTGAGTTTCTTCTAATTCAGTCTTAGCTTTAGCAATACCATCGAAATCATTGGCTTTAATGGCTTCAGCGGTTGGTAGCCAAGCCTTTCTAGATTCTAATGGATGTTGATCTTCAATTGGTTTAACAATTAGATGTTCAGCAATAGTCTTATCGGCATCATAAAATAAGACAGGATCAGATTTTTTACCATTTGGTAAATTTTTCACAATAGTAGATTGACCAGACCATTGACCATTAATTGTGTATATTGGATCATTACTCTTTGAAGACCAATCATTAGCATTACGATAAATTTTAGCTTTAAAAGTGTTTTTCTTACCAGAGAAATACCCACGACCAGAGAATTCAATAACGGTGAATAAATCATTAGAACATTGAATAAAAGATTTCCCTTCTAATTCAACAAATGGAGAAGCCATAAGTATCCCTTCAATATGTAATGGTGGTGGAGTCATTAAATATTCTTGACCCTTAATATTTAATAAAGTGTGACCATATTGTTTCACAGTTAACATTAAAGATTTAGTGAAAGACGCTTTAACTTGATTATAACCTTGTAATTTAACATCATTTTTATCATTGAAAATAGAATATGCAGTGATTGGTGGATGATGTGATACTTGTTCACTTAATAAGACAGTTTCACCGAATTCAGGATTTGATTTATTTTCCCATTTCCCAACGAATAATTCACCAAGGAATGGATTTAATGGTTTCTTTTCAGACCCCATAGTTTCATTTCTTGAACAATATTGTGACTTAAGAGTAGAAATAAACCATTTGGTGACTAAAAGCATCTTAGCCACATCAGTAGATTCCACATCGGAATCTAAATCCTTAACAGTATCTTTGAAATTATCTTCATTAATAAAAGATGGATTTAAGAATAAATCTGGATGTTCAGCCCAATATTGAGAGAACTCAGTTAAAGAAATTGGAGCTAAAATGAAAGGTGGAGCAGTTAAAGAGGATAAATCACCATTAAAGGAGGCAATTGACTTTAAAAATGAAGTCCAACTGGAACTATTAGCATATTGAGACATTGTTCTGTTTAAGGAGAGATGGTAAGTTCAAACAAAAGAGAGAGAAAAAAATATAAAAGTTAACAGATAGACAGTACAATCAACCAAACCAAAATAAAAAAATGCAAATTTGATTAGATTGTGTTTATAATCCACTTACCCTTTATCTAATTATTCTTTTCCTAGAATTGGTTTCAATAATTAAAGATTTAAACAGCTAAGTTATTCTCTGTCTGCGTGTGTTTTAAAGATTGAAATAAACAAAATCTCTGGTTTCCACGTAATTGGGAAATTTGAGTGAAAAAAAAGTGAAATTTCAACCAAACGGTGCTCCCAAACCCGGGTGACCCGTCCATCGATTCCCGCGCAGAGAGAGAGCGTAATTTTAAACGACGGCGCGGTGCTGCCATACTGAAATATAAGAGTGGCCGGGTAGACCACTTCTAAAACAGCCTTGCACCACATACATTAGTTTTTAATTTTCCCGGCTCGGCATTTGGGTCCTATTGTGTTGTAATCTAGACAATACAAGTGCGTATAGTGGATACATATCTATTGTAATCATAATCTATACCAAAAATTATAAATATATAATATTTAAGATTCACCTTCAAATCCTCATACTTTTTCTCTTAAAGAAATCGATAACTTTCTTAGCCCTGGACGTGGAGTGAGAACCATTGGAGTGGCTGTTATGTGGTGGAGCGATGACGTTGATGGACTCATATGTGGGTTCATCCTCTATGATGATAGGTGGAGGTGTAATGGCCCTTGTCGTATTAGTCGAGTTTGTAGTAATATAAAATGAATATCTGTTGTTACTACCGCTCTTTTTACTTCTTATACCCTTTGTTGGAGTATCAATGTTTGATGCAGCAGCTCCTGCATATGAATTATGAGACATCGGTGCAAACATACTATAACGTCTATTACGTTTCATAGGCTCTTCAGAGATTACTACACGTTCTGAGACTTTCTTAATAATCGATTCAATATCATTATGCATCTTAGTAATGTCACCATTAACATTGACGTCTTTATCAATAGAGGCTTTACTGAATATAGATGAAGTACGTCTATGTATCAATTTAGGGGATTCACTACCATATCGTTTATCATTTATTGTCTTAATATCATCCTCATATTCTTCATCCACTGAGGTCACAGCAGTATCTGTGCCTAAATTGGGTACTGAATCGAATGGTGATTTAAACGTTGTGGAATCACTTCTTTGGGTACGATTACTTACACCACGTAAGGGAGTAATTGAAATTGATGAATATGATGTAGAGGAACATTCACTTTCAGGAATCAACCCAGGATAATATGATGTTGGTCTTGGTTTTCTATGATTTGATGAATGATATATCTTGGCTTTATTATTATTATTTCTTTGTATCATTGGTGTCACCGTGTTTAATGCAACATGATTTGATAAAGGTGATATATTATTAACTTTATTCTTACCATATAATGGACTTAAAATTGGTGTAATTTGTTGATTTGTATTATTGTGATTTTGATTAATTGCACTAGATTCCATGATGGATAATGGTGTAATGACAATATTATCTGGATCTTGTATTGTTTCTTTATGAATATTATTACTGTTTTGATTGTTATTATTAGGGGTAATTGTTGGAGTGGAAAATAATTGTCTATCAGCATCTACAACAGCTTGTAATGCTAGTGATGCAGCAGAATTACTTCTATTATGTCCTCTTAATTTAATTGGAGAACGACTTCTAACTGATCTTATTTCAGAGGATGGTGATGATGGAATGGCTAAGACATGTGATTGATATTCTCTTGGTGGTGCTGGGAATGCAAATAAAGTATTATCCATAATTAATGAATTTCTCTTATTCTCATTGAGATTAGCATTACCACTTGTATTTCTTGAATTATTTGATGACATGGAACATGTTGACTGTGGACGTTGACTATATTGTTTCGAATGTTTCGGTACTCTTAATACATCACGAGATTCAGACAATTTATCCCATTCTTGTGATGTTATTGATAGGAATGATTTATATGATGATAACCATGAATGTTTTTCAATCTTATCTAATGTTATTCTTCTAGTTGGATCTACCACTAATATATGTCTTAATAAATCACGAGGCAATGGACTAATATAATCTGCAAATTTCAATGGAGTATGAATAATATAATAATATAATCTAGCAATATCTTCACCATCTGGATTTTCTGAATCATCATCCCAAGGTAAATAACCTGCTAACATGGCAAATAATATTATACCACAAGACCATATATCTGCCTTTCTTGCCTCATATGGTTTATTACTTACCACAAGTTCTGGAGCAGCATAACAGGGTGAACCACATGAGGTTTCCATCATTTCATTATGTGAATAATATTCGTTTACAAATCCAAAATCTGTTATTATTAAATTTTCATTCTTATCTAATAATAAATTTTCTAATTTCAGGTCTCTATGTACTAATCCCTTTGAATGAATATAATTAACACCGCTAATCAATTGTGCAAATAATTTACAAGCAATTGGTTCCTTCAATCTCCTTTTCCTTTGAATATATTTATAAAATTCACCACCAGAGGCATATTCTAATACAATACCAATATATTTGGAATTTTGTAACACTTCTTCTAATTTAACAATATTTGGATGATTCAATTGTTTTAAGGCATTGATTTCACGATATATTTTTATTTCTTTACTCTTATCATTAAGTAAAGTATCACGTCTAATTAATTTTATTGCAACTTGTTTAGAGATTTCTGAATAATCATTTTTATTTTTATTATTTACTTTAGACCAACCTAACTTAACTTTACCAAACTCACCTTGTCCCAAAGTAGATCCTACAAGATATGGTCCAAAAGATGGAAATTTATCTTGATTCCGTTGTTGTTGTTGGGGCTTATAGTTATGTGATTTCATATGAATATTTGTACTTGTATTATTATTGTTGTTATTATAATTGGGTGACGTTAGTATAGTGCCACCATAGAACGTATGACGACGATTTTGTAAGGTTGTAGTCATCTTGGTTTATTGAGAATTTTCAGTTATGCAAAAAAATGAAGAGAGTTTAAAAATAGAAATATCTTTTGAAATGTGTAATAACAATGAATATTGACTTGGAGGATAGATAGTAATAATAGTTGAGTAAACTTGTATTGATGCAATGGTTTGAACTTAAAAGTAGGTAGAATAATAAGAACAATATCTTAAACGAAGATTTAGTTATTAAGGTATATTTTTATTTATTTATTTATTCAGACACTCACAAATGTATAACTTACTGACTTAAGACTAACCAGTAGCACTAAATTCAAATAGTAAATAGATGTTATACTTGGATATGTGGAAGAATAAATAAACTTTTCGAATCAAGCAATAAACAAATAAATAAAATTTAGTATATCTCAAATGTTTCAGTTATTTGATCTGGTAACGTGGTGTCAAACAGTTATGGAAATCTTCTACCAAACAAACTTGTAGCAATAGCTTTGGGGGTGTGGATCCTTGTACCTTTATAGCAACTAACTTCTCTTGCAACTCTTATATGGATCTGCAAACAACAACAACTACCAAGCTAGTCCTGACTCGAGGGGGCAGAGATGGTTATTATCCAATTCCATTTGCTTTGTAGATCTTAAATTTCAGATTTTGAAATTTCAAAAACAAAAACAAAAACAAAAAAAGGCGCTCGATGAGATTTCGAGGTTTTTCCTGTTTGGGCCGTGTTGACTGTCTTGCCGCATTGGGAAACTCTGGGGCATAAACGGTATTGTCTGAGAGTAATACAGATTTGGTGTGTTAATATATATCATTATAGTGTATTCTGTATATTTATATAGTTAGAAGAGCCAACTATTCGGCGGCAGCGACAGTGGCTTCAGTGGTGGCAGCAGCAGATTCCTCTAGCACTTCATCCTCGATGTATTTACCAAGACAAGGCTTGTACACGGATAATAACCCATCTTGATCCACTGTAGTCACCAAATCATCAATCAATGGGTGATAGCTTGATGTGTTGACACCTTGTCCCTCACACAGGGATCTTCTTCTAGCTCCACCTGTATGGAAAAAGGTTAAACATTCTCTCTGTATGTCGTTTTGATTGACGATATCACCTTTCACATCTTCGAAATCTTCTTCTTGCACTTTACCAAAGATATATTCCAAGTCCCAATGATATATGTTACCAGCATCACCCATTGAGATTAATTTAAATGGAGACACTTGTGACATTGTGATTTGACCCACTGGATCATTATCAATTTGAATTAATTTAAATAAATAATGTTCCTTTGATGGAATAGTGGTTTGAGCTTGAACATTTCTTAAATCATAAAATCTAATTTCACCATTATCAAATCCAATGGTAAATAATTGTTCAATAAAAGGGGAAGAGACAATTGATGTTGGTTTCAAAGTTTCATTTAATTGTAGAACCCAATTTGGTTGATGATCATCACAGGAATTAACTTCCCAAATACAAACACGATTATCTTTACATAACCCAATGATTTTGTTATTATCCAAAAATTTTATTTGCGTAACAATCATATTTTCAAGACTCATTGACACTTGTTTATTCCCCCATGTGGATTCATTATCAATTATTTCAATAACAGTTTGTTTACTAGTTGAATCACTCTTACTCTTAATTAAAGAGGTCTTATCTTGAGAAATATCAATATCAACAATAATATTTGAAGCAGTGGTAGTCTCCATAATAGTGTTTATTGGTGTCTTGGACCCATCTTGGAACATAGCAATGGATCCACTCTTGGATAAAGCTAGGAATTTATTTTCAGTTAATGATACTAATTTCACAATTATTTCATTGTTCCAAACCCATTTAGCCTCATATTGAGTCTCTTCCACTATGAATGATATTTCATGTTCATTATATTGTGGTGACGGTAATTCATTTGGTTTATCACCAATATAATAAGCGCCTAAGGGTAAATTACAATTAAATTCAAACACTTCACCACCAAGTGAACAAAATACAGATGTGACAATAATACCATTATTATTATTATCACTGACAATCTTATTTGTGAATGTAATACATTTAGGTAAGGATTCAATTTGTTCAGGGGTCCAATTTTTAAAAATTGGTTTGAACGTAGTAATATGTTGATATAATGATGGGACTACCTTCTTCCAAATCTTATATTCTTCATTTTTCAACTTATTAGCTATGATAGTATCGTGTGATACTGTGTTGTTTGAGTCAGTGGAAATCATCTTAAATTTGTAACTTGTTCTATATGTAACTTGGTTTTCCTTGAAACTTTCTTATAATATATTCTCTATATCACCCTATAAAGTTTTAATAGATACACACACTTGTTAATAGTTTATCGATAAATGAGTTGTGTTTGTTTTAACCACAAGTTAATTCAACTTTTCAACAATTTCTTCATTTTTAAGACGTTACGTTAGGTTTTTTTTTTTTTTTAATTTCGTTTTCTAAATTGAGTTTTATTGAAATTGCAAAGAACTTACAGATAGAGAGTTGAAAAGATTAAAGGGCGTTATTAGGCGATTGCTATCGACTAGGGTGTGATATAACTTGAATAAAAGAACCAAGTTCCAAAAAAGCGGTTTAGTAAGAAAAAACTTACTTTTAATGATATTACAAATGAGTTGAATATAAAATTTATATGTTCTATTGCACTCTATAGCTTTGTAAAATTTTATTGGATTAATGCAATGGATGGTTCTGGTTGTGCTTCTTGTTGTTGTTGTTTAGATTGCTGTTGTTGTAACAATAACAACTGTTCATAATACTGAATATGCAATTGTCTTTGCCTCGTCTTGACCAACAAATCTAGCCTTTCTTTATGACTTTCCAAAGATCTCATCTGTTGTTTCAATTGATCCATTCTCATTGAACTCCAATCTGAATGTTTATTACATTTTAATTTAATACATACACCGTGCAACATCTCTTGATCATATTGTTCTTCATCTTCCATTAATTTACAATAATGTGCCATAAACGCTTCAGAAGTCATTGTAACATCTTCCAAGATGCGTGTATACCCACATATTTTCTTCACTTTATGTCGTTGTGTACCTTTCTTCTTCTTTGTCTTTTTTTTATTGCTAGTTTTTGACGTGTCATTGTCACCATTTCCATCAATTTCGTTCGTTTCTGCATTTAATAAGTTATTAACAGTTTCTAACCATGTAATATATCTTTGTAACGCTTCAAGATTATTTTTCAAATCAGGGAATGTCTTACTCTTACATACTTGAACTTGTTCATGTAAACTATTCAAATCCTTGTCGTTCTGGATCATCTTATCAAATAACTCCTGATTTATCGTATGTTTTGGAATATCTCTATCTATAAAATCATGAGCACCCATCTCATTAAATTTACTCACGTCATCTTGGCTAGCTTGTACCATATCACCAACAAACTTCTTACATTCATGATTTGGAATCGATACTTTATCCAACAATGTTTGCATATATAATTTCCCATGTGCTTCAGAACAATATTTACTACGTTCTTGACAAGGTTCATAACAATTATCTAATCTGCATTTTCGCTTCCATTTAGTACGAGGTAATTCGCCATTTTCCAATGGTTTCCCCGTAACACCAGCTTGACAATATGGACAATAGTAACCGGAGACCAGATGTGAATATTTCTCTGGAATCTTCATACATTTGAAATGAAACCAATCATCACAACCATCACAACCAACCATTAAATCACCTTCATCAGGTTTCTTACAAATACAATATATCTCAGCTCCCGTGGATGGATCCACTTTTGTTGATGAATATGGAGGACACCAACTTGGTAATAACGACATCTTATGGTGATCTTTAGTGATCTTGTTTTTTACTTCTCAGTTTGTAGTTGATTTATCTTTCATTTCGCGTTTGAACATCTTTAAATCGATTTTAACACTAATTTATTTTTTGTATATAAGAAGAAAAATATATTTCAAGATTAATATTCCTGAAGATTTCCAAGTTGTTAAGAGAAAAGTATGCCAAGCCACTGACTCCCAAGCCGACCTTAACTCTTTCAAGTAATTCTTTGTACCTTTAATAACTCAATGTATGCAACTTCAATCGGATGTGTGTCTATATGCAATGCCGATTATTAATAGATGAGTGTATTTTTATCAAAGTTATAAATAAATAAATAAAATAAAATAAAATTGTAGATATGCATTTAGAGAAAACACATTTATTATTTGCTTGGTCTATTAGCAGAAAGATTGTTTAACAATTTATCATATGTTTCATTGACTTTTACAGAATCACCATAAATGGACTCTAAACCTAATGGTTCATCACTAACATTTTGAATTAAATCATGCATTGAATCAATACCTCTTGCTTTAATAATAGCAGATCTTAATTCATCACCAGAAGGAACTTTTGCAATTAATTTATTTCTCATTGCTGTAGAGATACATGGTGGTGTCATAGAACCATTGGAGGTTTCTACTGGTTGCTTTGTAGTAGTAGCATTGTTGTTTGAAACTTCATTCATTACTGGTTCAACATTGGTAACAGTACCTTCTGGATAAAGCATATTTTGTTGTTGTGCAAAGAACCCCCATTTATGTAATTCACCTTCTTCTTCTTGATAAACTTTATCCTGTACAGAGGTAGTTGAACTACGACGGAATAAGACAGGTTTACCGGTAAGACAATCAATGGTTCTACCTGAATCAGTAGCCATTAAATGTGGTCTCACTTGAACATTTTCTGTCACTGGACTTGTATTATCAACTTCTGTATCAATGGTTTCGTTAATTGTAGTAGATGATTGACAATGTTTTCTTTGAACATCATCCTTCAATTTCAATGAATCGATAATTGGTGCTAAATGTTTTGATTGATTAAAGATTTCGAAGATATGAGCTAAATTTTTCTCTAACATAACAAATCTTAATAAATTTTCCTTTTCAATCATGGTTAATTCACCAGAATTTCTCTTTTCAAAAAGACAATCAATCTTAGCAATGACATTTTCATGAACATTATGTAAGTTTTCAAAATATTTTTTCAATAAATATTTCTTTGCATTATCACCAGCTTTACTCTTACCAATTGGTAATCCCTCAGCTTCTCTTTCGGCAATTAATTTATTTAATTTTTTGAAAATAGCTTCAGCACCACCAGTGATTAATTCACCATCAAATAATAAATCGTCTTGTACAGTCAATTCATCTAATTGGAAATCAGTATCCATATTTTTATTCATATTTCTCATCAAACATAATGCAATTCTTGATTGAATTTCTTCTGGAGCATCTTCATAATTAACATCCAAATTAATTAAATTTGGCGAATCTCTTACTAATCTGTATAAACCAGCCCATAACCCATTCATGGCAAATTGTGCAGGCGTGGTGGTGGTTGCAGTTTCATCTTCTTGAATAACACTTTCATGTCGTTCTTGTTGTGATGGATCAGCAGTTGTAGGTGGAATCATCTTTGGTTGTAACATAGAAATATGTGTAATGGATTTACATTTAATTAAAATATTACAAATAACCCCCATTTGTTTATAAGTTAAATTATTGTTATCAATATGTAATCTTCTTAAATTTTGGAACCGGGGTAAATATTTGTAGATGTATGGTAAGACATCAGGGAACAAATGAGGTAAATTACTTAAATCTAAGAATTTTAAATTAGGTAGTTTGGATAAATATTTTAATATTAAAGCCAGATCATATGGTCTTGAGATATTTGTATTGTTTAAAGTGAAAAACTCTAAATTATCAAATGGTAAGGAAGATAATCTACTAACCATAGATTTCACATAGGTGGATAAATCATTAAAAGCTAAATCAACCCCCTGGATAATTAAATTGACATGAGAAGGTTGATTCTTATAGGACATCCAATTCAAAACAATCTTCAAACATTCCAATGATAAGTCAGAGTTTGCTAACCCAAGACGACATTTCACTGGTTTTGTTGGTTTAATATATTGTAATGATGATTGTGTAGTTAATGAATTTAATACATTTTGAAATTTTTCCAAGGGTAAATTAGTAAATTTGACACCATTAAGTAATAATTCTTCAATTGGTTTCCCCTGTCTTATTGAAATAACTTTTGAAAATAGATCCCAATCTAAATTTTGTCTTAAACAATGTGGATCTGCGGTGGAAACATTTTGTTGTGAATAATCTGATTGTTTAAATTTTAAATGGGTTTGTGATAAATCTAATTTAATCAAAGATTTATTTGTCAATAAAAATTTAACAAATAATAACCAATTTTCCTTTGTAATCAAAACATTTTTCAATGAAAGTTTTTCTAATACTTGTGAATTAACTAATGATTTAATTAAAATTTTAAACATTTCATTTGATAAATTAACATTATCGAATACAATAGTGTTAATTGGAACGATAGAGATAAAATCACAAAATGATAGTATATCAATTAATGTTGGTTTCGGGTTTAAAAATTTTAAGACATGTAATGGTGCAGTTTTCCCCTTAACTTGTCTTAATGTCGATGGGATGGGTAAGATTTCACGTAAATGACAACAACGAGTATATATGACATCCAAAGTCATATCTTTATCATCCTCATTTTCCATTACATCATGGAATGGATGTGTATCTACATGTAAAGGTTTATCAATTTCGATATTTTTATCCAAAGTTGTTTCCTCACTTATTGGAGGAGATATGGCTCCACTAGTATTTGAAAAATAACTTTGTACTTCCCTCGCGATACGTTTAGCAGCAATATGAGCTTCTTGTTGATGTATAGCAGTTTCTTGTAATAATTTTTTATAATTTTCCAGAGCTAATTTATATTCTTTTGAATCTTTACTAATTTCCGTTGAGGAAGAATCGTTAGATAAATTATTTGTTATCCCCATGGATATTGATGGAATATTATCATCAATAAGTTCATGTGGTATTAAGATATTACCCTTCTTTGGTTTCCTTGTGGGTAATTGTTGTGGTGGGTCGCCATTAAATTTATCCACACTGAAAGTCACACGCTTCAATTTAATATCATTCAAATCAGAGATAGATTCTGTTGATATAGTTGTTAATTGAGTTAATGTAGAGGATGCTGATGATGAAGAAGATGGGATAGAGGAATATATTGAAGGAGATGTAATATCTGATGCACTATTGATGCTTTGTTGTGAAATTGTAGAAGAGTTTGGAATGATAATCTTGTTATCTTGTTTAGAAGATTTATTGGTGGTATTATTACTAATAGATTTCTTACTGCCAAAGATAGACCCAAATAAAGATTTCTTAGTGGTTGTAGGGGTGGTAGGAGTGTTGAATAAATGTTTATCATTCATAGATGATGATCTCTTGACAGTTTGAGTAGGAATACTGCTGCTGCTAATGGTGGTTGGAGGTGTTAGTATAGGTTTAGTCTTTGTTGAAGTGGAAGAAGATCTTTCCTTTTTGGAAACAGGTGACATAGCAATATCACCAGAGTTTGAAGCTTTATTAGTTGTAGTATTATCAGACTGTAAAGCAGCATTCGATATTGAGACGGATCGAGATCTATTTTTGTTATTATTTTGTGTATTTGAAGTTGTTGAGATAGGACTAGATTTCGATTTCTTAGACTTATTTGATTTCCCTCTATATAACCAATCGAATGGGATATCAAAATCTTCCGGATTTGTTGTATTATTCATGGTTTAAATCTTGTGTATATATCAAGTTATTCTACTTAAACCCATAAGTTCTCGTTATTTGTTTATTCTCTCGTGGATTTGAAGATGGTAAAATGATAAAGGCTCATATATACTAGCCTTACAAATGATTATCAAATAAAATAATTTCAGTTAAAATTTCAATTCGAATGAAAATTATTTAGAAATGTTACAAATCCGCGGAGATGCAGGGTTCTTTGAGAAATTTAATGTAAACGTAATTTTGAGATTAGTGCAAATTTCTGTGGAAAACAATAGTGAGAAGAATAGTGAGATTAATAACTAGAAAATATCGCCGAGCAAAAAATGAGTTTGAAATTAAAATCGGCCAGAAAAGCGGGGTCCAGGGTTGATTTATTAGGGGCTAGGTGTAAAAGTAAACTAATTAGGGGTAACCTTTAATAGTGTTAGGTCTTAGGAAAGTGATCGGACACTGTCTTCCGACAATTTTCATCGCATTTTAAACCACGTCGAATTGTATTATTAAAGTATTATAACTATCAAAGTGTTATTATTATACATGGTATAATAATATCATGATTCAATGGACGGTACCCTTTAAATTATATTAAACCGTAAATGCGAACTCCGAATTACGTATTATTAATTGATATTTAATATTACTAAAGCTTACCACTTTATCTTACAATTGATTATATTTACATGTAAATATTATATATTCCTTTAGATTTATTTAGGCTTCTCTTAGTTGTTGGAAGAATTCTGTTACACCACCAAAGACAATCAATAAGATACCACCACCTGGCCCTAATCTAGCAATCTTTGGAATGAAACCTTTATATAATGCAGCAAAGCCTTCTTCTTTATATATAGTCTTTACAGCAGGTACAGACCAATTATATTTTCTAATCACTTTCAATGGGTTCTCTGGATCCGTTATATAATTACCATTACTTTGAATTCTTGATTTCACCACATCAAATGGTGTATTGAAAATACACCCAACGGTACCACCAATGGTACCGGCAATTAAATCATTTCTTATCTTATCCATACGTGTATTCACCGTTGGTAACATAGATCTTACTTGGAAGATAACACCAAAATAACCTGAATTCCATAAAGCATGTCTCCATATAGTCGCTTCAAGACCATTATATAACCCCAAGACACCATCTGCTTTAACAATTTTTTTCACGACATCAATGGGTCCATTAAATTGACGTGAAGTGACATCTTGTAATCTAACTTTCACAAGTTCAAATGGTACGATGACACATGCTTCAGCAATACCAGCTGAGGCACCACTTAATAATGAAATGGTTTGATTCACTTGACCTGGGGCTAACCCCATCATGGAACCATACCATTTTTGGAATTTCTCATTAAATGCAAATTTAGTGGCTCTCTTTGGAGCCTCCATTAAGATTGGGGAAGAGATACCTTTATATAATTGTTTAGCACCTTCTTTCTTGACAATCTTATTCAAACAATCAAATAACCCACGATATGAATCGGGTCCCAAGGAACTTGTTTGTAATTGCATTCTAGTCTTCACCACATCTAATGGATACATCACCAATAATTCCGAGACACCAGCAATGGCCCCTGCTAAAAATTGATATCCGAATGGTAATGGTTCTCTAACTTTATTTTCTGTACTCATCTTGTTGTAGTGCTCCTCTGTGTCTGTGTTGTACCTGTTATGTGGCAATTGAGGAGTGGAGCATAAATACAACTTATACAAATTATACAACTTATACAACTTATACAAATTATATATAAACAAGGCACTACGTTTACCCTCTTGTTGCACTACAATATCTCCATATTGCTAAAATTGTTAGCCACTAGAAAGAAAAAAATTTAAATTAACTTGATATTGATTGCTGGGAACAGGCTATTGTCTCTGTGAGAGTCCCGTTTGGAACCGATGCTGACAATAGTATAGTGATAATACAATGATATCATTATCTAAGTCTCATACCGACCTCCACCGATTTCTTTGTTCTGTCTATTGAATCTATACAATATTCTTAGAAACTCTGTGAGAGACTCTGTGAGAAACTCTGTGAAACTCACTTTGAAAAATTTTCACGTCTATTATAGTGACTCACACAATAAGAATAAAAGACTGATCACACGTCCTGATAAGATAAGGAACTTATTGAGGAAGTGATGTGAGATAGGTAATGGGATCAGCGAAGGATGATCCGTGGAGATCTGTATCAGGGCCGGTCCGCCCTGTTATTTCTACCTTACTAGCTTATTTTTGGATTGCGATGAAATTACCTACTATACACATAGGCATATTGTATCTATCACGTCTAATGGTGAAACTGAAACAACATTCCATGTTAACCTTTTCCACGTTTTGTAATGTGCAAGTAGTCAATACTGCCTTTTGTCCCTTATCAAACGCGATGGATCCATATTTCTCCCAATAATTTACTGCACTCTCCTCATTCATTAATTCATATATGGCTAATTTACCATCACGTAAATCATCTACTGTATAACCTACAATCGAGGCAAATTCTTTGTTGGCTCTATATATCTCTCCAGTACGTCTCCAAAGACATGCGGGCATACTCATGGAGGTAAACACTCTGTCATAACTTAATAACATTCTCTCAAAGGCTTCCTCTACCAGAACAAGATCCACATCCTTTAATGATCTTGCAATGGATCGAAATGCGGGTCTAATAGAACTCAATGGTCTCAAAACACGTTTATGTGATTCCGGGGACATTGTCATATCCATATACTCTTGTAATCTTGTATACCCCTTACCATAATTATACGGTTTCAACAATCCTGCTTCGACTTTGGCATTGATAACTAGTTTTAATCTTTCTTCTGGTGTTATTTCAATGGCTGGATCAGCCGCCGTCATGAAAAATTGTTCTCTAGCTGTAGGTCTATCCTCATTCGAATCAGGGATAGTTCTATCATCTACTATTGGGTTTGTGGTCGTTGTTGGATCAGTCAATGGGATATCAGGTGGTTGTCCATTCCCCTGCGATAAGGCAACTAGTGGATCCTCTAAGATTGATAAGAATTCATTAATTGAACTAAATTCAGATCCAACATTCTCAGAGACAAAGGTCTGTGGAGGAAATAGTAAATTAATATTACTATTTGTATTGCTTGTATTATTAGTATTAGTATTATCATCTTGAGGTGATATTGGTGTTGTGGTACCACTACTTTCCATATCTTCTGATGTACATAAATGTGCAATTTCTCTCTTGATACATCTTGAACAAGGTCTTTCTTCATCACACACCACATGAGATCTTCTACAAAAGATACACGCTTTAGGTTTCTTCTTCTTACGTTGTTTGTTAACGGTATTGTTAAATGTGGTGGACATTTTGAGTTGGTTAGATCTATTTGGCTCATCAATACATTTCACTTCTCTATTAGCGTTTTTTTTAATAATTATGAATTTTAAAGATCTTTAAATTGTTGTTTGAGCCTTATTACGAGGGATAATCAAATAATGCCAAGAGATATAGACACAAAGACACAAGCGCAACATGTTTAGATCAATCTTACGGTCAAGATATGTCGTTGGTAGGTTTAATAATCCGATATTGAAACGTACTTCATTTATTAAACCAAGATTTTACAGTAAGTCAAATGGACAGATAGATATCTCGAAATTAAGTCGTGAAGATATAAGAAGATTAAGAGATTTTAGTATCAATGAAAAGCGTCGTTTTAAGAAACATACGATTGTTTACTATTTCTCTAGTATTGCCATTTTCTTTCTAGGGTTAACATATACTGCTGTGCCTTTATATAGAGCCATTTGTGCTAGAACTGGGTTTGGTGGGATTCCAATCACTGATAAACGTAAATTTACAGATGATAAATTGATTCCAGTGGAGACTGGGAAGCGTATTAAAGTAACATTTACCAGTGAAGTATCCCAGATCTTGCCATGGAAATTTGTACCACAACAAAGAGAAGTCTATGTGTTACCGGGTGAAACCGCATTATCATTTTATCAAGCTGAAAATAAATCAGATAAAGATATTATTGGTATGGCTACATATAGTATTACCCCTGGTGAAGCAGCACAATATTTTAATAAGATTCAATGTTTCTGTTTTGAAGAACAAAAATTAGCCGCAGGTGAAGAGATTGATATGCCAGTGTTTTTCTTTATTGATCCAGATTTTGCTAGTGATCCAGCAATGAGAAATATTGATGATATCATCTTGCATTATACATTTTTCAAGGCCCATTATGGTGATGGATCTGCTGTCTCTGAAGCTGCTGCTAAAGGTGAAGCTATTTCCAAAGAAGACACAGAGAAGATGTTGGCCAATGCAGAGTTGCTAAGTCCCAAGGTCGTTGATATCAGGGAGGCATAACCACATAGACCACATCCCCATCTGTCAAATATACATATTCTCTACTTGTAGATACAATTATTATACTTTTATTCATATTAAAAATAATATCGAGGACTGTTTTCAAAACACATCTGGACAGTCCCAAACCACTTCTGTCAACATTACCGTAACAGGTAATTTTTGATAAATTTAAACAGAAAAAAACGACGCAATTTTTTTTTGGCAGAATTTTGGAATTTTTCAAACCTTGGCAATGTTACTATGGCAATTAGTGATGAGATAGGATTGATATATTAATGAAATAGTGATTAAAGCTAACTTTCAAAGATCAACTGGAAGAACCTCGCTAGATATAATATAGACAATCAATACAAAATGTTTACCGATCAAGTCAAGAACTCTGCTTACCACTCCAGATTCCAAACTCCTTTCAGAAGAAGAAGACAAGGTAAGACCGATTACTACCAAAGAAAGAGATTAGTCGCTCAACACAAGGCTAAGTACTCTTCTCCAAAGTACAGATTAGTCGTTAGATTCACTAACAAGGACATTATCTGTCAAATCGTCTCCTCTACCATCACTGGTGACATTGTCTTAACCGCTGCTTACTCTCATGAATTACCAAGATACGGTATTACCCATGGTTTAACTAACTGGTCTGCTGCTTACGCCACTGGTTTATTAGTTGCCAGAAGAGCTTTACAAAAGTTAGGTTTAGATGAAACTTACCAAGGTGTTGAAGAAGTTGAAGGTGAATACGAATTAACTGAAGCTGTTGAAGATGGTCCAAGACCATTCAAGGTTTTCTTAGATATCGGTTTACAAAGAACTACTACCGGTGCTAGAGTTTTCGGTGCCTTAAAGGGTGCTTCCGATGGTGGTTTATACGTTCCACATTCTGAAAACAGATTCCCAGGTTGGGATTTCGAATCCGAAGAGTTAGATGCTGATTTATTAAGAAGTTACATTTTCGGTGGTCATGTTTCTGAATACATGGAAGAATTAGCTGATGATGATGAAGAAAGATTCTCTGAATTATTCAAGGGTTACTTAGCCGATGACATTGAAGCTGACTCTTTAGAAGACTTATACCAAGCTGCTCACGAAGCTATCAGAGCTGACCCAGCTTTCAAGCCAACTGAAAAGAAATTCACCAAGGAACAATACGCTGCTGAATCTAAGAAATTCAGACAAGTTAAATTAACTAAGGAAGAAAGAGCTGCTCGTGTTGCTGCCAAGATTGCTGCTTTAACCGCTGCTTCTGCTTAAATAATTTGATTAATTTGTCTCAAACATTTTTTCAAACCTATTTATACAAAAACCTTTCTAACTTACTTAATCTTAATATAAATCTATATATATCTATACTTCGATAAATATAATTTTTGAATAAACATATTATTAAGAGTTCTATACAAATAAAAGATTACTTGGTTGTGTTTTGACGTTTTATGTTACTCGAGGTTTTTATAAAATTTCCTTATTAGATCAACAATGAAATTTATCTTAAATTGAAAGTCTCTAAAATCGCGTTAAATAGTGCTATATATAGATAAATTATAGATTAATAGATAAAGACGCAGTATAACCCGTCCATCAAAGTAAGAGACTTAACATGTCTAGTGAAGGGTTTAAGAAAGGTCATAAAAGGAAAAATAGTCATTTATTTATGGAACAAGCTGCATCGGGATCTTTAATGACGTCTTATGATATTGAACTAGATAATATGGACAATACAGCACATGATTCAATACCGCCTCCATTGAATTCAAGGACTGTATCTATCGATAATATCCCCACATTGAATGATTTAGAGAATCAACCTGTCAATGGACCAACTGATGAGGAATTGAAAGTTTGGGAAATGAGATATTGGAATGAAAAATTCTCTCATAGTAGGAAAGGTTTATTTTACACCGTCCTGTTTGGTATAGTAATGCTTACCATAATCTTCTCGTATAATAGAATTGGTGGTGCTCCACAACACTTTCAATATAAGGACTATTCAACGAATCCAAATGGATTCACAATTGAAACAGTATTTAATGGTGAATTTGATACTGATCAAAAAACTTTCCATTTCATTACTCCTCCACAAACGTTGACTTCCTTTGATAAAGATCCAGGTCTTTATTTCACCACTGAGAAAGATGGAGAGGATAACACAGTAAGATTTATTGCCAAACAATTATATTCAAATGAGTTTCATAAGGATTTAGGTCCAAATAAATTTAACTACGATGGGGAAGATTATCTTGTCGATACTGTGAAGATCAGTTACAACTTGGACAAAATTATCTTTTCAACCAACTCAAGAAGCGAATTTAGACACTCGTCACATGCTCAATATTGGATTAAGGATGTTGCTACAGGCCAAATTAAACCATTGACTCCATTTAAGGATTCAAATGATTTAATTAACCTATCATATGCTTATTTCTCTCCAAATTACAACTTTGTTTACTTCAATTACAAGAATAATATTTATTTAAAACCATTACAAGACGATACACCTGCCATCCAAATTACTTTTGACACTGATGAAAATATCCTAAATGGTAAGACAGATTGGATTTATGAAGAAGAAGTCCTTGCCGATGATAAAGCTTTATGGTGGTCGCCGGACGATACTAAGTTTGTATTTGCTCAATTCAATGAAAAGGATGTCCCAACTTATGATTTCCCAACATACACTGGGAAGAACCAATATAATCCAATTGAAAAGATTAAATATCCAAAGCCAGGTAATCCTAACCCATCTGTGCAACTATTTATGTTTGATTTGTCTAAAGGTGTCATGACAAGTGTTCCAACTTTAACTAATGATGAATTTATCTTATATGATTTGCAATGGATTAATGATGAAAACTTCTTATTTAAGATTACCGATAGATACTCAGAAGAATTGAAAGTTATTCGTCATGATTCTACAAAAGCTGAAAGCACTTTTGTTAGATCAATTGATACAAGTAAATTTAATGGCTGGATAGAAAAAGCTAAAAGATTGGTTCCTGTTTTACCAAATAAACGTCAAAATAGATTAGATTATGGTTATTTAGATATTCATGAAGATAAAGATGGGTTCAATCATCTTTTCTATTATCCAACTATTGACACCGTAGATGGTATTCAATTAACATTTGGTAAATGGGAAGTCACAGACTCTGGTGTTGTTGGTATTGGTTATGAAGATAATATTGTCTATTTTACTGCAAATAAGGTTTCTAATATGGGTCAACATCTTTACGCAGTCCATTTAAATAAAAATAATAATAAAGAAGATGATTTGGTTACTATGCAAGACCCAAATAATGCAGACGTTTATTACGATTTTGAATTGAGTTCTAGTACTAGATATGCTGTTCTAAAGAGACAAGGTCCAATTTATCCCGAAGCTTGGGTTGGCGCATTGAGTGATTTATTTTCTATGGATCAAAAAGAATTATACACAAGTGAAAGAATTATTACACTAATTAATACAGAAAGGACTAGGATGGCTATTGCCAAATATGATTTCCCAGTGACAAGTTATAAATCAATGGTCTTAGAGGATGGTGTAGAAATTAATTATAAAGAGATCAAACCTATTCATATTGATCCCAAGATAAAATATCCACTATTAGTAAATGTCTATGGTGGTCCAGGCTCAATCACATACACTAAGAAATCTTCCATTCTTCTTGAAGAATCTGTTGTATCTGGTTTGAATGCGATTGTATTACAAATTGAACCAAGAGGTACAGGTGGTAAAGGTTGGTCATTTAAACAATGGGCTACAGGTAAGTTGGGTTATTGGGAACCAAGAGACGTTGCAGCAGTGACACAAAGATTCATCAAAGATAATAAAGGTATTATTAACGAAGATCGTGTTGCTATTTGGGGGTGGTCCTATGGTGGTTTTACCACTTTAAAGACAGTTGAATTTGATGGTGGTGATATATTCAAGTATGCTGTTGCCGTGGCTCCCGTGACTAATTGGAAATATTATGATTCTATTTACACTGAAAGATATATGGGGTCCATGAAAGAAAACCAAGATGGTTATAACCATGTGTCTCTAATTAACAATGTGGAACCATTTAAGAATCTGGATAGATTTATGATAATACATGGTACTGCTGATGATAATGTACACATTCAAAACACATATGATTTTGTAGATGAACTAACATTGCACAATGTAAGAAACTATGAAATGGAAATCTTCCCAGATTCAGACCATGCCATTAAATTTCATAATGCCCAAAAGATTATTTTCGAAAGATTATTCCATTGGTTTGAAGATGCATTCAGTGGTAAATTCACAAACACAAACACTATATAAACAGAAAAAGTAAAATTGTTGCCCAAAAATGGCAAGGTTATGACAGGTACACTGCATTAATTAATAAATTATCTAGAAATATAATATAATATTGTAACATTTATTCTTATATTATCTGTTGTATTTACCCTTTTTCCCCTTTGGGACCGGTCTTTTTCGAGTTTATTACTGTCAAAAAGTGTCACAAAACCCAATTTAAAAAATCACAAAAATAGTAAAGTTGTATAAAAAGAAATATTGTTTTAAAGACATTTCCTCTTTCTTTTGAACCACTTTATTTCAATTTATTCTGTATTTTATTTACAGTTTAAAAAGACTATTCGTCATAGAATACATTATATAACTATCAAATATGTGGAAGCAAGTAACTTTAACCATTTTAACTACCTCTTATTTAGTTTCAGGTCAAGAATTGAAAGTTTATTTTAGTGAAGAAGAAATCCAAACTGAAGGTATTGAAGAAGGTCAAAACTCAAGATTATTAACTGTTAGATTAGATAAAGAATCATTACAACCTGGTGTTATGGAAAGATTAAGTAAGACTTCTAATATTATTTTTGCCGATTTCCCTGGTTTACCTGAATTTGTGAATGCAAAAGAATACGAAGATATTTTAAACTCATTGTACAATGGTAAAGAAGACCAAGATAATTCACAAGCAAATCAAAGTGTTATTGAAGGTTCTACTAATTCGATAGATGAAAAAGATAAAGAAGAAAGACACATTGAAATTATTGAAGAAGAACCAAAGCGAGAAAATAAAGAAGATTATGCTAAAGACACTTTAAAGGAGGATCACAAAGAAGAAATGGAAAAAAAGAAAGAAGATAATTTAAAGCATAGTGAAGAGAATCAAAATAAAGATTATGATGATATTGACTATAAACATGGTGACGATAAAGAAAATTATGGAGATAAAGAAATGAAAGAACATGATGATAAAAAGACAGATTATGACCAAGAAGATAAAGAACATGAAAAGAGTAAAGAGGGTAATAACAATAAGAAGGAAGAATACGAAGATAAGGAACATAAAAATGAAGATAATAAGGAGGAAGAACATGAAGATAAAGATCATACAAATGAAGATAATAAGGAGGAAGAATATGAAGATAATGAAGACCATAAGAAAAATAAACACAAAAATATAGTTACTTCATATACTCTCTCCTGTGAAAGTAACTCCACAGAAACTGGTAGTGTTTACAAAGAAAAGAAAATTTCAAGTTCAAATATCTCTAGTTTTTCAACAAAGACTAAGTCTGGTGTTAAAACTTCAAAGACTGCAATTGCTAGAAAACAAAATTCAACCATATTCAATGCCACAAATATTACTAACATTATCATCGAAGAAGAAAACAATTCTTTCAATTTATCACCAGCAGCCCTTCCATTGGCATTATTAGTTGCAACTGTTACTTTCATGTTATCTTTTTAAGCAACTTGTCACTGCTAAACTATTTGTTTTTATTTTATCTGTTTTTTTTATTCAATTTTTTTGTACTAGTTTTATAATTATATGTTTCTGTTTTAAATTTAAGTTGTTCATGTTCCAACTATTGTTGTTTCTCAATCAAATAAGAATCTATCCAAACCCTCTTGTCCTAAAGGTTTGGAGACACTTTATAGGTTTAATTGTATGTGTAGATCACGTGCGCCTTTAAATTTCGCGTTTTGGCATTAAAATCCTTTGAAGTGGAATAATTTTCAATTTCAATAAAATCTATCAACAAAAAGTCTACATATTAAATATTAAGACAGTGTTGCAATTAAGGACCCCGCCCCAGACACGCGATACTGAAAATGGTTGCCGTATGTATTGGAATAATTTTATTTGCATGGTTATGTTTCTTATTAGAAATAACGGCCCTTTGAGAAAGATTAATTACTAACAAATATCTTAAAATCGACTATTTTTTTGTATCATCATGATAAACTTAAATCTTTGATTATTTTTGTTTTAGCTAAAGACTGTAAAGAGAACCGTACGTATAAAGACCAAGCAACATATTCAACCTGATGTCCCACCTGTAGAAGGTTTCCCAGTGCGTCAATGGTCTATAGAACTTGTATTATTAGATGAAGAAAACAAAGAAATTCCAGCAACTATTTTTGAAAAAGTAGTCTATCATTTACATCCAACTTTTGCTAATCCTAATAGAACTGTTAATGATCCACCATTTATGATTCAAGAACAAGGGTGGGGTGGATTCCCATTGGATATCAGTGTGTTCTTCCTAGAGAAAGCTGGTGAAAGAAAGATTCCACATGATTTAAATTTCTTACAAGAAGAATATCAAGTGGATCATGTTATTCAAGTGCCAACTAATAAACCTTTATTATTAGCAGAATTAGAAAAGAGTGGTAGTATAGAGATTACTGCTGACAGTGGTTCTACTACTGCTGGTACTGCTGGTACTAAGAGAAAGACTTCTTTTGGTAATGGTGCTGAACCAAAACCAAAGAAGGCTAAGACTGGTACTGCTTCTACTATAAAGGGTAATATTGATTTAGAGAAATTAGCCCTTGGTATGACTAAATTAAATGAAGATGATCTTGTTGGTGTGGTACAAATGATTTCTGATAATAGTACACCTGAAATGAATGTTACTAATAATGTAGAAGAAGGTGAATTCATTATTGATTTATATAGTTTACCAGATGGGTTATTAAAATCTCTTTGGGATTATGTTAAGAAAAATACTGAATGATTTAGAACGATAAAATTACTATGCATATTTGTACTATAAACACAAACAACATATATGTACCTTGTAAAAAGTATATAAATGTAAAATTAAACATCAAAAAAAAAAAATGAATATAATAACGTCCATAAATATGTAATATGTATGATGTTTTAATGAAACATTTTTAAAAGAATTAAAATTCATATGAGGTAAAGTATTTAAAGTTTAGGTAAATACACATATAGAGTTATTTATAATACAAGATGAGTTGTCAAAATATTAACAAAGATTGACCACTCTGGTGTTATGAGAGGTAGAGAGATGGGGAAAAGGAATATGATAATATCACATAGAGGTTTCAAGATTTGGATCAAACCCTGGAGTTTCAGCGTTATTAGATCCAAATAAATCACCATTAGGTTCTTGAGATTCAGTGTTTTGTCTTGAGGTTTCATTTTCATCATTATTTTGTTGAGTTGAGGCGGCATCAGTAGTGACGGATGGAGTATGATCAGCAGACAGCGTACTATTAACTGCATCATTAGCACTAGATGATGGACTTGTTGGATTATTACTATTGTTAGCAGAAGTGGTGGTGTTGGCGGTGGTACCGGCAGTGGGGGGAGTGTTGTCAGTAGTAGCAGTAGCAGTAGCAGCAGCAGCAGCAGCAGCAGCAGCAGTAGCGGCTTGTGCAGCAGAATCCACTTGAGCAGCCGCAGCAGCTTGTGCAGCGGCTAGAGCAGCATTTTTCTTCTTACCTCTAGTATGTTTATCTAGAGTACCAGTAACTTTCATTAAATATGGTGGTAATGGTTTACCAGATTTTAAATATTGTAATTTCCAATTTCTAGCCTTGTCCTTTAATTGAACTTGTGTTCTATTTTTCAAATCTTCAGAAATTTTACCACCTGGACCATACATATCAAGAATTTTGGACCATGATGATCCAACTTCTTTTAAACCTGCTATTAAAGCATCTTCTTCATGTTTTGACCATGTTCTCTTTGCTTTAATCTTTTTAATACGTTGACCAGATGCGGCAACAGCGGCATTAACAATATATTGTGTCATTCTTGAATTAGCAGCATTAACATCTGTAGTGGTAGATTTTTCAGTAGAATTAATACCAGTTGAATTGGAAGTCAAAAGATCTGGTGAACCTTGACTTGAACCTCTTTCATTACTGACATTACCATTCATTGTGGTAGTAGATCTATTCGTATCATTTACTGTTGTTAGATTAGTGCTTTCATTATTAGTTCTATTTAATGGATCATATTGATTGTTATCATTATAATGTGATGATACAGCCCCGGATGCCGTCATAATTTGTTGATCAAATTCTTTGGCATCAAAACAATATAATGGAGATTTACCACGACCCTTTCTACCCCAAATGATAAGTCCCATATTTTTATTACAATAATCTAATAATTCTTTAATAAAATGATTCCAATCATAACTTGAAATTAATTCATTTAAATTATGAAATTGTAATAAATTTTCACGTCTACGATCACATCTTTCTACAAAATCACGTTCTGAGGGGGTCATTGTTGCATTTGTCGCAGTAGTACCATTCCCCAGTCTTCTTTCAATTAATTGATCAGCTAAATCTGTGGGGAAAATTTCATCTAATAAAGATTCTAATTTATCCTTTGGAATGGATCCATTTTCATCTTCAAATTCTTTTAAACCGGCAATTAATGCTTGAGTCTTTAAATCTAAATATAAGATTGCTTGTGATTTTAAAAATTTACCATTTTGATCACTTGTACTTGTCCCAGTGAACAATGTATTTGGACAAAATATATCTAAGAAAGTATTTTGTAAAAGATCAAACCCATAATTAAAACAATACAATGTGGTTAAGATAAAAGTTAAAAGATTAGCCTTCCTTATCACGGTGATGATATAAGCCTCATGACCTCTTAATAACATTGGAGGAGGCGCATTGGGGAACCATAGCCCCGGTGCCACATCATGAACGTTTAATAATGGAGATCTAGCATTATAAATGATTCTAACTTGTTTAAATAATTGTAATAGGACTTGAAACGTTTCAGTTTCCCCCGAGGCTAAAAAATTTGAATCATCAGTAAAGATTGCTAATAAATGGGGGGCATTTGAATTAAAAATTAGGAATCTTAATAATTGTGTTGAGATATTATCTAATAAACATAATGATGAGATTGTTATTCTTGTCTTTAATGGTAATGATTGAATAATATTATTGAATCTATTCAATGAATCAGAATTATTAAAGACATCAGAGTTTAAATCTGTCCGTAACATTGTCGTATCCACATTTAAATTTGAGGACATCTCGTTCGATATTGATGGTTTTGTTGTTATAGTTTTTTGATTTGCAAAGTAGTAAACCTTTGTTTATTGCTTAAGTTTTAATATATAAAATTTCAGGTTTGTAAAATTTTAGTTAGGGCTTATTGCCGGGCAACAAAAAAGATAATAGAAAGATATAAAGAGATATTATTGATACAAATGATTAATACAGACAGATTAGATAGAATACATATATTGTAAAAAAAGTGGTAAAATAATAATAATAAGCTAGAAGAGGGGGGGGGGGAAAGAGAAATAAAAAAAAAATATTAGAATATTAAAAGAAACCAAACTTAAGCAGCAGAGACGAAAGTTTTACCCTTTTTCAAGATCTTGACTAAACCAGAAGGACCCTTTGGTTGTGATAAATAACCGTCATCAACTGCTTTTTTAACAGTTTTATTAAAATTAGAATCAAAATTTGTTGGTTCTTTACCACCATTTTTCTTTAAATATTCACCTTTAACATATTTTTTCAAAGCGATACGAGAGGAACCTTTACCTTGATTTAATGAGTCGACACCTTGAATGACCATGACTTTATAAGTTGGGGTAGAAGAGGTAGCATGAGCAGTCTTAGTGACTTTCTTAACAGATTTCTTAACTGGAGCTGGAGCAACAGTCTTCTTAACGACTTTCTTAGCTGGGGTGGAAACTTTCTTGACAGAAGGAGATGGAGAGGTAGATTTCTTGACTAGTTTAAGAGTACCTGAGGGCCCCTTTGGCTGTTCAAAAAAGCCATCAGTGACACCTTTCTTAATGGCCAAGTTGAAAAAATGGTCAAAATTATTATTTTTAGCAATTGATGGGTTATTTTCTTTTAAATGCTTTTTCAAAGCGATACGAGAGACACCCTTTCTCCCACCTTTCAATTCTGTAAGAGCTTCGGTGATATACTCTTTATAAGATTTTGAAGAATTAGAAGGGGTTGGAGATGATTTCTTTGTTGTTGCAGGTTGTTTTGGTTTAGAAGTTGCGGGGGTCTTGGTAGACTTCTTTTGTGATTTGTAGACTTTCTTGGCGGCCATGGTTGACGTGTGATTGATTTGTGCTTTGTTTGAGTTGTGTGTATGTAAAGAGAGAGAGAAAAGTAGTTGTTGTTTGTTTGTTTATCTCATTTCATTATTTATTTTATTTATTTTATTTGTTTGTTTATTTGCAAATTGCAAACTTGGTTGGAACGCGAAAAGAGAGGGAGTGTGGTGTGTGGGTCTGGGAGGCTTACCGCTTAAATTCAGTTTTGCAGTCTGAGCTTGCCGAGATTGCGTTGTGTTACGTTGAGAGTGGTATCTTGGGTGTGGTGTGGTATATGATAGTGCAGTATAGCGTGTTGGGAACAGGCTATCGAGAGCAGACTATCGAGAGCAGACTATCGTCTAGCGGTAGTGTATGCAGTATTGTTATAGTGTAGTGTAGTGTAGTGTAGTGTAGTATATAGAAAGCGTGATATAGGGTAAAACTCACAGTATAATATATCTAAGTTCAAATCAGTTTAGTAAGGATGAATCGTGTATTTTGTGTTATAATACAGCTATATATATAATATGTATATATATATAAATATACTATGATTTGTATGTGCTAGGTGTATATATGTATGTTACAATAGAAAGATTAATAGAATGATTAATCTCTCTTTTCTAATGGATTGTATCTTAGGAATTTTTCAATTAAATCCACATGAGTTAAAATCATTCTTCTACAACAGTATCTTTTTAACCCCAATTTAGTTAAAGCAGTACCTTCATCTAATTCATCTTCTTGTAACATATTCAAATAACTTTCCCATTTGTCACCAACAACTTTACCACAGGAAAAACATCTAACAGGAACAATCATCGCTGCTTATATTATATTATACTATATTATATTTATCTTATCGAGATATCGATCCACTAAGATATATAACATTGTTAATATCACTTAACTACTTATTAATATTTCATTTCAATGCTTTTTCTTTTAAAATTTTCAAATATTTCTCTTTATTATGGCAGAAACAGGGTAACTTACCATATTCACTATACAGAAAATTTTTCAAATGATAAAGAAATTAAAGATTTTGGGCATCGCAAATTTTTGATTATAGTGATATATTAATATATAGATATATACAATCTTATCACTATTTCGAATATACAACCAGTACATATATATATATATATCAACCACAGAGTGTGTAATGGCTGAAGTACAGAATTATAATATTTCTGTCGTATCTGGTGGGAAACCAGTGCTCCCACGTATTGCAGATGGGATTACTTATGGTAATACAATCTCAAATAATAAAAATATATCAATTTTAACTCATGATCAATTACATTATATTGTACCATTCAATACACAATTAAAAGTTTATTCCTTGGAAACAAGACAATGTGTAAAGACAATCAAATTCGCTAATAATAACATTTTAACTAAAATTTTATTATCTGACAAGAACGTTTTCATCGTGGATATCTTATTAAATGATATTACTACAACAAATCACATCGAGGAGAAACTTATCACTGTGATCACTAATAATGGGTATGCTATTGTACTTAAATACAAGGGGAAATTACAAGAGACACCAAAAGTGGTCAAATTAACTGGGTTACAATCTACTGAAAATGTAATTAAATTGTTTCATTCTATCGAATTAAATCAATTTAAATTATTAACCACTCAATTAAATAATAAGACTTCTTCATATCATTATAAATTATATTCTGTTGATTTCAATACTACAAAATTAGACTCTTGTAAAGATTGGAATAATGTTATGTTAATTAATTGGTCAAATGATAATACTACATTATCAATTTTACATAATAAACAGGGTAAACAATTTACAATTTCTTCAATCTTTGATGATCAAGGTGAATTTAATGTCGAGATTCCATTCACTTCTGTGTTTAATGATAAACATATGACTATGTCTATGAAAGATAGTAGTAATACTGGTAATACTCAAGCAAACCAACAAACTATTAATAAATTTGTTACTTCATTGGCTATTGATAATTCAAGAACTCAATTAGCCATCGGGTTCGCCTCCGGGGTTATTACTATGGTCTCTATTCATGATAATATCGATTTACAACATTTAGACTTAAGATATTTGAAATGGCATATTGATTCAGTACTTTCTTTAACTTTTAATCATGATGGTTCATATTTAATCTCTGGTGGGTGGGAAAAAGTTTTGAATTTTTGGCAATTATCTACAAATCAACAACAATTCTTGCCACGTTTAAATGGTATTGTCATTGATTCACAAGTTGTCGATCCACAGGGGAAATTTTATTCAATTACTTTACAATTAACTGAAAATAATTCAAATAATGATTATCAAATCTTACTCTTAAACTCAATTGATTTGACTTCAAAGATCTCAATCATGGGTCCAATGCCAATCTTTCAACAACAATTATCTAATGTCATTGTTCCAACTTCAACACAAAATTTAAATTCTTCAAATGTTTCCACAATTAAGAAACATCTTAAAAAATTGACTAAGATTGCCAAGACCTCAAGTTCTTCTGCTTCAGTTAATTTCACCACACCAATTGAAATTCATCCAACAACAAAACAATTATATATCCCACACGGTCAATCATTACAAAGATTTGATTTTTATAAAAATGAATCAACAAATCTACAATTCTTAACTGATGGGGTACAAATGCATATGGGTAAAGTTAGAAATGAATTGAAAACAATTATGGACCCACAAGTGAAAATCTTAAAGATTACATCAGATGGGAAATGGTTAATCACTTATGAAATTGAATATCCACCAAAGGATATTCTTTCATCAAATGATTTAATTTACGTATTGAAATTTTGGTCACAACGTACTGATAATAACAATAACAATAATAATAAAGATGGTGCTTGGGAATTAAAGACAAAAGTAATGAATCCACATGGCAATAATGTACCAATTGTCACCATGATTACTGGTCATAATGATAATACATTATTAACTGCTGATAATAATGGTGGTATTAAATATTGGAAATTTGATCAATATGAAAATAATTGGTGTTTAAAGAAAATTCTTGTATCAAATTTTAATCATTTCAATAATTCTGTTGCATTACAATGGTCATTAGATGAATCCTTAATTTTCCATGCATTTGATGATAAATTACAAATTATTGATTTCGAGACATTTAAATTATGGACTCCACCTGCTGAATCACAAATTACTAATGAATTTAGTATGGATTCACAAATTCAATGTTTACAATTAATTAATGAATCTAATTTAATTATTGTCACCATGACTGGATTATTAGTTCTTGATTTATTATTAGGGAAAATTATTAATGGATTTGATTTATATCCTTATGTTAATGAAAATTTTAAGAATGGTCATTTAAATAGATTAATCTCCTGTGATGAAAAGAATGGTAAGATTGCTTTAGTTATTAATCAACGTGAAGATTCTGATAAAACCACCAAGATTAAATTTAAATCGCATGTGTTAGTGTTTAACTCTAATTTAACACATCAGTTAGGTAACTTTACTCATGATCAATATATTGCTTGGATTGGTTGGAATCATGATACTGATTTCTTCTTTATTGATGTTGATTCTAAATTAGGTATAGTCTCAACCACAATGAATACAGAAATTGCTGATGAAGTGAATAAAGAAGGTATCTTAGATGGATTATCTCTTGGAATGGATGTCACCACAACAAACAATAATAACCCAACTTCACATACCGATTACTTGGATGAACTTCGAAAATTAGCCGCTAGTAAACAAAAACCATTAGAACAACAAGACAATTCCACAAAGAATAACAATAACGATGATGAAGATGACGATTTGACTTCTGAAATAATAAATGGTGAAAGAAACACTTCTACTATTAACATGAACAGTTTCTCAAACATGTTTGAAAACATTCAAAACGTGTCAATGTCTACATTATTCGACAATGTCATAAAGACATTAAATTAGTGTCATTTACAGGCGGTTTAACCTGGAGAGAAACACCCATTTATTTTTGTACCATATTAACAGAACTCTTTTCCGCGCTACGCCACCTTGTCCCTATATACAGAACAACATATACAACTAATTAATAAACAATTACGTTAATTGCATGTCATATAGACCTTTGAAAATATCATTTGAAGTAATTAATATCTTAATTAAATATTGTATATTACACTATTCAAATGTCCATATTTACTGACACCCGTCGCAAGTGACTTGGCGCGACGCTAAAAAAATCCAAACATTTAAAAATCACTTTAAATTCAAGAAAGAATAAGAAACTACCTTACACATATGATAGCCTTTATAAGCCGCTAATTCAGTGATAAACTCATATTTGAGCTATAATATTATTATCAAATTAACCTGGTAAGCTTGTTTTATAACTGTTGACCAATTTTTAGCTATTGAAAGCGATATTTTACAATAAAACAAAAATACTATTATAATAATATACTGAAAAAGATCAATAAGATTATAGAGTTCCAGAAATAAATTCATAAAAAAAATTAAAAAATGTCTCAAGATCAAGTTATAATATCTTTATTAGATACTGATATGTATAAAATTACTATGCATGCTGCAGTGGTCAAAAATTTCCCAGATGCAAAAGTTACCTATAAATATACAAATAGATCTAGTCAATTAAGTTTTAATCAAGGTGCTATTGACTGGTTACGTAATCAAATTATGCTATTAGGGAATTTAACCATTACAACTGAAGAAGTGGAATATTTACAAAGGGAGATACCATATTTACCACAACAATATTTTGATTATATTAAGACAGACGCTGTTAAATTACATCCAGAACAACAAATTGATTTTACCGTGGAATCCCTTGGTTCTAATAATGAATTTGGTGAAGAAAGATTTAATATCCACTTATTAGTTCATGGGTTATGGAAAGACACTATCTTATATGAAATTCCATTATTAGCATTGATCTCAGAAGCGTATTTCAAGTTTGTTGATATTGACTGGACTTATGACGGTCAATTAGAACAAGCTAAACAAAAGGCCCAAGAAATGTTTGCTCATGGGTTAGTGTTTAGTGAATTTGGGTCCAGACGTCGTAGATCATATCACACTCAAGATTTAGTCATGCAAGGTATTATGGAAGCTGTTAGAGAAAATCCAGAGAAAAATTCAAAATTGTTCTTAGGGTCTTCTAATGTCTTATTTGCCAAGAGATTTGGCGTGAAACCGATTGGTACCGTCGCTCATGAATGGTTTATGGGTATTGCCTCTATTACACAAGATTATGTCAATGCTAATAAGAGAGCCATGGATTATTGGATTGATACATTTGGTGGTGAACATGCTGGGTTAGCTCTAACTGATACATTTGGTACTGATAACTATTTAAAATCTTTTAAACCCCCATATTCCGATTATTATGTGGGTGTGAGACAAGATTCTGGTGATCCAACTAAATATACTGAAAAGATTGCTCATCATTATCATGATGTGCTAGGTTTACCTAAATTTAGTAAATCTGTTTGTTTCTCAGATTCTTTGAACGTCCCAAAGGCTATTGAATATGCTAAAGTTGCTCATGATAACGGTATGTTGGTCTCCTTTGGTATTGGTACCAATTTAACTAATGATTTCAGATTGAATTCTAATCCAAGTGTAAAGAGTGAACCATTAAATATTGTCATTAAACTATTAGATGTCAATGGTAATCCAGCTATTAAGATTTCAGACAATTTAGGTAAAAATATGGGTGATCAAGCCACTGTGGATAGAGTAAAACAAGAATTAGGTTATGTGGAACGTTCTTGGAGTGGTGATAATGAAGCTCACCGTTGGACTTAATCATGATTTCTATTTTTTTGCATATTATAATACTCAATCCGATAAACAATTTTTTTTTTCTTACTTTATGTTTCAATCCCTTTCTTTATAATGAACAGTAAAGATGTTCTATATATGTATATAGTATATAAGTAAATTCTAGCAATTGATAACTAATTTGTGTTTCCCCAATTGATCTGGTGGAAGGTATGTTTTCATCTACTTTCCAGATCGCCTTATAGCTGTGTGGCTCTGCTGAAAGATCTTTTAGAGGGAGTAAGCAGAAAAAAAATTGAAAAATATATAGTGCAAAAAATTTAAATGAAATTGTTGATGAGGGAGGATCCACTTGGATAAAGTAACCTTTTTAATAGATAAACACAACTAGAAACTCGATAATTATTGTGCAAATACATGTGTAAACTATTAAATTTGACCAATACAATTGACCAATAATCACAAATTTTTAAATCAAAACCATATTACATACTAAAACAATTCATTTTTAAAGATACTCGGTGATACCCTAGCTACAGAAAAAGACTACAACTCAATATATATATATTAAAATTTAGAATAATATAACCATGTCATCTGTAAATGCTCATCTGACAGAGCAAAATATTATCCAGATTTTGGAACAAGCCAGTAATCCTCAACATGCGGGTTCTGAAGTGCAAAGATTAGCTGAACAACAATTGAAGGCATGGGAAGTACAGCCTGGTTTCCATTACCTGTTACAATCGATCTATTTAGACTTATCCAACCCTCTACAGGTGAGGTGGTTGGCCGTCATTCAATTTAAAAATGGTGTGGACAAGTACTGGAGGTCTAGTAGAATTAATGCCATTAAGAAAGACGAAAAGGCATCAATTAGAGCCAGACTATTCGATTTAATTGATGAACAAAATAATCAATTATGTATACAAAATGCTCAAGCTGCATCGAAGATTTCACGATTAGATTTCCCAGCTGAATGGCCAAATTTATTCGAACAATTAGAAAAATTATTAGAAAATGATCATATTAGAAAGGATCATATTAAAGTTTTTAATATCTTAACTCATATCAATCAAATAATTAAAATATTAGGGACCGCAAGAATTGGTAGATGTAAACCTGCTATGCAAAGCAAAGTTCCATTGATTTTCCCATTAATTGTAAGAGTTTATTTAAATAACTTTGAAGAATATATTCAAAATGGTCATACTGCTTCAGTAGACTTGGACAAATTACAAGTTTCTTATCTGGCTTTAAAAGTGATAAGAAGAATTGTTACTGAAGGTTATGAAAGACCTGAAAGAGATGAATCTGTATGTGAATTTTTAAAATTATCTGTCACTCATTTACAAAATTTAATATCTCAACAAGAACAATTAGGCAAATATGACGTTTATGAAAAATTTATTAAATGTTATGGTAAATTATACTACACTTTAGTCACAGAACAACCAACTACTTTTATCTTACTTCCATGTTCTACCCAAGTTTTGATTACATACACTAAATTATTATTTGAAAAGGCCTCAACTGTTTATAATGAAAATTCTGACGTTACAGGGGATTTTTGGGAACATGTTGCCATTAGAGGATTTCTTTTATTGAAAAGAGTTATTAATTTTGTCAAGAAGAAGGGGGCAATCACTTTAAAGGCAAGAAATGATAAAAAAAGTATTGATTTATCTATACAAAAGATTAACACTGAATTTTTAAATGAAAACTTAGTGAAGCAATTAGTTGATATTCTTGTTGATTGGTATTTAAAACTAAGACCAGCCGAATTAGAAAGTTGGTTCTGTGATCCCGAAGAATGGATGAATGAACAAATGGTAACAAGTTATGAATACCAAATTAGACCATGTGCTGAAAATTTCTTCCAAGACTTAATTAATTCTTTCCCAGATTTATTAGTTCCATACTTACTAAATAAGATTGAAAATGAAGCTTCAAATTTGACCAGTTCTTTAGATGATTTCTTAAAGAAGGATGCTATTTATGCTAGTTTCCAATTAAGTGCATCTGCCGTTGGTGAAATGGTTGATTTTGACAGATTACTTGTTGATGTGTTTTTACCAGAAGCCACTAATACTAACACACCAGCTGATCAATTAAAAATTATTAGAAGAAGAGTATCCTTGATTATTAATGAATGGTGTACTGTGAAAAGTTCTGAAAAGAATAAATCATTATGCTATAAATTTTTCAGTGAATTATTGATGGCTGATGATGATAAAGTTGTTACATTATCTGCAGTTCAATCCTTAAGAACAATGATTGATGATTGGAATTTTGACAAAGATGTTTTCCAACCATATTTAATTAACATTACTACTATTCTTCTAAGAAAAGTTTTACCTTCAGTGTCCTTAACTGAAACAAGATTATATGTTTTGAACACTTTAAGTGATATTATTATACAAACAAAACCATTAATCAGTCAAGACTTATTAGTGGAGGTATTACAAATTGTTCCTAAATTATGGGAAATTTCAAATAATAATCCATCAGAATCAATCTTGTCCAATGCTTTATTAAGATTGTTAAGACATTTAGTTTCATCTTTGGGACCAAAATCATTCTTAACATGGGAAATTGCCTTACCAATTGTATCATTAGCATGTGATCCATCTACAAGTCATTATGCATTACTAAACGAAGATGGGTTTGAATTATGGGGATCACTTTTACAAAATTATTCCACAAAAGAATGTCCATTCGATAATAAATTTAAGGAGCTATTACCCTTCTTAGAATATGGTGTCGAAACTAGAACTGAGATTTTACCTACATTATTAGAAATTGTTAAAAGTTATTCATTGATTTTAAGTCAAACTGATTTTTTCGGACTTCCTACATTTGGTAAAATTTTCAGTAACCTTTCATCTAATTTGTTAAAATTGAGAGAAGATTCCTTCCAATTAATCTTAGATGCATGGGAAATTTTACTACTTTCTAATGAAGCCAATTATGAAACTATCTTGGTCCCAAATTTCTATCAAACAGGTATTTTAGATTCAATCTTTGAAGCTATTTTCAGAGAAGAATCGTTATCAACATATCAATGTGGTCAACTTTTGCAAATTATTGCCAGATTAAGTTATGTGAATCCAAATGCATTAATTGAATATTTATCAACTTATTATAATCAATTACCAACATCACAAGAAAATATGCAATTACCTGCTACATCAAGAAGAATTGTATACAAGGATTACTCATTTGATATGGTAGTTGAGAAATTCCTTGAAGTTTGGATTGTTTGTTTTAAAGATATATATGATCCAAAATTTAAAAAATTGCATGTCCTGGGTATTTCAAGTTTATTAAGAACAAAATTACCTGTGGTATTGAACAATTTTGCTTCTATCGTATCACTTTGGATTGATATTATGGAAGAAATTAATGAAAATAATGATGGTGATTGTGAAAAATATCATTTGAATGATATTGTTACTGAACAATCAATTGCATTTTTTCCATTAACTTCAGAACAATTCAGACAACATGAATTATTTAAAAACAATGATCCTGTTCATAATATTAGCTTGAAAGATTTTATTCAACAAACCATGTTATTTATGGAAGAATACCTTGGTGTAGATGGATATAGAGAGCTATTAGGTAGACTAAATCCACCATTATTAGAAAATCTTCAACTATTCCTTTCCATTCGTTCATCTGCCTGAACCAAAACTACATCAAACATTTTGAATTACTTTATAATATTAAATAATGTATAATAATAATACAAGCATAACTTATTTTCAAAAAATTGTTAAGCAATAAATTGAGCTGTCTTTGGAGTGTCGTGGTTGTCCACCCAACATTTTCAAAAAAAAAATTATAACAACTCTCGTTTAGATAACTTAGATTTGTTAATTGCTATACTCTTGATTAATGAGAGACACCAAAATGGTATGACTTCCGGAAAAATCATACCAAAATTATCTCAGCAGGGGTTTCCGACGTTTTCACTTCCGTCTTAGACCCGCCGAATCTCCTGTCAATATATTAACACAAATTAGACAAGATTTAGGAATCAATAAAATATGTGAGCTTTTCTAGAAAATACTGTTGAGTAAGGTTCAAAAATGACAAGTTTGTTAGTATGTTTATCAATAAATTATGCTTTTAGTCAGAGAACCGTATGATAATTTCCATTGTAATCTAAAATAGTATTGTTATTGAGTTAACAAAGTATCAAACATCCTTTTTAGGCATTATGCTCCTTGCTATGACTTTATTACTCTCGTTTGCTTACGTGTGAATTTTTTGGTATCTTTTCTTTTTAACAAGTTTGCACTAAAATGGGTTAATTACTATTGTTTTCCTGTGGCTTACTCAGGAATAAGAACTTTGATCACCGTCCGAAGTAGATGAGACCTTTCCGTGCAAATTATTACGTGGAATAGAGATTTGAAAAGCAAATTTGGCAATAAATTTGATTTCCGCTTTATGAAAAACTTTTTCCGCTTACAGATCCCCTTATTTTTATTGTTTTTTTGCAGCGAAAAAAAGAAAAGTGGTGCAGAACTCTATTGTTTTCCACTTGAAATCTCAGTGGTCTCTCCAGTTCGTGAAATCCGTCTTAGACCCGTTTGATATTCCTCAGATACAATAGGCAACTGTGACACGGTTTACTAAATAGGTGGGAAAAAGCCTTAGTCTCTATATCATTCACAAGCCATGTTAGTTTTGTTGCCCTGGTGACACTGACAATTGCCAAATTAATTAGATAATCAAGGAGATATGGTATCTTAAGTGCTATATGGAATAAAAAAAAATTGATAGTTATAAATACAGAGTCTTTATTTCTTTAATCCATTTGAAATATGCCTTTCTTCTAGCTCGCTTGAACTATACTACCAGAACAAAGAACAATATATCAACAAACTTGAATCATGAAGTTTTTTGAAATATACAAAAACACATTCTTAACTGACATTTTAGAACATGCGGAGTTAATTGAATTTAAAGAACAGATTCCACAGCGGGAAAACAATTTAAATCTAGAGAAGAAATTTGCTGTGAAACAATCATGTACTTCATTGAATTCGGAAAGTAGTCTTAAGGACTCTGAAACTTCGGTTCGTTCTATAACGGATGATCCATTCCTTGTGAAATGGAATGGTGAAGATGATCCAGAAAATCCAAGAAATTGGACAACAACAAAAAAATTTGTTCTAATGGTATTAATCATGCTTTATTCTTGTATTAATTATATGGGTGCTTCTGTTTATACACCAGGTCAAGAACAGATTCAAAAGGAGTTCCATGTCGGTCATGTCACAGCAACGTTAAATTTATCAATGTATGTGTTGGGGTATGGTATTGGTCCAGTTATCTTAGCACCATTGTCTGAAATTGCTAAAGTAGGGCGTCAACAAATTTATATCATTACCTTTTTCCTTTTCACTATATTCCAAGTTGCTTGTGCTACAGTAAATAATATTGGTGGTCTAATAGTGTTAAGATTCTTTGCTGGGTTATTATGTTCACCAGCTCTAGCTACTGTGGGGGCTACTATTGTAGATATGTTTGTGAAAAGAAATGTAACTCCATTCATTAGTCTTTGGTCAATAGGTTGTGTTCTAGCACCAGTTATTGCTCCATTATTAGGCGCTTGTATGGTTGTTGCTAAGAATTGGAGATGGATCTTCTGGTTAATGACTTTCTTATCAGCCTTTTGTTTAATCTTTCTAATCATTTTATTCCCAGAAACTTCTCATGCCACAATATTAGCTAGACGTGCTAGAAGATTGAGAAAGCAAACTGGTGATGAAAGATATTATACTGAACAAGAAAGAGTGGATTCTTTAGTTACAACAAAACAATTCTTAATCGCTACTTTCTATCGTCCATTTAAGATGATTGCACAAGAACCAATTATCTTAGTGTTTGATATTTATATCTCAGTCACTTATGGTATCTTATACTTATTCTTTGAAGCATTTCCACTTGTTTTTATTGGTATCTATAAGTTTACTTTAATTGAAGTTGGGCTTTCGTATATGGGGTTCTGTGTTGGTTGTGCCTTTGGGTTAGCCATATTATTACTTTTCACTTTTAAAGTAGTAAACCCACGTCGTGATAATGGAACTTTTACACCAGAAGTCTATTTAATTTTATTAATGTTGGTTGGTTGGTTAATGCCATTAGCATTATTCCTATTTGGTTGGGGTGCGTCTGTTCATTGGATCTTACCTATCATTTCCGAAGCTTTCTTTATCATTGCTTGTTTCAATTTATTTCAAGCAACATTCTCATACTTTGCAGAAGGTTATCCAGATTATGTTGCTTCTGCTTATGCTGGTAATAGTTTAATGAGATCATCATTTGCATGTGCATTCCCATTATTCGGTACTGCCATGTATAACAATTTGGCTATTGAAGGGTATCCAATTGGTTGGGGTTCCTCTTTGGTTGGATTTTTCACCATTGCCTTAGCCATTACACCATTTATTCTTTACAAATATGGTCCTGCATTACGTGCAAGATCCAAGTTTACTAATTAAATTTAATTAACTTCATTTAGCTTTCCTTAATTTTCTTTAATATTCATAAAACCTATATGTCCCTTACAACTCTGTTAACAATTTTTAACCTTACATAGTTCTATATTTTAACATCTTAAATTTCTATTCCTTCTGGCTATTTCATTATCTTTTTGAATAGTCGTAACATTAAAGTATATAAAAATATAAATTAAGACAGAAAAAAAATAGATGTATAAAAGTTTACATGCATAAATTAAATGGTTATCTTTTTAATCTTTATTAATGCAAAATATTTTAACAATGATTCGTAACAAGTAATATACTGACTTAGGTTTTGCACCATTGATAACCTTTGTTTTCTTAGCTCGTTGATAATAATAAAGATTAAGTCATTTGGAATGTTCCAAACGTCGATTCTGTTGGCCTGATTAGTAGAGCTGTTTAAGATCTTGATCAAAAAATCTAATGCTATAAACACCCCTGTTCTGCCACAACCTGCAGAGCAATGAATTAATAAAGGTGTTTCACTCTTTAAATATTCATTAAAATTGATTGAGTTTGATAATAAATCACGCCATTGAAGTCGAGCATCCATTGAAGTTTTTTCATTTTCTCCTTTGGATTCTGATTCAATAATTGATTTGACATAAATAATTGGGTGAACGATTAAATTATCCTTTAGTTTGAAAATTTGTAATAATTCCTCTATATCAATAGTACAAGAATCCAACCATTGAGTATATTGAATTTGGAATATGATTGAATAACTTTTTTTGTCTTTTCTAAACACTTGAAATATCCTTAAGATACAACCTTTCAATCTGTTAACATCATTGAATGTAGCCAAGATGTTAATTGGGTGTTTTGAATTGTTCTTATTATTCCAATATATATCCCATTTCTTCATCTCTAATTCACTTTCAGAATTTAATGAGACAATAACTTTGATCTTGTTTGCAAGTACAACATTCCAAAAATCATCCACGGTAGACACCAAGGGAGCCTGTGTAGCCACATATTTATAATCATTATTAATTTGTGGGATATTCAAATAATTGGCATTAAAATAATCATTAAATTTATTTTTATCTGCTTGAAATTGGCCTCTTAAATAGGAAGATGAACTTGAACGTAATAATCTTGGTCTTGACTTGGTAATATTATTCTTTTCACTTGCATTTTCTAATGAAAGATCTGACATTAATGAGGAATCTCCAGAGATTAAAGTTAATGATTTTTGTCTTTTCCTTTTCATAGCATTAGATGTCTTATCTGGAGTAGATGATGCAATGGAAGTTGAATCATAATTAATTGCAGTTGTTTCATTAATAGAATTATTATCATCACTAATAAAGAATCCTTTAGACCCATTATCGGATTTGTTTAATCTTGGTAATTCCAATGGAGAAAAATGTAATTTAACTCTTGAATGTTCATAAGGTAAAATATTAGAATATCTATTTTTACTAAATGATTGAATCCCTTGCGAAACTTCGTAATTATCTAACGGTGTTAAGAGCGCTTCACTAGAACTATTTGTGTTTCCACTATATGGTGATGGATTATTATCTAATGCAGAAAGTTGATCTGTTGAAATAAATAACGAAGGTGAAGATTTCTTTCCCAATTCGAACTGTGAATCTTCTTTTAAATCATCAATATTGTTATTAGAAAATGAACTCTCCGTGGGGAGTGGTGTATAAGAGTTATCTGATTTTTCAATACTCTTGATAGTATTACTTGGATTTGTTCTTGTTGTTGGGGAATTTCCAAGACTTCTTTGTTGTTTAAATTGTTTTTGTAAATAAGTTAAAGAATAAATTTTATGAGTTGAAGTTATTGGAGTTGAATCAGAAGATTTAGATTGTTTATCATTATTTGTACCTTTTACTAGTAAAGAATTATTAGAACTGATTTTTTTACTATCATTAACTAAACAAGTTGATAATCTTTCCATTTCAAATTCTTCTAATAATTGGAAATTATTTTCTAATTTCAATAATAATTCATTTGATTTGGTCTTATCACTATATTGTTTTAACCAATTAGGTAAAACTGAATCATTAGCTTCGATTTCGTTTGGAACATTAAATTGGAAATATTTATAAAGGGATAAGGGAGAATAATGTACTGTATCCTTCTTTATAGATTGAACAAACATTTTTTTCCTTGATGGAGTTGAATTAATGGGTGGAATATTAATAGAAAGGTTATATTTTTGAATTGGGCTATCCAATGGGGAACTTGCGGTAGTGACAGAAACACAATCAGGTGCATTAGGAGAAGATATGAAAATTAATTGTTTTGTAGTCCCATATTTCGAGAAGATATATTGTTTAAATTTATTAAATAAAAAATAAGTTTTTTTGGAACATTTTTCAAATTGACTATTTTCATCAAATATTATGTATGTAGAACATAAATCAATTAAATTTAATAAATTTTGAATTTTATCCTTTGGTAATGAAGCTTGCAATAAATTTTCAAATTTGAATTTGGGTCTTCTCACTAATGTGGTAGGTAAATTAAGATGAATTCTATCAATAATGAAATTTGAGGTTAGTTTTTCCTTAGAGAAATCTACGGGATCAAAACTTGAAGGATCATTTGGGGATATATCTACTATCAGGATATGTTTTTGTGTATTTGTGCTGGTTGGGTAGGATTCATTCTTAATATATGGTATAATATCATTATCTTGAAATTCAAAATGTTTCAAATCTGTCAAGTTAAAAATAGCTTGATTTAAATCCAAACAATCTTTATTTTTAAAATTGTTATTAATGTTATTAGAATTGATCTTGTTTATAGGTCTGGATGGCGATACAGTGTTTTGATTTGAATGAGCTGAATCATTTTTCAAAATTGGTATTTTTAGGGGCTTGAACATTCTATTATCATTAAGATCATTAGACATTCCGTTATCGTTTGTGAAACTAATTCAGAAGGACTAAGAATAGAGTATGGAGTTATTAAGTGTAGATGAAATGATATATATTATGTGATCTTTAAACCATATAAAAACCGGACAAAAAAGACGATTATGACTGGAAACTGTTAATCGTTTGATGAGGATATCTGGCTTGTTTTAAGTTGAGACGAGTTGCAAAATGCAGGTAGAAAAATAAAAAAAAATTAGTGTATGATTCGGTTTAATTCAACAGAATGTCTCTATCGTTAAACTTCTGAACCACTTTTTATGATATACCAGGTCAAACCCACTAGATCAACTCACCATCTGATCAAATCTGTTTTGAATCACATTGTAACTTTCCAAATTCGATATTTGAAACTTCCAAAACCACCCTTTGAAATTTCCGAGAATTGTCACGTGGAAGTCTCGGACTGATGATTATAGTGAAATTGAATCAAAACACATGGATGTTGATGGGTTATCACAGTTATAACAAGTTCTGAACATTATTCAGTCCCTTGGAGTGGTTGTCTGTATTCTCTGGGGACCCTCTTATCACACTGGATCTTCTATTATGGTTCAAATACTCTATAAATCTTAGTTTTCGCGACGCGTTTTGAGATTTTGAAATTTAAAGATTGGAAATAAATAATGAAATTTAATTGAAAACACAAACACAAACAAAGATATATATTTATTTTATCTATAAGGATAACTATAACTTAACTAATCACACTTAAATAATATCACAGATATGAACGATCCAGACAGTAGTTTTGCGAAGAATTTCTTCACCAGACCAGATAATGATGACACAATTGAACAATTTAAAAGACAATATATGAATTCAAAGAAAAATTATCAAATGGCCATGGATTCAAATAATGATACAGATTTATCTGGTAGGTTTAATGAAAGAGATATTAGATCTCCGCCTAAATCAAATCGTGTTAATAATGAACCTGGTAGTGTGAGAAACCATAATATAAACTCTTCAAGATTATCTTCCACAGCAACATTAAGTGCAGATGATCATCAGGATTTGTCAATGTTAAGAGATCAAGTACAAAAATTAATCAATGCTAGACAAAAGGATAATTTTGATAAGATAAATTTGAAATCTGCTTTAACCAATTTAGACTCGAGATTAAATAATTTAGAGAATATTATTTTAAAATCACAATCACAAACAAATTCATCTAGACCACAATCATATGAAAATTATAACCAAAATCCAGTTTATAATTATAATAACAAGAGGGATGAAGGTTATGACCACATGTTAAAGACTGAATTAAGAAGAAATGGGTATGGTAATAATGAACCACATTTTAACAATCACAATAAAAGTAATTATTTCAACACAAATAATATTCCACCATCTCCACCACAAGGTTATTCTCAACCACCAATGTCATCATCCCAAAGATATGCCACTTCATCATCGAGATATTCTCCCTTACCTCCACCATCATCAAATAGATATTATTCTAATTCATATGAAGATAGAGGAATTGATATTCGCTCATATAGAAATAATAGAAATTATGACGACGTAAGTACAATCGATTTACTTAATGGGAAAATATAATTTCTTTAAAAAATTATGTAGATGTATTCGTATATATCTATATATATATATGTCCATTAATGAGACATGATTTGTAATATTACATTCTTCATTATAATTTTATTCATACTTATATTTATTGTAAAACATTATTTAATCTTTTCAAGCTAAATCTCATCATCTTCGTATTTATTATTACTTCTGTAACGTCTATTTGGTCTAAACCCCTTTGGATAATACTTGATACCTGTATTTCTACATCTTGAATATGGTGGATTTCTTAAAGAATCCATGGGGATAAATTGTTCATTCAATAATGAACCCTTTAAGACATGAAAATACCAAATTTCTTGTAATTCATTCTTGTTATTACAATTGAAAAACACTTCATGATCATCAAACCCCCTTTTTAAAGCTTCAGAGATTTGTTTTTTTGTATATGTTTTATAAACTGATGGAATAATATTTGCCTTCTTTAGGATTTTATATGTATCTAGACTTTGGAAAAGATTCTTGGTAATATTGAAATAATCCACTACACTTAAATCTTTATATAATTGTTGATCCCCTTTAGAAAGTTCTGTTTCTGTTTCATTATTCCAACGGATATAACATTTGGGTCTTATTGTCTTAATACAGCTACCATGTTTATTATATTCATGTACCCAAAGGGATTCATCATTACCAATAATATTACTTTTCCAATATAAATTCATAAAATCATATAAGGGTATTGTTTCATTCTGTTTATGTAATAAATAATAAACATCATCAATAAATAATGATTTATCACAAAATTGTTCATATGAACCCATACAATTATCTGGCCATAATCCATGAACAGTAAAAGATTCAAGGGGACCTAATTGATTGACTAATTCAGATTCATTTAAACCTTGTCTTGAGGGTCTATAATTCCAAAATTGTGATTGTAAAAAAATACCTCCCGGATATTCAAAACAACAACTATCTAATTCTTCCGTTTCGTTATGACATGTTAATGGTAAATCAAGGGGACAATTGGGGGAAACATCCTTTGATGTTAAATTTTTGCTAGTAAAAGTGTTAAAATTTGTGAGAAAATATTGAAATAAATGTTGTACTCTCATTTATGTTAGTTTGTATAGTTGTGTATATGTGTGTATGTGTTTGTATTTGAATTAGTTTATTCAGTTAGCAATGTAAGTCATCGCAAAGTGTTTAAATCAGACTTCGGGGTTCCTAAAAATTGATCTCTTTAAATAATAAATTTCTTGCATTGCTTAACTGAGGGGTCTTTTGATAAGAGAGGAAACATTATAGAAGATACACAGAAAACGTGGGGAGGAATAACACATGAGCAAAGGGGAGTTTACTTGCCCGATTGAAAGGTTGCAGGGTTGTTTTATTGTAAAGTAATGTAAGACATGCAGGGTTCTGACCATTATATCTTCTAAAGGAGGGTAAAACTAATACTGGAGAGATGATTCACTACTTTCTAACATTAACCTATATCTAATATACTGAATTCAGTAAGTTTGTGATAATTTAAGCACACTGAAATTATTGTTGTTGGAAATCAAATTGAATCTGGAAGCTAACTAGAATTATTTATTTTTTAAAAATTTGTTAGCCAAAGAGAGGTTCTAAAATAAACAAATTATTAAAAATCTACAAAAAAACTACAAATTTGTTAAAAAGTGTCAAACATTTAAAAATGGGAGCAATAATTAAGTTATAAAGCAGAGTTTTAAACAAAGAGTTCAGAAGGTCGATCAACTAGTTTGATCCCACTTGGGGGGGGGGGGGTGCTTAACGACCCCTCCACTTTTAGTCGATAAGATGAGGCAACATTAGCAACATTACCATTATTTTGCTGTTTCAAATTTTGTAAAATAAAATTATTATTATTTAATTTATTTGAAGTATGTGAAGAAATGAAGTTTGCAGTTGCTCCGGCGTCAATGACAGCAACAAATTCACTAAACTCCATCTCAATGACAGTGGAAGTACCTAATAAAATCCCTAATAAAATTTACACGAATTTGTTAATCCGCCACTAAATTGCATCAGGATTAGTCTCTGTTGAGATTTGATCTTATTGTTTACCCCTCTCTAGATTGATTGAAAGCTGAAACGTTCTTCTTGTTTGGGCAATCGTAATACTCATGATTATTGGTCTTACAGTTACAATAACAATAATCGCTTTGAAAGTTACGGGCCTTCTTTGGCTTTGGCTTGTGGATACCACCATTGTCATCCTTGTGATGTCTCTTGCCTTTAGCCTTGGAGGCTGACATAAATTTAGTGGCCCAATTCACTACTTGTTGCAAGTTCTGAATTGAAGGATTCCTCTCAATGTTGGAAGAATTATCCTTGCTCATTAAAGCCAACGCAAAAGCAAGCAAAGCCTCATCACCAACTTTACCATGTAAAGTGATTTGAAACTTAGAATGGGAATGTTTAACATTTTCAGCCGTTTCCAATCTCATCCGAACCAAATCATAAAAAGTTCTGTTGACACTTGCCACAGTATGATAGGCTTCGATGACTTGATCCAAGAAGTAAGATAAATCTTCATCTGGTGGATCTGAGGTGCAAACGATATAGTCAAATTTGTTCCACGTTTCGTTCTGAACAATTTTACGAAGTAAGTTAATCGCCTCTAAACCTCTAAAAGGGTATTGATGATGGATAAAACATCCTTTTTCCACTTTAGGATTGGTTTAGTCAAAGAAAAGACAGTAGTGATGATACCAGCATCTGTGATATTCATCATGGCCTCCTTCCTTGAATTTTTCTAATCCATCTTATTTCCTTTAGGAACAGTAGATAAAGTCTTGTCACCATTAGTAATACCTCCAGCCGCCATCGATTCAATAGCAGGCTTAATATTACCAGTTGGATCATTGAGGATAGCAGTTAATGAAGCAGACAACTGGTGAACAGGTAAGTTAGACAAACCCAGGTCTGTAATAGACGCAGCTGGTGCAAGGGGTGGACCAGTTCCAGCAACATCAGTCGTACCAGTAGCAGCATCAAACAACAGTGTCTGTTGTAGGACCAACATTTGCAGCAGTAACTGTAGTAATAGTTAGCAGTGGTTGCATTAGCTTTAGCTGGAACATTAACAACTTTAGTTGTTGTACTTAATGGCAGAGTAGTAACTTTAGTTCTCTTCTCCTACGGAGGAAGTGGATTCAACCAAGTTGTTAATATCTGAAGGATCTGGTATAGCCATTATTAATAATAATAAAAAGTAATGATTGATGAAAAGTGAATGATAATTGATTTGTTATTCTTTAGCCTGGATCTTTGCAACCGAAACGGATTCTACCAAATGTAAGTAATAATTGATGTAGATAAGACAATTATAACTAACGTATATTAATAGATGAGTATAGACTATATAATAACTTGGTTTTCAAGAAAAGAACTAGAATATAAATAAATATATAAGAGTATGATAATTACCTCCAGAAGGCTCAAATGATCAATGGTCACTTTATAAGGAAATGGAATATAGAGAACCACTCGAGATGCTCAAGGACATAATGCTGTCGTGCACAGATGTTTCTGTCACCTGTGTCAGTGTTTCGCCCTCGCCTGGCGGTTTCCTTTACACAAGCATTTCATAAATTCTCACAGGGTTCAATACAAAAATAAAACCAATACAGTAAAATATTGTTAAACACATTAGACTATCCAGAAGCTTCAGAATCTACAGTTATACTGACATTGTCATTTACAGAGTGTCTTGCCTGTAGCCAATTACCCAAAGGATTTAATCCAATTAATAAATTCCTTCAAATATGCCACAATAATACATTGTCTTCCAACCACAAGATCAAATTTACTGAAAAATCCATGTTTTTTTTTTAAGACTTTATTTTTATCTTTTAAAGTTGGCTTCACTAGATATACAGAATAAAAGGCTTCTTTACCCAAAACGAGCTTTTTCAATTGTTTTCTATAATTAAATGGCAAACAGGAATGATCATAAACGCAAACTAGGGTCTCAGTCTCATCTGCATCACTAGAGGGAACTTTAATACTTTCAAAGATAGGATTTGGTACCTTTACCTTATATGCTAAGACATGTTTTTCGTTGTCTTCGAGTATATCCAAAGTGTAACCTGAAAATTAAGAGATTCATCATTTGTAACAGTTCCACTAACATCATTAGTTAAAGTGTTCTCATTGCTGTCATTATAAAAATAAGAGGTGTCAAGATTAAATTATCAATTAAGTTAATTGAATTATTAATTGGGTTAATTAAGTCATCAATCGGGTTAGTTGAATTATTAATGTAATTAGTCGAACTATTAACTTAGTTAATTGAATTATCAATTGAGTTAATCAAATTATTAATTGGGTTAATTAAATTATTGACAAAAGATTCAAATGAAGTGTCAAGGTTTAACTATCTCCCTGAAGCAAAAGTAGTCTGATCATCTAAATGGTACAATCCAAAATAATTGAATATATGTTCAAAATGTTGGCCATAATCCACAGTGGTAGAAGATAAATAACCTGTAATGTCAAATAAAGGATTTATTGTTGTGGGCGAAAGTGATGATTGAATTAGACTAATTTGATTTCTGTATGTTGTTTTTTATTTCAATCATTTTTAAGTAAGTGTCATTAAAGAATCTTCAAGTATTTTAATAACAAGAGTTCTAAAATTAACAAATTTAATAAATTATGTATGAAATAGGTAATTAATCTTAGTGGTTATATGTTTAACTGATAAACTAGATGTTTATTGGTTGTTAATTATGATATAGATCGTGATTGAGTCCGATTAACTTTATATTAAAGTAGGTTAAAAATCTACTAATAAAGAGATTAATGATTATTGAGACTGTGTTATTTAATTTGCAAAAAAATGTATATATGTTTTGCTTTATCGGAATACTAATTAAAGCCACTCTTGGTACTAATCATTTGTTGGGATGATTTTAAATCAATACAAGGTACAAGATTTAAATATTTAAACTCATTATAATATCAACTTCAGTGAATTTTGAAGGATAATAAGGGCTACTTATTTACAATTGAATCTACAATTTGCAATATAGTCCCATTATAAATTTATAATACATGGGATTAATGTATTATTTTGCCTTAGATCCAGAATTCCTTTAGAGAGATGTTTTTTTTTCATATTTTACAGTATGGAAACTTAAGAATAAAAGATATTTGTTTATTAACATTGACATGTATACATTTTAGATATTATTTACTCTTTGTTTCACTCCTATAAAGAGGATACCAAATTGTTTTATCAATATAATATCTATTATTTTACTTTTATCACCCCCAATTATACAAGAATAGATAACCTATCACGTACATAATTATACCAGATAAGACACTTTGAAACCAAAAATTAATCTAAAGTTATATCAACCTTTCATTGAACCTCGATTGGAAAGATATAAAGAAATATAGATTATCATATATCTGCCGTTTTAGAGACCAGAGCAAAGCATTAAGAATATACTATCATAGCGCCGTGGCGCAGTGGAAGCGCGCAGGGCTCATAACCCTGATGTCCCTGGATCGAAACCAGGCGGCGCTATTATTTTTTCTCTTTATTTCCTGCCACTTGGCACCTTTCCTTTAACATTATATCACTGAGTAACTTCAATCGACTCTCTTTACGTTCCAATTTAGTCCTGGTTGTAGAAGCCACTGGTATATTAACCGTCTCTTATCAAAAGACAAAACCTACACACTGTAATGGGAAATATTATAGTGGGAACACCCGCACACCACATATTGGAGCTGTTAAATCCCCGAGGAATTTCCAACCTTTGACAGGAAAGTAAGTCATCGAGCCATTTAAAGACTGTCAAATTGAAGATATTCGAATAGTATTTAAAGGTCTAATGCAAAGAGGATACTCGTTTTGATATAAGTGACCACTAACAGAAGACGCACAATTGGGCAATTATACAACAACACAGTCATGTCTACTGAAACTGAAAGTAACCCATTTGACAATGAGCACAGCTCAACGGTGGATTCTATCAAGAAACCAATCTTATTAGATGACTCTACCCACAATGGTCCCAGAGAAACCACTACTTTAGTGTCCAAGACACCTTCTACAGACAATATTCCAATTCATAAACATTTACAAGAAACCACATTCAAACCATTAATACAAAATTTAGATGTATTGAAATATATTATTTCTACTATGGCAGGTAAGGATAAATTAGCTAAAGTGACTAAATGTATAATAGATTTGATTAGGTTACGTTTATTATCCTCAACCACAACAGTTAGCTCTAAACAAGTCATGGTATTATTAAGACCTTTGGTTTATTTAACAAATTTTATACGCTCTATTATAACTTTATCCTCTGCTAATTGGGTTAGTCAACAATTAAGTATATTTAGATATGCCCTAAGGTTTGGTGGTACTCCATTCCGTATCATTGATTTCATGAGGAAAATTTCTCACCAATATAACAAATCTGGATTAGATTTAAATCAATGGAATCAATTTTTAATTAATGAAGCCACTATTCAAGATGGTGTGGATATTTATTATGGTATCTTTGATGAATTAGATATGCTTTACAAATTAAAATTAATTTCAAATAAGAAATTACACCCTGTGGTAGTGAAACATGAAGCCATTTCATGGGAATTTGATATCTTATTAGGTTTAAAGAAAAACTATAAATTGTTACAAGTAAATAAACAAAAACAAGTTGAATTAAATGTTAAATTACAAACACATAATCTCTTAACCTCATCCACCGGGGACAAAAATTCATCATTAACGCAAGAATTTGCCCTTTTCGAAAAGGCGGATTCCATAAAGTCAAAATTACAAGAATTACAAAATGATTCTAAATTGATTAAATTAGATCTTGGCAGATTATTCATGGATCTTATGGCTAATTCTACTGATTTATTCCATTGGGATCAATATTTACCAAAGGGCAGTTATGCGGCTTTATCCCTGGTATCTGGTTCATTCAATATTTATAAATATTGGTGTGTATCAAGAAAACAATTAGAAAATAAATAAATAAACAAATAAAACGATAACACCATAAAACTTATATATATATATAAATTTTTTTGCAATAATTCAATGACGTATACCTTTTCTTGCATGAATCATTTTGCAATGTATTATTATTATTATATATTTTTTTTTATATTTAAGAAAAAGACAAAAGACGATGCACCCCATCTCTTGTACTTTTCGAACAATTGTCCCAAGACTCAAAAGACACAACAAACGGAGATGACAGGTGAAAATATCAATATTGTGATTCCATACAGATTACAATGGGAATTAGACGATACATTACCTCTTTGGAAGGATTTAGAGGAAAATCATAATATCAACTTTATAAGATATAAGATTACAACCGCTCAAGATTTTCAAAATTGGTTACCTACATCAAAATGTCATGGTATTTGGATGACAGAAGAATTTTGTAGTATTCTTGGTGGTCCCAGTCCATTTTTAAAATTTTTGCCAGATACAATAAGAGTTATGCTAGTTCCTTGGGTTGGTGTAGATTATGTATTAAATCATAATGAAATTAAATGGTTACGTGAAGAGAAAAATTGTCTTGTAGTTAATGTCGGACCTAATGCGGCAGATTCTGTTTGTGAATTGGCTATACATTTAGTGACTAGTGTATTTAGAATGACATCATTTTGGGAATTTTTAATTAAATTTGTCGAGTTTGGTAAGATTTCAAATTGTAGAGATTATTTAGGTACAGATCTAAATAATATTGAAGATTTACAGTTTATTTGTAAGAATGGTGATGTTAAGACTATTAATTATTATCAATTCCCACAAAAATTGAAAATGGAAGAAGATTGTTCTAAAGTGGCTAATGTAGTACAAAATTTTAAAGTTGGTGGGAAACATATTATATCCCCGATGAGAAAGACTGTATTAATTCTTGGATTTGGTTCCATTGGTCGTACCATTGGGTATAGATTAAATAGAGCCTTTGATATGAAGATTCAATATTATAAGAGGTCTGGCCCTATTTCCCAGGATCAATTGGGGTATAAAGCAGAATACATGTCAGATTTAAATGATCCAAGGACATGGAGTGAAGCTGATTTAATTATGTTATCATTACCAGGTGGTATTTCTACAGATGATATGATTAATGATAAAACTTTAGCTATGTGTAAAGGTGGTGTTAGATTAGTTAATGTTGGTCGTGGTAATTCAGTCGATGAAGATGCATTATTAAGAGCTTTAGAAAATGGGAAAGTGGCTAGCTGTGGTCTTGATGTGTTTAAAAATGAAGGTTCAGGTCAAATTAATAAGAAATTATTACAAAGATGGGATGTTACTGCATTACCTCACATGGGTAGTGCAGTGACTGATATGATGTCATTACAAACTTTAGTTACATTACAAAATATTGAAAATATTTTTGTTAACAATGGTAATGGTGTTTATCCAGTGGAGTGAAAACAAGAAAAAAATTCATTAATCGTATTTTATATTGATTATATATTACATTTAGCTAGCTATATTATTACTATTATTATTATTTTTTTTTAACGTAAAGAGAGGGAATGAATAAAAAAGTTGTTACAAATAAAAAAAAAATGGCAGTTAAACCCATTCAGCTTCTACTTGAGCCTTTTGGAAAGTATAATCTTTATGATTAATTGTGACAATCCCATCTTTTAAAGAACATTTCCATCTTGCTTTTGTTCTTGTTACTTTATCATAAAGACATAACATTAAATTTTCATCAGGACCATCATCTTCACCTTCTGAAATTAAATAATCATCATCTGAATCATCTAATTCTGACCCGACTTCATCTGTATCCAATAAAGCACTTCTCTTTGCCTTCTTTTCTTGTAATCTTAATTGCTGCTCTACAGAACCATTTGAATCTTCCAAAGTTAATTCAATTTGTCCATTTGTAGTGTCGATTGGTGGTTTCTGTATTTCACTGTTACTCTCACTTTGCTCATTATTACTATTATCATCATCATTATTATTGCTGTTAGGGTCCGGAAGTACTGTTTGTTCTGATTTTATCGTAGTGTTATTATCATCATTCTGAGGAGCTTGTGGTATAGAAGTTGAATCGAAACCTGGTAATACTAAACCTTGATCTAAATCTGGATTTATATTTGTACTTGTTGAATCGTCTCCCGTGGTAGGATTCAAAGATTGAACATTTGCTGTTTCTTGTTTAATGACAATTTCACCATTAGGGGTTGTTTCCGGTGGAGGAGCTGTAGGTTGTGTAGTATTATTTAAATCATCCCAAGAGAAATTTGATACTTTTGTCTCAGATAATCTTAATTGCCAATTTCTTCTTAAATCTTGTAAAGTTTGTTCATCAATCCCAGCATTTTCGAAATCTTCTCTTACTTCATTAATGACAGATTCCACAATAGCTTCATAAATCTTTGAAGCTTCTTTATTTGACATATCAATCAATGTATATATATTATATTATATTAAAATTTAATTCGATTCAATGTCTCTTTTTCCTTCCAGTATTTCCCTTTGACTCAAACACAAAACACAAAGACAAAGAGGTTATAATTATATTTTACACTATTACAAATACCCTTACTTTAAAATTTACATAACTCATCGATTAACACTATCAAATATCATAACCTTATTGCCCATATTCAAACTAATCAATCAACAATTGAAATTTTCTTCCAAATTGCCAAATTGCCATTAAACAAAAAAAAAAAAAATTACGTAAAACTGGGGCTGTCACCCGGACTTCAAGTCTCCACGTGAATATCACGTGACACTCGCTATACCAACGGATTAGAGCATCTAAACAACATAACTATCAACAGTATGACCATGACGGTTATTAACCGTCCACAGTGTAACTATCAACACTAAGACTCTACCACCTAACATCCTATCCCTTTGCACACTTTATTCACTGTGAATATTCAGAATGTTAACATTTGAAATATGCAATTTGGAAATCCCACGCCCAAATTGAACCGGCCGTTATCAAAGACACAATTTTTGCATAATTTATTCATTTTTCTATGTTATTCTTAATGTAATAATATAACACCGGAATTTGTTCCGTCCGGAGTTAGCATGGGGTTGTTTGTTATCAGATTAATAAATAAATCAATAATAGAATAATAACACAATTGGTATCTCCAGTTGAAATAAACGTGGTGTGATGTGTGGTTGCTTTTTCTTCTTTATTATTATTATTATTTATTTTTCGTGTTGCCTACGACGTTTAGTGAGTGAAAAAACTTTTTAATAAAGTTTTAATTGAATAATTTATTCATTTCTCTGTTTGTTTAATTGTTGGAAAGTCAGGTGGTTGCGAGATATTATTATTATTCAATTGCAGGTGTGGTGTAGAGTATACACTGTAGACTCTTTGAATTATCTAGCTATCTAGCCTTGGTGAGTGGTGGTCTCAGTGTATGCACTCGGAAACTCCTATTGTCTTTATTTTTTTCACCTTTTTAGGGTACGATCCACTCCAGATCTGAAAAGCCAAATAGTCAAATCTTTTTCTCTTTTCTTGTGATATTTAAACCAACCATTATTTCACAAGTATCTTGTATTCCCAGTTCTACTTCTCTCTCTTCTTATATTGTAAAATTATAAAATAACCAGCAACAACATATATTAAATATATATATATTTATCCAACAATGTCCACTATTACTTTAGGTCGCTATTTATTCGAAAGATTAAAGCAAGTCGGTATCCAAACCGTTTTTGGTCTACCAGGTGATTTCAACTTAGTCTTATTAGACAAGTTATACGAGGTCCCAGGTATGAGATGGGCCGGTTCTGCTAATGAATTAAACGCAAGTTATAGTGCCTCTGGTTATTCTAGAGTGAAAGGTATTGCCTGTCTAATCACCACTTTTGGTGTCGGTGAATTATCTGCTTTAAATGGTATTGCTGGTGATTATGCTGAACATGTTGGTGTTCTTCATGTCGTCGGTACTCCATCTACTATCTCTCAAGCTAAAAATTTATTATTACATCATACTTTAGGTGATGGTGATTTCGATGTCTTCCATAGAATGAGTTCTGAAATCTCTGAATCTACCGAAATGATCTCTGATTTAGCCGAGGCTTGTGATCAAATCGATAGATGTATTAGAAACACTTATGTCAAACAAAGAACCGTTTATTTAGGTATCCCAGCTAATTTCTTCGATTTTGAAGTCCCAGTCGCTAGATTACAAACTCCAATTGATTTATCTTTACCAAAGAATGATCCAAATGCTGAAGCTGAAGCCATCGAAGTTATCTTATCTTTAATTAAAGACGCTAAAAACCCTGTCATTATTGCTGATGCTTGTGCCTCCAGACATGATGTCAAAGCTGAAACTAAACAATTGATTGATCTCACTCAATTCCCAGCTTTCACTCCTCCAATGGGTAAAGGTTCCATTAATGAAGCTCATCCAAGATTTGGTGGTGTTTATGTCGGTACTTTATCCTCTCCAGAAGTTAAACAAACCGTTGAATCTGCTGATTTAATCTTATCTGTTGGTGCTTTATTATCTGATTTCAACACTGGTTCTTTCTCTTACCATTATCAAACTAAGAACATTGTGGAATTCCATTCTGACCACATTAAGATTAGACAGGGTAATTTCACTGGTGTTCAAATGAAACCATTATTACAAAAATTATTACCACTAATCCCAGCCGCTGTGAAAGGTTATAAGCCAATCCCAATTCCAGCTCATCCATTGTTACCTGGTGCTGAAGTCACTGATCCAAAGGCTATCTTAAAACAAAATTGGTTATGGACTCATTTATCTGAATTCTTACAAGAAGGTGATATTGTCTTAACTGAAACTGGTACCTCTGCCTTTGGTATTAACTCCACTAAATTCCCAAATAACACCGTGGGTATTTCTCAAGTGTTATGGGGTTCCATTGGTTTCACCGGTGGTGCCGTTGTCGGTGCTTCCTTCGCCGCTGAAGAATTAGATCCAAACAGAAGAGTTATCTTATTCATCGGTGATGGTTCTTTACAATTAACCGTTCAAGAAATCTCCACTTTAGTTAGATGGAATTTGAAACCATACTTATTCGTCTTAAACAACAATGGTTATACTATTGAAAAATTAATTCACGGTCCAACTGCTCAATATAATGAAATTCAAAGTTGGTCTCATCTTAAATTATTAGAATTATTCGGTGCTAAAGATTACGAAAACCATAGAGTTAGCACCATTGGTGAATGGAACGCTTTAACTCAAAACAAGAAGTTCCAAAAGAATTCTACTATTAGAATGATTGAAATTATGTTACCAGTCATGGATGCTCCAGATTCTTTAATTGCTCAAGGTAAATTAACTGCTCAAATTAACGCTACTCAATAGATTTTTTAGAACTATGTCTTTTCTCTATATACATCTTTATATAATGTTATGAAAACAACATCTATAGATTCCATATAAAACAATTAAAATATTATTTTTTTTCTATTATTTAAATATACTAATTTTTTGTTTTCTTTAAAATTTGGTTTGTGAGAGAAACACTTTAAAGGGAAGTACTACACATCACACCAAAGACACATATAGTTGTAAACGGAAAAAGGAGAAGCAAAGGTTTGAATATTCCAATTACAAAATAAAAAGGGAATCACAATGAGTGGTACAACGAAATTGTTGAATCCATTTCAAATCAAACATTTCAATAAATCAATCCTCAAACAACTCTCGACTCCTGATTTATTAGAAAAATTAAATTTTGTTAAAAAGACTCAAAGTGGGCTTTTCCAATACTTACCCCTATCAGTAAGAACAATAAATAAATTATCAAATCTTATACATACCAAATTACAAAATGAATTAGGTGCAGTTCATTTAGAATTAGGTATGTTATCACCCAAGAAATTATGGGATAAGACAGATAGATGGCAAAAACAAGGAAATGAATTATTTAAATTAAAAGATGGTAAAGGTAATGATTTTTGTCTTATTGCCACTTGTGAAGAAGATATCACTGATTTAATGGGCAATTATATCAATTCATATAAAGATATGCCCTTTATTGTGTATCAATTAAACAAAAAATATAGAGACGAGAAAAGACCCAGGGGTGGATTATTACGTGGTAGAGAATTTGTAATGATGGATGCATATTCATTTGCTGCCACTGAAAGAGATTCAATGGATATGTTTACTAGGACAAATAAAGCATATGATTCAATATTCCAAACTTTGAAGGTGCCATATGTGAAAGCTTGGGCTGATAATGGTGATATGGGTGGGGATCTAAGTAGGGAATTCCATTTTGTAGATAAAACTGGGGAAGATACACTTTTTGAATGTTCTGATTGTCACAATACTACTACACAGGAAAAGACAGAATCTTTACCACAAAAAGAGGGACAAGAATTTGGTAATGTTGATGTTAAATATGGATTATCAAAGGACCATAATACATTGATTTGTTATTATTTTCCCGAGGGACGTCAATTGAATTGGAATCTTGCTGTTAAAGCTATGGATCGTGATATTGATTCTAACTTGAAATTGTTATCCAATGATAAGATACTAGATATTTTTCAGAAGGAAAATGAAGATATAATGTTTGCTAACATTATCAGAGTTATGGATTGTAGAATCAATTCTAGATCAAATTTTCCTGATTTCCCATTTAGAAATTATCTTAAAAACAATTTTGGACAAATTGATGGTGTTTCCATTGTGGATGCTGTAGACCGAGAAAAATGTACTGAATGTGAGGGAGGTGTATTAAATGCCTCCAAGTCTATTGAAGTGGGCCATACGTTTGTTCTAGGGACTAAATATTCAAAGCCAATGAATTTAAAATTTATGGATAAAGATAATAAATTAGATGATAATTACGTCCAGATGGGTTGTTATGGTATTGGTGTGACCAGAATTATCGGTTCATTAGCAGAAATGTTACGTGATCCAAGAGGATTAAATTGGCCTGTAGCTATTGCTCCATATTTAGTTTCTATCTGCGGAACTGAAGATAATGGAGTACTTACCTCTCAAATCAAGGAAAAATTAAACCAATCATCTATATTAAAGGACAACATATACCAATCATTTGAACATAATATGTCTTTAGGGGCAAGGATCAATGTTTCCCATGCTCTTGGGATCCCAATAGCTGTTATTGTCGGACCCAAATCTTGGCCTAATGTGGAAATTGAGGTCAGAAGAAAACCAACCACTGTAGAGAAAACTCAATGGAAAGAAATACATAAACAGAAGGACCAAGAATATGGTTGGAAAGTTATCGAACCTTCTAACCCTCAACACTTGGAGAAACATATTGTGTCTCAAGAACATGCCCAAAAAGTGATTGAACTTCTTCTACACGATTTGTAAATGCATTCCTGTATATAAATAAATAAAACTTCATATAAATATTCTTAAGAATAATTCAATCATAACAACGGCAAGTCATAACAACTCTTAAATCATTAATAAACAGATACTTCATCATTATTCCACAATTCAATATCACTTCCTAATCCGGTCTTAATTAATTACCCAGAAATAACGTGCCGCGAGGGAAATTTCAATTTTTGAAATGCTGCTCTGCAGAAATTTCTAAATTGAAGATTAAAAAATCATCAAATGATGAATTTTAAAGTACCTTTGACCATCGAGACAGACCAAGTGATATTTGTCAGATTACACCCATTGCATAACTGATCAAACCAGTTGTAGATCCACATCTACATTGTAACTATAAATTTTGAGTTTTACCCTGGAGGAAAACTGAATTGACGCGTCACTTTTTGCAAATCCATATTCCTTTATTTGAATCACCGCCTCAAAACAAAAACAGATCTTTTCTCCTAACGATATTATTGATCCAACCTCAGTTTATCAATAAATTAAGGCTAAACTAATACTATCTCTGCTTTTTTTTTCAGATATCTAAAGAATTCCTGCTCCAATCTGCACAAGCCGTGTGGTGCATACTATCCCCCAATACTCAATTATATTTCAATTGCATAAACTTAAATAAATCAAATATTATGGAAGGAAATAGCAATCAATTGGGAACCAAGACTTTGGATCTTTTGGCACAGTACGATAATCACAGATCAGAAAAAGACAGATCTATTGAGTATATTGAAAGAAAAAATGAGTCTAACAATAGCGACAAACCAAGTTATGATGATCTTTTCAAAGAGAATGTCAAACTGAAATTACAAGTGCAAGAATATGAAGCAGAAATACAGAGTTTACAGCAAGTTATTGAAATGTTTAACAAACATACTGATCACAATAAACCTGTGGAAGTTGTATTAGAACAAATACAGTCAAATTCTAAAGATTCTGAAACTTCAAAGAAAGAATTAGTACTACCACCTAGATCAGCCGACCGTAGAAATAATTTAAAAGAATTGAATTTACCAGTTTCAGAACATTCGTATCAACCTAGTCAAGATAGTGTCAGTATTCCAAAGATTAGCTTACACGAACCACTGCTAAGTAAGAATGAAACTCCTACTTTATCATACACCGAAAGTAACAAAACAGATGACGAACAAACATCAAACTCTACAAACCCATTCTTAGCTTCAAAGTCAACCTCATTGAATTCCATAAAATCAAGTCAACCACAACAAAACTTGGCAAGCCCTGCTACGTCAGTAACATATACAACTTCGAGAATCACAATCAAATCTCCACATAAATCAATACGTTCACCTGCGCAAGAAAGGATCAGCTCTCCACAAAATCCAAATAGAGTGACATCGGTGATTAACAACCAAATAAGGTCCCCATTAAAAAATAATTATGAAGATAGAGAGATCAATTTAAATGCATCTCCAAATCCGATGATAACTGATGGTAAATTCTCCATTAATAAGAATGATAATTTCCCATCACACCACAACGAGGATGAACATTTAGATTTAAACGAAAGTCCTGTCAGATATGTTAATAATAATTCTGAATTTGCTAGTAACAAACTAGAATTTTCTCCGGCTGCAAAGGCTAGACTTAATAACTTCACCCAGCTTCTGGAAAGCTCGTTTGGTGAGGCTGAAGCCCCTGATAATACTAACGACAGTACCAACAATGACGAACCCATTTCTAATGACAAATCTCACTCTAATGAGTTCGTTTATCCGGCTACAAAACAGTTAGCAGACACTCCATCATCATCACCATCATTAAATAGATTAGGCTCCCCAATATTACTGGATAGAAAGAACCACGGAAGTATCAACACAAAACATTCAGTTTCTTTGTCATTAGACCAAGAAGTGGTTCCCGAAAATTCTAATAATTTAAATATCAAGGATAGGCATGCTGCTGATTCTGCCACATCTACTACTTTACTTAATTCATCAATTGAACAAGATAGTCTATTATCTGCCCCTACAGTTCAAAGTAACAAAACAGATAACATTAATAATAATAACCTTCGTGTTGCAAGTACCAGTACCGTCAAATCCACTGCTACTAGTGTGATATCAGAAATTCCCTTATTTGTTCAACCAGAAGATTTTGGTACTATAAGAATTGATCTTTTAAGTACGTTATATCAAGAAGTGGATAAAAATTCTGAAGACTACTTAATTTTGTTAAGTGTGATTGATCGTAGCTCCGAGAGAGAAATGTTTAAATTCTCTAAATCACTGCCAAAGATTAGAGAACTAGATGTTTACTTAAAGTCCCACATATCGTCTTTATCACTTCCTGCTTTACCAGATAGAAGTTTATTCCAATCCATCATTCCATCTAAGGTAGCAATAAGAAGAGAACAACTTAACGCATACTTCCAAAGTATATTTAGTATACCAGAATTTCCACCAAATGTGAGTCTAAAGATTGCCCAATTTTTGAGTACTGATACAGTTATAAACCCAATGTTATTGGATGATACCGTTAAGGAAGGTACTTTAATGATAAGGAGACCAAAGAAAGCTTTAGGTAATCAACCAAGTTGGAAGCTAAGGTATGCTGTGTTGAATGGCGATATATTGCGTTTATCAGATAGAGATCAAGTCACAGAGGTTATTAAATTGAGACAATGTTCTATTGAGATTATTCCAAATCTACCAGATGATAAGTTTGGTACCAAAAATGGTTTCTTGATTAACGAACACAAGAAAAGTAGTTTATCGTCAAATTCCAAATATTATGTCTGCACTGAAAGTGCAAAAGAACGTGAATCATGGATTTCAGCTATCAATGAATTCACTGATATTCAAAATACCGAATCACACTCTCACTCATCAAGTGCAGGCCCTTCAAACCATTGGATTAACATGCCTGGCAATCATAATGATGCCAACCGTCTAATGCCAAAGAGTAGCGCCACAATGAATAATATTGATCAAAGTTTTGATTCATCTACCAATCCATATGAACAAAAGACATCATTATCTGTGAGTATGCAACCTAGTAGTCAATCTAGTAGACAACCAAGTACCAATTCTTCACCAAGACAAGCTACAGATCCAAATGATCCAATCGATGATAGAGAAGCAAGAAGATTGAAAATGAGAAGTATTTTCCCATTCAAGAAGTTGAATTTGAACTCTATGACATCATCTGCTGCTACCACCTCTCCGCATATACATACTCTCAATGATAGCAATAGCACTGTTGATTTTGAAGCTGTAACCGTAATTCCGCAAGATTCTTCCTTAACTCCAATTGATGACAAGATGAAAGATTTTACACCTACCTCACCATCCTCATATCAACCAAGTGGGAAAGGTGTTTTTGGTTCCAATTTGGAAGCCTGTTTGAAGTTAAGTTCACATATTTATCAACACAACTACGAGTTACCAAGTGTTGTTTACAGATGTTTAGAATACTTGTATAAGAACCATGGTCTTAGAGAAGAAGGTGTTTTCCGTTTAAGTGGTTCCAGTACAATGATCAAAACTTTACAAGAAAGATTTGATAAAGAATATGACGTTGATTTGTGTGCTTATGAAAACGACTCCAATAATGCTTACTTAGGTGTCAATACAGTCACAGGTTTATTAAAACTTTATCTAAGAAACTTGCCACACTTAATCTTTGGTGATGAACAGTATCTTTTATTTAAAAAGATTGTGGATGAAAACTATTCAAATCCACAACAAATTGCACTTGGATTTAGAGGATTAGTAGAAGCTAATGAAATTCCTAAAGCTAACATGTCATTAATGTACTCCTTATTTGAATTATTAAGCAGAGTTAATGATAATAATAAATACAACAAGATGAATTTGAGAAATCTGTGTATTGTCTTTTCACCAACATTAAATATTCCAATCGTTATGCTACAACCATTTATTGTAGATTTTAAATGTATTTTCAAAGGTCAAGAAACGACTCCTGATGATCAAAGGGAACAATTTGATATTCACATTCCACAATTATGAATAGAATGAAGTTTAAATGTTATAGATACTTTGTTACAAATAGACAATAATATATAAGAATATATAATAATGTATCTATACTGTGTTATAAGAAAGAGAGAAAAGACCCGATGTAGGAATGAAACAACAAAAACTTTTAACCGAACAAGTTTTTAGTTGATTAGTTATTTTATATATGTCAATTACATAGTGGTTATAAAGTTAAAAAAATGCAATAAAAATTTAATGGAATGTTACAAACCAGAAAAAATACCTAGTAAAATGTATAGCAAATGTGGTATCATTAATTGTTAATTATAGTTTACAGTAAGAATTAAAATAAAATAAAAAAAAAATCTTTTTTAAGAGATGAAATAGGTTACCATCTTGCACCACTTCTAGTGGTATGTTTTGGTCTAGTAGAGACATGTGAAATCATGGAGATATCGGTATCATCATACGGTTGAGTTTGATGTTGTTGACTAGTATGTCTTAAATGCTTAGTGGTGGAACTAGTTGGAATCTTATATTTATGATTTGATGAAGAAGTCTTTTGTGGTTTATTTTTTACAGGTTGATCTTCATCATCACTTTGAATAATTTCTAAAGTTTCTAAATGTCTTGAAATATCATCAATGGTAATATCTTCGACAGTTTGATTAAATGTTCTATTCAAAGCTTCATCATAGACGTAATCTTCATCTTCTTCTTCATCATCACTAGATAACTCTTGTTTTAAAAATGGAACCTCTAGTTTCAATCTTCTTGGTGGTTTCTCCTTTGGTGTGGTATCCTGGGAATGAGTCTTGTTTCTTGTAACTCTTTGTGCAATGGTACCTTCTAATTTTTTCACTTGTGTTGCTGGTTTATTTGAATCTTTAAAGATGACTTCTTCAAAATCTGGGATCATGGCTCTTCCTAATTTAATGACTTCCTCAGCCCAAATTCTAATAACATCCTTTGATCTTTTAGTCTTATATGGATGCCAATTTGGTTTACAACCACGTGAGATTTCTTTTACGACTTGTTCTGACCCCCATTCTTTAATCCAATCTTGGTTTTGTAACCCAATTAAATGAGCAAACACCCCTGAAGTGATTGCTTTATCTGAATAACCACCTTCCATCAAGGAAAGAACTTTCCCCTGACAATGCATTTGTGCTAATTTTAAAGCATCCTTGGTGAAAATGGTATAAAATTCAGTTGGTAAATTAACATTATGTCTTTGCATCGAATGTTGTTCATATTCAGAGGCATCAAAACCGGCACTAATGACCACAAGACCTTTAAATCGTTTATTTAATTCAATCATTTCTTGTTTTGCTGTCTTAAAGAATTCATCAGCTTTAGCAAATAGAGTTCTATATTTAGATCTGTAAAGTTTCATAAATTCTTCCTCATTACTCCATGGTGATAAATGAACATTCCAAATATTTAAATCATGTGAATTCATGATACATGTGGAAGCATTCTTGATATTTTCCTTTGTGGCATAACCGGATTCTGTTGGGAAAGAATTAATATCATGCATTGAGAAATAACCAACTTTTGGGAATTCAGCAAATTTTTTACCAAAATCGTCATAACTGTCTGCCTCTGAAGAATCATCATCAGGTTTAAACCCGGCACGTTTCCAACATATATCTTGTGATCCATCACCATGATGTAAATCGAAATCCAGGATAACAGCATGTGTCACGTCATATTTATCATGAGCATATTCAATAGCCATGTGAACATTATTCATTAAACAAAACCCGGATGGAGTGGCCACATGACAATGATGACCTGGTGGACGTATGGCCACAAAGGCTCTATTACTTATTTGTTCAATTGATGGACCAGAGAAAATTGTATCCACCCCAGTCTCTACGGCACCAATGGTACCACATAATGCACGAATAGTTTTGGAACTTAAATAAATATCACCAGCATTCCAATTCTTGGGGACTTCAATTTCACCTTTAGCTAATTTTTGATCAGCATCTTGACAAAGTTTCACGACTTCACGGGGCCAATTCTGACCATGAACTTTTGTCACATGTGGTGCAGATAAAGATCCCATTCTATCATTAGAAGATTTCAATGAGAATAAAGCTGGATACATAGTAATGGCAGCGGAAATCCCCATTGAGGATGCCAGTAACCTTTCTGGTCTTTCGACAATAGTGTTTCTATAAGATTTGGAAACCCATTCTCTACCGAAAATATGTTGTAAAGATAATGGAGATAAGATAATGACAGCTTTAGCAGACTCAGGAATCTGAGATGCGGCTCTAGCGGCAGAGATAACGTTTGGGTTATTCTCTACAAACTTCTGGAACTGTATATAAAACTTTTCTAATGGATCTGTCGACATCTTAAAATAAGCTAACCCTTTATTCGTTTGTGTATTAAACTGTAGAGGCAAAAGAAAAGCAACAGAGAAGCTAAAAAAAATAAATAAATAAAATATGGAAATGAACTAGCAATGAGTTGAGGTGCTATGCTAACGTGTGTACGTCTTGGTTAAGCTAGGTCTTTGTGCTCTTCCCCTGTGTATTATATAAATTTGTGGTTTGAAGATCTTTAAATTGTAAACAAAAAAAAGCACACAGAAACAAATTGAGACTTCGATAAATTACCCCTTTGGGACAGATACAAAACAACAGGGACAGACACAAAACTCAAAGCAATATCAGGCTTAACTTTATGCTACAGTCGCAGAGATTAACAACGGGTCCTAGTACCCTTCAATATACTATCATATTTGTCTAATTGATATATTATATGAGATAAGAGGATGTCAGCTGTTGCCATGACAACCACACGAGAAACTGAAACTTTTAGCAATCGCTGAAAAATTCGTTTAATTTACTGTTATCATTAATTATTCATTGTCAAGGAATGGTTCAAGAAAGCAGTGAATCAAGCCAGTTCTCATCGGATTTAACAGCCGAAGCCAAGTATATAAAGCGAGCAGATACCACAAGAACCATTGCTTTCTCTTCCTCAACCGAATAAGTAATAATAATCAATAGTCAATAAAGCAACCATAGCAATGTCGGATTACCATAATCTCGTCAAATCTTTATCGGGGGAAGACATCTTGACTCAATTCCAAGATATCACTCCGATCGCTCACCGTCCAAATTCCAAGTCCAGTGAAGTGTCCACCGAGGATTCCAAGGCTTTTTCAGGTCATGATGAGGAACAAATTAAACTTATGAATGAAAATTGTATTGTACTAGATTATAATGATAACGTGGTCGGTACAGCTACAAAGAAGACTTGTCATTTATTAACAAACATTGAAAGAGGTCTTTTACATCGTGCATTCTCTTGTTTTATCTTTGACGATAAGGGTAAACTTTTATTACAAAAGAGAGCCGCGGAAAAGATTACTTTCCCTATGTTATGGACCAATACATGTTGTTCACATCCATTATCCATCGATGACGAAATTGGTGATGTTTCAAATACAAATTTACAAGCTAATATTGATTCTGTGATTAATGCTTGTATAAGGAAATTAGATCACGAATTGGGGATCCCAACCAATGAATTACAAAATAATGGTAAATTCCATTTCTTAAACAGAATTCATTATATGGCTCCATGTAATGATCCAGAGAATACTTGGGGGGAACATGAAATTGATTATATCTTAATTTATAAGATTACAAAGGGTAAATTCATTACCATAAATCAAAATTATAATGAAGTGGATGATTATATGTGGGTTAATAAAGAATGTTTCCAAGAAATGTTAAAGGATGCGGATAATTTCCAATTTACACCATGGTTTAAAATTATTTGCGAAAATTATTTATTTAAATGGTGGGATCAATTAAATGATTTATCTAATGTAGAAAATGATCATAACATTTATAGAATGATATGATTTGCTTTTTACTTTTCAGTAAACATTTTAATTTAAGAATATTCTTTCTTTTTTTCATTGTGAATTCACACAAGTATATATATGTTAATATTTAATTTTTATTTATTTACATGGTATTATTAATATTTATTATTTTAATATTATCATTTTAATTCTTACCTGTATTCTCTAAAGTTAATAACAATTCTGTAATTTCATTCTTTGAATTGGTTCTTCTATGTTGACGATTTCGTAATTTTTGTTTATCAATATTCATTGAAATATGATGTTTCCTTCTAGATTGTGAATCATCTTCACTTGGTTTCATAACAGTAATCGTGGATGCTACCATATGAATTCTACCATTATTTTCCATAGAAACATTTTCCACTTCAAAGGGTAACACAAGTTCTCTTAAGAAACTACCCATACCATAACTTATCTTTGTACCATTATTAAAATTAGCTCTAGCGAAAAACCCACCAATAGCAGCACTATACATATCACCACCATGTGTTTGTGGACCTTTACCTCTATTTGATGTATTTGATAAGATTCTTCCTGGAACAATCACTTTATCTCTTATCCCATGGGGTGTAGTTTTCAATCTACCACCTAGATTATATGATAATCCACCTGAGCCAATAATTTTATTATTTAAATGTTTTTGAGGGCTATCTTTAGATTGTGAATGTAATTTTTCTTGTAAGAAAATAGCAGCTTTATCCTTTAATTCCATCGAATTAAATCTTTTATGTAAAAGAGATTCAGGATAATATTCTAATAACCATTCTTTAAATTCACGCCTATATTTATTTAATAAATTTAAATTCAATTTCAATTGTGCTTTATCCTCTTTCATTGTTTGAGTATTATTAACAGATTTACTCACTTCTTTGACATTTAACACTTGTGAAATCATTCTTAGTTGAGAATCACCAACAATTTGTCTATGACTCTTCTCATTCTTGTTATGAATCAATTTATTCTCTTCAAAATTAAACATAGGGTTTCTTTGTCCCAGACTAAATTTAGGTACAACCCCCAATTCTTGAAATCTAATTCTATTCCATTGAGACCCACCATTATATTCAAACTCAGTCATTCTTTCTAAATTATCCAACTTGTTAACAACCATATACCGTGTCCTATCACCATTTTTACTCGTTGGAATACTATTCTTTAACCCCCAATCATTCTTTGATAACGAGGTTGGTTTAGTTTCAATAATTTGATGTGTAGGGAAATGTGACCCTCTTAACGTGAAAGGCAATTTATTTCTTGTGGAAGGTTTGGCCACTTGTGCCAATTTACTTGTTCGTAACAGATCAGACACTGATGGCATTATGTTATCGGTTCTATCCTCTGGTTTGATCTCAACTTGGATCTAATTCCAATGGGAAACTTCCTTTAAAGTTCATTTTGTATTTCTGTTGATTTTCTTAACGTAAAAAAAAATAACGCCCATTCGAACCTCGGCCGCCGCCATTTTGACACCAAAACAAGGAGTTTTCCACGCATTTTTGAAAACAAAGAAATTTTGCAGATATTTAAACAGGGGATAAGAAAGACGGTTAAACTATTTAAGACACACTGGTCTTCCTGGACAAGTTCTGGGAACAACCAACGATTCTGTCAGATCTTGATCAAACATATCAAGAGAGCAAGTAATAACAAACTAAAGTAAAAAGACAAAAACTAGAAGAAAAAATGGGTTATGTACCTCCTCATTTAAGAGGACAAACACAATCTGATGTCAATGTGCCAGATTTAAATAAAAATAATACTTCAAATAATTCAAAACCATCCTTTGATGATAATTCAAATAATTATAACAGAAGAGGTGGTAGTAATGAAGGTGGGTTTTTCCACAGAAATGGGTCCAATCGTGGTGGGAACAGTTTTTTCAATAGAAATGACAGTAATGGTGGCGGGAATGGATTTTTCAATAGATCTCGTGATAATTCTTCTCGTGGTGGGTTTAGAAGTGGTGGTAATAGATCACAATATACTCATTCCAGATGGGTTGATGGGGAACATCGTCCTGCTCCAAGAAATGAACGAATAGAAACTGAGTTGTTTGGGGCTCATGATGGGACTCCAAGCCAACATTCTGGTATCAATTTTGATAATTATGATGATATTCCAGTCGACGCCTCAGGTAAAGATGTTCCTGAACTAATTGAAGAATTTACTTCTCCACCTTTAGAACCTTTACTTTTAGAAAATATTAAATTGGCCCATTTCACTAAGCCAACCCCAGTACAAAAATATTCTATCCCAATTGTTACTATGGGGAGAGATTTAATGGGGTGTGCTCAAACTGGGTCCGGTAAGACTGGTGGGTTTTTATTCCCAGTTTTATCTGAAATGTTTACAACTGGGCCTGTACAAGACAATGGTGATCAACCAAGAAGTTATTATATGAAAAAGGGGTTACCAAGATGTGTTATCTTATCTCCAACAAGAGAATTAACCACTCAAATTTATGATGAAGCTGTTAAATTCACTTATAGATCATGGGTTAAACCATGTGTTGTTTATGGTGGTTCTCCAATTGGTCAACAAATGAGAGAAATTGATTCTGGTTGCGATTTATTAGTCGCTACACCAGGTAGATTAAATGATTTATTAGAACGTGGTAAGATCTCTTTAAGAAATGTAAAATATTTAATTTTAGATGAAGCTGATAGAATGTTAGATATGGGGTTTGAACCACAAATTAGACATATAGTCGATGAATGTGATATGCCATCTGTAGAAAATAGACAAAATTTAATGTTTTCTGCTACTTTCCCAACAGATATTCAACATTTAGCTCGTGATTTCTTAAATGATTATATCTTCTTATCAGTGGGTAGAGTCGGTTCCACTTCTGAAAATATTACTCAAAAGATTCTTTATGTGGAAGATATGGATAAAAAATCTGCTTTATTAGATTTACTATCTACTGCCCAAGAAGGGTTAACTCTAATCTTTGTTGAAACAAAGAGAATGGCAGACCAATTAACTGATTTCTTAATTATGCAAAATATGAGAGCTACAGCTATTCATGGTGATAGAACTCAAATTGAACGTGAACGTGCTTTAGGTGCTTTCAAATCAGGGGCTGCTGATATTCTAGTGGCCACTGCTGTTGCTGCAAGAGGTTTAGATATACCAAATGTTACCTTGGTTATTAATTATGACTTACCAACTGATATTGATGATTATGTCCATAGAATTGGTAGAACTGGTCGTGCTGGTAACACTGGTACCGCTATCTCATTCTTTAATAATAACAATTCAAACATTGTTAGAGGTTTGGTTGATTTGTTAAAAGAAGCTAATCAAGATGTCCCAGGATTCTTAGAAGATGCTCTTAGATTTTCTTCCAGAAGTAACAGTTATAGAGGTGGTAGTAACAGAGGGCGTAGAAACGAAGGCACTAGAGATTACAGAAAATCATCCGGTGGTGGTAATTCATGGGGTAACCGTTCAAGAGGTGGTGGAAACAGTGGTAATAACTGGGGTAACTCCGGGTTTAGCTCTTCTTCATCTTCATGGGGTAATTCAGATAGACAACAGGGTTCTGGTAACAGTTCTTGGTGGTAATTTCGATTATTTTAGCATCATCTTAACATCATTTAAAACCTATTTTATTCAAATCTTCCATCACCTTCTCTTATCATCAAGTAATCTTATTTTTGCTAAAACCTTTGTGTTCGGCCCAACAATAACTTAACCATTCCATTCTTTTTTCCAAGAAGAAACTCAAAATTAAAATCTACAAATAATTTGAATATAACCTGTTATAATTTTATGAATGATCATAAAAACCCTCAAAAAAAATAGAGCATGTTTATAAACTTTTTGTTAAGAAAATGTTTTTTTCCTGTTGTGTCACTAAGTAAACTCAAATACTTATACTATAGTTATTCTAGGCATCATGTTTTTTTTATCTTTAATTGGCACAACACTTCATTTTTATTTATTTATTTCGCAAGATTAATTTGATACAAATAAATTTATATAAGGAATATATCTATATAATATATCTATATAATTAATACACCTATACGTTTTTATTAAATTCAATCTTATTGATTCGAATTTGCTAGATTATTAGTCGAAAGAAGTAATAACCATTTGATATCTGTCAATAGAAATTTCATCGCTGTGGTCCATTTGGTGTCTGGTTCTTTCCCATAAAGAAATACAGATAATGAGTTTATCTTTCCTCTGAATATATTATAGGGAAGTCCCTCTAGAGTATTAATATTACCATGATTACGACTGTTGTTATTATTTATGAATGATATTGTATTGTGGTTATTAACTGAATCAGTTGTATCATCTGGATTTACTTGGTTTGTATTTCTAGGCAATCTTTCATTTAAACTATTGTTGATGTTGTTATCATTACCAGTTGTAATTGAATTCCTCTTTGAATTCAAAATATTTTGGGCTAATTGTTGAGTTATGTCAAGTAAACTTTCTAAACTTTTATCAAAATTAGTTTCTCTGTGGAATAGCTTTGTAAACTTGAAATTTTCGTCATAATATGCTTCTAAAGTATTCCAAGTGTCATTTTCTTCATCATGTTGTAAAATCTTGGAAAATGAGCCCAATGGTTCTAGTTTATACTTTTGTAATGGAAAATTCAATTGATCACTTAGTAAACTTAACAACAACACAACTTGACCCAACGCAGCATTTATTTCTCTCCAAGATACTCTAACATCATGAAAGCTACCCAGTCTTAACCCATTTATCGTACCAAATGGACCTGCATGTGATATTTTAAATGTTTCATTATAGATATTTGTCTTTCTCAACAGGTCCAAATTGTTTAAAGCGGATTCATGCTGATTCTTTAAATTCTGTAAATCAATTTGGAATTCTAATTGTGATAGTTCTTCTAAATTAGCCTTTGCTCTCAATTTATTTTCTTGCTCTTCTTTTATTTTCAGTTGTTGAGTTAGTTCTAATAACTCATTATCTAACCCTGTTTCTTCATCTTCTAATTGTTTTAATCTTTCAAAAAGTTCACCTCTTTGCTTCTCAATTTGTTCATTTTGTAGTTCTGTCTTATCCTTAGAAGTTTCATCAGAATTTTCAACCTTTCCCTGCTTCAAGTTCTGTTTCTCTAACTTATCAAGGAACTGAGCGTATATTTCTTTTTCTTGCAATGTCTCATCATACTCATTTTTCAGCTTCTGTATTAGCATTTGACAACAATCTTTACAAACTGGATAGTCAATACTACTCTTTGAAGATAAAATATTGAAGATATTGGATAATGTCGATATCTGGGTGGATAGAGTCTTTTCCACATTAATATCTTGTGGATCACTCTTACTGCTTTCCAAATCAGGCTGATGGTCACAATTCGACTGTGATTCTTCAGATTTTTTATGATTGAGTAGTTCATCATCCACTCCCTCTTCTTTGGGAAGTTTTGAGTTATCATGAATAAACTTCTCAGACAGATGACCACTCTTTAACTTATCATTGACTTCGTTGCTGTTTAATACATTTTTCAGTTTATTGACTCTATCTTTTGGGAAATATTCTTTAGACACTACTTCATCTGCACTCTCAGGATCACCTATACTTGTAACAACCAAATTTCGTTGAGATAAACTGAGATCAAGCAGTGACAAATCCAATTGCAGAGGGAGGTGACAGTTTTGACACCTTAATATTTCAGAATCCTCTTTATTTGTCATTTTCTTTCAATGTGATATTTTTGGAATCTCACATATAAGTAAAACTCTCTTAACAGTATAATTTGCCCTCTTTCAAAGTAAGCCTAACTTAATTCGACGTTGATACAACGTTAATATATTATTCAACTGATATTTCATCTGCTGTCAATGAATCTTAAAATTGAACTTGAGAAATATCAAAAATCTAAAAATTCTAAAAAAAAACAATCATCAAGGGAATCAAGACCAAACTTAGCCGCTGATACACAGCACCTCAACAACAAAAACTAATCACTACAATCTACTAAAATATGTCCTCAAATAATAGTATAGAATTGGAGAGTACAACTTTGGTTGAAGTAAGTTCAACAGAAATATCTCAAAGCACACCAAAGAAAAGTAATAAAGTTGAAAAGAAGCCATTCAAAATTCCATTTAAAAAGAAGCAGGTATCTTTTATTCAGAATGGCATTAATAAGCCTGAAGTAACAAACTTATTCCAAAACTACTTGAAAAATCCACTAAATTCTGTATCCAGAGAGGGATATTCCCTTAATGATCGGGAATTGAAGGAAGCTTTGAAGCTTTTGAATAACTTTGACAAAGAAATAAGAACAAAGAAACTTATTCAAAAATGGAGAAACATAACACAAGGTGTAATGTCTTACATTCTGAATATGACCCTCTGTAAGATCGATAGAATTGGAGGGTATGAAGAGTTAAGGAAAAAAGAACTTAAATTACAGAAGAAAAGGTTGGAATATATGTTAGATGATTCCATGCAAGATGAAGTGGATAATGTCTTTGAATCTGAGGAGTTTAATCAATTACCTGTTGATGATCAGGAAGAATACAAACGGGTGATGGAAGAAAAATTAAAAGATTTTGAGAGTCATAAAGCAAAGGAGCTAAAGAAACTTGAAGACGAAATTAACAGTTCTGCAAATAAAGAAATGGATATGGAAGAACTTGCAAAACGTTTAAAGGTTAGTTATCCACTAGTTTTTCCTTCTGAAGACAAGCTATCAAATGAAGATTTGGAATGATTTAGTTTTTACCGTGTTCCTTTCAGTTACAAAAATGTTGCTAGTTATTTCTACTTCATAATCAATAGTTGAGGTAAAACTAAAGGACTATAAAGCCAGTAAGGTTGATCCTCCCCATCAGATGTCTCTAACTTCTTTTTAAAATACCTTTACTGTCTCTTTCTTCATTTCACTGAAAAATAAAATAGCTATAGTAAAGTGAAAAATTAAAAAGTGCAATGATTCCAAATACAACTTGAATCAAAATTAAATTCATCAAAAGGGAAGAAAAAACAGATAGATTAGAACTTTCAAATCAATTAACCTATAAATAATACACCTACAAATGACTACCAATGTACTGAAACATTCAGTGAATCAGTATTTAGAAGAGATTCCACAACAAGTGCAGACAAGATTATATGAATCTCCTGCCACTTGTTTAGCTATATATAGACTTCTGCCCCAAGTGGCCAAATTTTTGGTTATGTCCATGGTGTTCAACGATACTAATGTTTCCCTTCGAGATCTAGATAGATGGATTAAATCAAATGGGAAGTTAGAATTCCAAGAAGCTATCAAATCAATGAAATCGTTGCATTTAATTATTCCTAACAAATCTGGTGGTCAATTGATGATTGGGTTGAATCCAACATTCAGAGATAGTTTTCGAAATGCGTTAACAGGTGGTGAAGTAAGTAATTCCTTTGGGGTTGTTATTGAAAACGATGAAGATACCAGACGTGGGATTATTGACATGAAACTGCTTGATGAGTATTCTGCAAATAAATGGGAAACCATTCTACATTTCATGGTCGGGACCCCCATGTCTGAAATTCCATCAAATAATGTGTTGAACTTATTGAAACACAGTAAATTAATGGAAGAAGTTGATACCACTGGTGAATTTAAGATTACAAATGAAGGTTTCCAATTCTTACTACAAGAAATTAGTGCTCAAATTTGGACTTTGTTACTACAATATTTAAAAATGTCTGAAACGTTACAAATGGATACGGTGGAAGTTCTAAATTTTATATTTATGTTAGGTGCATTAGAAGTTGGGAAGGCATACAGTACAGAGAGTTTAACTCCTACTCAAAAGATTATGCTTAAGGATATGAGAGATTATGGGATTGTCTTTCAAAAGAGTGTTACTGCAAGCGTGTTCTATCCTACCAGTTTAGCTATTATGCTAACATCTGATTCGAAGAATGTTATTAGAACCGCATCAGGTGCCATGGATAGCGTATTGAGACAAAATAAAGAAGATCTTTCGAGTAAACAGGGGGATGATTCCATGGGTATACTAGAAAATGGTAACGATCAAGAACAGGTTGGTACTGTGTCTCAAGAAACTCAAGATGGTGCATTAATCGTAGAAACTAATTTTAAAATATACTCATATTCTAATTCTCCTTTACAAATTGCTATCTTAAGTTTGTTTGTTCATCTAAAGTCAAGATTCATCAATATGGTTACTGGTCAATTAACCAGAGAATCTATTAGGAGGGCACTAATGAATGGGATTACCGCCGAACAAATCATTGCATATTTAGAAACACATGCCCACCCTCAAATGAGAAGGTATGCCGAACAGAAATTACTGAAGAAAAGAGAGTTAGATCCAAATACAAAGGATACACTTCAAATCTTACCTCCAACTGTGGTAGATCAAATTAAGTTGTGGCAATTAGAATTAGATAGAGTCATCACGTATGAAGGTTCTCTATATTCAGATTTCGAAAGCAGTGCAGAATTTAACATGTTAAGTAAATATGCTCAAGATATTGGAGTATTACTATGGAAGGATGAAAAGAAAAGAAAGTTTTTCGTATCTAAAGAAGGTAATTCGCAAGTGTTGGATTATGCCAAGAGAAAATTGAAGAAGAAGCAGTGAACAGAGTCATAGCTTTACAGAGTTATATATTAATTAAACATACATAAATAGCATATAAGAAAAAAAAAACTAATACCTCATTATACTCAATTTAGAGAGTCAAAACAATAGTTAATTCTGTTCTTAGATTAGAGGACAGTATATATGAACAAAAAAATGATATGAGCTGAAACGGTTCAGTAGAGAAGTGGCAAGTTTACATTAACGGTTTAACTAAATCAATTATCTAAAAAGATAAAAATGCGCAAGCCCGGAATCGAACCGGGGGCCCAACGATGGCAACGTTGGATTTTACCACTAAACCACTTGCGCTCCTAAATTACATTATTTGTTGTAACCATTTCCCGATTTGGTAATATTTTTCTATTAGTTTTCTAAGACGTT